>CM076581.1:471216447-471297484 GCA_034641835.2 Pinus albicaulis | reverse complement strand
ACTGGATTTAAAGGACTAGTTTCCTTATAACTAAATGGATTGGTGATGAGTTGATTTGGATGGGTGAAAATGGGACTAAATTAACTGAAATAAAACTATCTAATTTAAACTAAATACTGATAAATAAATTCTAACACTAACCCGGGCAATCATATGTGAATACAACTTAAGATTGTTCCAATTTAACAATAACCATAAAAATGTATTATCATTTAAATTGAAATGTGCAGAAACAAAATAAAGATAACTCTGTTTAAGAAATTAAACAGAGTTGTATTAGCATATTGCATTCATCATTGTATACCATCTATATATACTTATGAAAGATAACGTTTCAATTATACTCAGAAATGATATATAAAAAGAAACGTTGTGAAAACCAAATATATATAAATGATAGAAAATTTTAAAGTGAATATCATAAGACAAAAGAAATCAACAGTGAACAGATAGAAATACCTCATTCATCTTGAAGACTTTCAAATGAAATTTGATACTCTAATCTAGTAACTCTGATGCAAAATCAAATTCCAAGGTACAGAAATGCAACACTTCAAAGATAATTCCGCATAGAAATCACCAGATGTGATCATTTTAAAAAATATATAAGTCAGTGGAGTACAGAAATGTAATCTCCAAGTCAAAAATATTAAAATCCAGGACCCTTCTCTAAATGCATGAGAAGGGTTTAAATACTACTTAGCTAAACCTAAAAATAGTCTATTACAAAACTTAAGGATTCGATTTAATGACCATCCTTTTCCTAGGCTAAAATATAGTAAAATTAAAACTAAATCTAACTATCTATGAACTTGATCTTTAAACTTGCAGGCATCTAGCATTGTTTTGAGAAGATGTGGTTGACCGACTTCAGAATTCAACTGTCCTGAAAAGACAAAGCCGGCTAGTGTAGGCGGAATCTTCTCAGTAGAATTGATGATACAATTAAGTGCACTATGCTGACTGTGTGGCTTCACTAAGTATGTCCAGTATGAGTCCCAATTTAATCTTGTCAGCCCTTAGATTTATTTTTCTCTTTCTTTTGTCTTTTGCTTCCATTCTGTTTGCAGTTGATGTGCCTGTGGGAGATATCCTGGAACAGTTTCTGAAATCAATTAGCTTTGTGTAAATTATCATTTACACAATCAGTAAGAGTGTTTGCCACTGTAGCCGCCTCCTCTGCTCTTCTGATTTGTGCATTCTCCTCTATTGGAGCTTTTTGCTCTGCTATTAATTTTGCAATTTCATCTTAATTTCGCTTCTCCATTTTCTCTTTTTCCTTTTTCTCATATCATACTTCAGCCAAGGTAGTTTCTTCTTTATAGATTCGATCTTTCGCAGTATTTTTTCTCTTTTCCGAACACGCTCCACATCTTTTTCTTGCTCAGCATTAAGTGCCTTGAATTTGGTCAATGTTTCCTCATTTTGCTTTACAGTTATTTCAAGTCTCTTCAACTCCCGACTTTTCTCAATAAGAGCTTTATGTTTCCCTGAGAGCTCCTGATCTCCAACAGCTTTTTCAGTCACTTCTAAAAGCTCTATAGGGGATAATTTGGCAAACTCACATACCCTATCTTGTGGTAGAAACTGTGTCAAATTGCCCACTTGGATATTGAACTTGTGAACAGCGTCTAAAACATCCTTTTTTGGTACTATCCACCCGTGTTTGTTTTTCTTTAACGGTTCATCTCTTTTGGTCCACTCCTGTGTGCATTCTGACAAATTCGCATGTTCTTTGGAAAAATATTCCATGAATTTCTTATTATAAGTCGCCTGAGGTTCCGGAAACTTATATATCAGCCTCAAATCTTTCGTGGTGAATGACCCGATTAGCTCTTAAGATGAAGTTCTAAATTGCCTGTCTGAAATATGAGTGCTGTCCAGCACCCATTTCACCATGTCTATATACAGGAGAATCCTTGGCCTTGCCGCTATCCTATGCAGAAATGAACAAGCCAGTTCTTTGAGGGTTGCCTCAGATGTATTACTGGAACCTGCTGTAGCCGCAACTTTCATCACCATAGGATTTTCTTCTTCCAACAAATTATACATTCCTTCCCATGTAGTTATGCCGGCATCCTTATTGCAAGCGGTGTCTGTATACAGTGAAGCCATTTATCTATTTTCAGAATTCGAGCTCTTCTCTTTCTTACCCATAATGTTTAGTGAAAGATTTATATAGACGTTTTCTCCATCGTGCCTGCATTTTGCGAGTTAAATGAGAGTAATGGCATGAGAAAGGTGATGAGATTGTTTTAAATGCAAAGGCAGATGAAATATATTATTTTATCGTGAAACAACTTTCAATCAAAAAAAAATCTCTTTAACCATTAATTGACAATCCATTCATTTAATCCAATCATTAAAGCACATAACAGATATTGATATATGGGAAGATTTCTTTGAACAACGCGCTTTTATGAATCCGCGACATTGCGATCTGCGATCTATGCAATATCGCAATATCGCAAAAGCGCAAGTCACAAAACGTAACCATCACAAATTGCAAATAGCGCAAAAGCGCATATCGTAAATATCTCAAAACAGCGCAAATCGCAAATAGCGCAAAAGCGCAAAATTGTAAATAGCGCAAAAGTATTCGTTTAGCATTTCCTTTTTCTGCGCTATGCGATCTGCGACCTGCGCAATATCGCAATATCGTAGAATCGCAATTTCAGTTTTACAAAAGATATCTACTATTTTGCGATGGATGCGCTATTTTGTTTAAAGAACAATTTTATTGTAATCTATCATAAACTTAAGTGTTTCTTAAGGTTCTTTCTAAGGGATTTCTCTAAGTTTATGATAGAAAGTTTTATTTGAAAAGGAAAACAAATCCTAATTGATTTTTTGGATTTTTTAACTAAGGGTCCCCATTTATTTAGTATTATTACTAATATTAAATAAAAAGGGGGGTTGTTGATGGTCACAACAATTGGCGATTCACTGAAAGAAACAGTTATCTCTGAAAAAATAAAATGAACACTATATCTCTAGTAAATAAAGATTTTTTAAAGATAATGAAAACTATCTTAGGATATTTTAAATAAAATCTAACTATGAAAAAGAAATAAAAAATCATTCACAATTTCTTTCTAATTTCTTAAAAACAAAAACATTTTTGGGTTATCTCAAGCTTTGATTGGTGTTAATAATGAAGTAAGTGGATTTCTCCAAGTTTTGGTTTTATAATATACTCTATTGCCATAGGTATTGCCTCTGCTGGCAGCAAACGTTCATAGTCTCGACAGGGTTACCTTTAAACCATTAACTATTCATTGTCCCATCCAACTAAAATTATGACTTTTTAAAAGATAAATTCATAAGACCTATTATCTCATGTTTTTTGTCTTTTACTTATTTTTTATTTTTAAGAGCCATTGTTCTGGTTTGGTAGCCAGTTAATAACAATGCCATTCACTAGTTATAATTAAACTGAACAAGCTGGCTCGTGATGAGACCCTTTGTCTTATATTTATAAGCCATTACCCTGTTTTGGTATGCAGTATTGGTAATGTCAGTTTCATTACTTCTTATGAACATGGTAAGTCGGCTCATAATGAGACCTCTTATCTCTTAAATTTTCATATAATTTCTTAGAATTACATTCTAAAAAATCACAACTTAAATGGATGGGGTGAAATAGATATATCCTTAAGAATCAATGGATGACAATTTTCAGAGTTTTTTGAGTACCAAGACTTTGAAAAATATTTACTTTTATAGATAACCTTTTTCTACTCAATAAACTTATAATGATTTACATTGTTCTCAAGTTCTCAAAAGATCATACAAATGATTGGAATAATCTTTCAAAGTTTAATATCTTATTTTAAACTATCCAAAAACTGTGATCATCTCTTTAAAAATTCTTATTTACACAAAATAAATATTTATAATATTTTTCCTAAGAAATTTTCCTAAATAGTAAATAGTAAATTATAGACTTATTAACAACCTTTATTTGCAAAAACAATCAAAAACTCTGCAGAAAGGAATATGTACAATTTAAGAAGGGGTTACCTCCTTATGAAAAGAATTTCTTCAAGATAAGCCCATTTACAGGAAAAGATTCTCTCTTACCTGTTAGATCTTGGAGTATGAATAAATTTGAGCCTATCTTTTCAGCGATCTGAAATGGTCCAAGCCACATTTTCTGAAACTTGGTATGCTTACCTTTTTCTTCATGTGCTTTATCCCATTTCAGAACAAGATCACCAATTGAAAAAAAAATTGAGCCGGTAGAACTTGCATCAAAAGAATATTTTACAAGCTGTTGATGTTTTTCATGAATAATTTTTTCTTTATCTCTATCTTCTTCTAGTTTAAGGATTTGATCATATCTCAATTGAATGGATGAAGAAGGATTTTCTTCAATAAATTGCACTAGGGCTAATGATGGAAGAGTTAAATTTGACGGTATCACAGCTTCTTTTCCATAAACTAAATTGAAAGGTGAAGTTCCTATTGAAGCTTTTTCAGTGATACGATCAGCCCATAATGCAAATATTAAAGACTTGTGCCAATTCTTTTGATTTTGATCAATAGTCCTTTTAATGATTTTGATAAGATTTTTATTAGTGGATTCAGCCAAACCATTACCTTGTGGATAATAATTTGCTGAATATTTCAATTTAAAACCTCTTTTGACTGCAAATTCTATTAAACTATTTCCAAAGAAGTAAGATGCATTATCAAAGACTAGAGTGTTAGGTACACCAAACCTGGTTATGATGAATTGATCTATGAAATCAATAATTGCATCAGAATTGGCTACCTTCAATGGGATTTCTTCTACCCATTTTGTAAAGTAATCAGTTGCAGTAAGGATGTACTTGTGCTGTTTGGAAGAATGAGGTACTATCTCACCAATAATGTCAAGCCCCCATTATTCGAATGGTTGCTCAATAGTCACTGGTTGCAAAGGAAAAGCTGGTTTCCTTTGTCTTCCACTTGCAATTTGACAAATTCTGCAATTCCTTACGTAATTATGCGTATCTTTAAACAGGGTAGGCCAGTAATAACCAGCACGAATTATTTTGTGAGCTGTGGTATCACCTCCAAAATGACCTCCTGCTGGTCCATCATGCAATTCCTGCAAAACCTTTTCAGCTTTAGTCTTTTCAAGACATCTTAATAAGATTGAATCATAATTTTTCCTGAATAACACATTATCAATGATCTCATATTTAATAGCTTTTAACCTTAAAGCACGTTTTCTCTTATAGTTGAGATTAGAAGGAGCATACCCATTTTTCAAGTAATAGATGAGATCAGCATACTGAGATTCAGAATCTGTAACACTTATTTGACTTACTTGAATATCTTGATTTGAATATTGATTTTCTGGTATGTTATGAGCTCCTGCCAATAATCTGCAAAAACCTTGTCCTCTAACAATCTTAGCTGGTTTAATATCAATATCATATTCTTGCAAGGCTATTACCCAGTTAGCTCTCTTTTCTCCTACTTCTTTTTGAATTAATAATTGCCTCACTGCAGAGAATGGGACAATGATTTTGGTATGTGTTTTCAAGAGAAAAGGTCTAAAATGTTTGATTGATTCAAACACGGCAAAGGCTTGTTTTTCAACATCAGAATAATTAAGCTCAGCTCCTTGCAGATTTGAGCTAAAGAAAGAAATTGGTGCCTCAATTTTCTGATCATTGAGTTGTGTTAAAACAGCTGCATAGGATGTCTCGGTGGCTAAAGTATACAAAATAAAATCTTTAGAAAAATCAGGGGTATTCAATGTTGGTGCATTAATGATCGCTTGTTTGATTGCCTCAAAGGCTTCTTTCTCTTTATGCCCCCATTTAATACTGAATTCTTCTTGATCATATTTTGCATAGGTAAAACAATTAAAGAAAAATCAGGAATGAATCTTTTAACAAAATTGATCTGTCCAAGAAATGATTGCATGGATTTTTTGTTATGAGGTAAAGAAATATCAGAAATTTCTTTCACTCTATCTGGATCAATATATATACCATCTTTTGACACGACAAATCCTAAAATTTTTCCTTCATCCAAAGCAAAGAAAGATTTCTTTGGATTTAAGGAAATACCAAACCTTCTACATCTTTCAAATATTTGCTTTAGATCATGTAGATGATTGACTCTCTTTTTTGAAAATACTGTTATGTCATCAAGATAAACAACAACTGATTTATTGATCAGAATTTTAAATGCTATTTCCATAGCTCTTTGGAAAGTTGCTCCTGCATTTATTATACCAAAAGACATTTTCTGATAAGCATAAGTTCCCCATTTTGTTCTGAAAGTTGTTTTCAATCTGTCATCTGGATGAACTAAAACTTGATTATAGCCTGAAAATCCATCAAGAAAGGACATAAGTTCAAAACCAGCTACCTTTTGAAGTATCTGTTCCATGGTTGGCGATGGGAAATTGTCTCTTAAACATGCCTTGTTTAAATTTCTGAAATCAATACAGATTCTTATATCACCATTTTTCTTCCTTACAAGTACCATATTGGAAACCCAATTGGAATGCCTTACAGGAAAAATGATTTTGGCTTTTAAGAGTTTATTAAGTTCTGATTTGATTTCTCCTTAGAGATTTGGATGAACCTTCCTTAACTTTTGTTGAACAGGTTTAATATCAGGAAGCATTGGAATTGTGTGTTGAATAACCGAAGTATCATACGTTTTTAAATCATCATAATTCCAAGCAAAAACGTTTTTATATTTGTTCAGAAGTTTAATGAAAGCATTCCTTTCCTCTGGTGTTAAATTGAGTCCTAAATTAACGTTTTGAGGATTAGAGTCAGAACCAAGATTTACTAGTTCAAAATTCAAAGTGGAACTTTGAAGTTTAGCATTAGTAACTTTCTTGAATCTGTCTTTAATGTCATATAAATCCTCTAATTTAACAACAGATTTTGGAATGGGATTTTCATTACCTTTTGAGGCAATTTGAAAATCATGATCATCTTCGTCAATAATTTTCTCATCATATGATTTCTCTGAAGTCATGAAATTTAAAATATCTTGATCATGATAGAATACTCTCCAATTTGTAACATTATCTGGGACAGATGGACAAAAAATCAATTCTACAGAAAACCTATCAGGACTGCAATCTTCAGCAGGTAGGAGTTTAGATGCAACATTAGCTAACAAGTCAGCTGATGTATTCTGATTCCTAGGAATAGGAGAAATATTGAATGCTAAAAAATGAGTGGTGATATCTTGTACTAGGGTTTGATAGTGTTTAAGATGTCCTGAAAGGCAATGAATAGTATTCCTAACTTGTTTTATAACAATTTCGGAATCACCAAAGACTTTCAAGTATTTAACATCTAACCCTATAACTTTATAAAGTCCTTGAACCAAGGCTTCATATTCTGCGGTATTGTTCATGCACTCAAATTCTAACCTACATGACAGCATGGTTTTCTCTCCATATGGATCAATTAAGATGCATCCTGCTCCATCTCCATCACTAGACTTTGATCCATCAAAATATAACGACCAAAATAAAGATTTATCTATTGACTTATCTACAATTACATCAGAAATATTTACAATTCTGGAAGAATCAGATTGTGAAAATTTTTCTATTTGAGAAACAAAAGTATTTACAGAAAAAGGTGATTGAGGTGCTTGGAAGTTTCTAAGAAATGACTCAGCAGAATAACCTCCAAGGATATTGTTGTTGAATGCCACAGGCTCATTAGGTTGTTCAAATTCAGTGACAGTGTGCGTCATATGTTTTTCTCGTTCAACTTTGATTTGATTTGGTTTCCCTTTGTAGGGAAGCCACATATGCGAATAATCAGTTGAGATATAACCATTAATTTTCGCAGACCAGTCCCTGCTTAAGATTAATCCATAGAATTCAGGAATATCAGCAATCAAAATATCAATTATTTGGACAATCCTAGGATCAGAAGCTAATATGATAGTAACTGAATTGATTTCTCCTACAACTTGAACTTTAGAGCGATCCAATTGAACAATATGAACTCCTGATTTTTGTGGTTCGATATTCAATTTGGCACAGACAGAAGTAGGCATTATATTGGAGGAGGCTCCAGAATCAATCAAACAATTGTGCAAACTTTTATTGTACATCTCATAAGTCAAAAGAAAAGGAGGAGTTTGAGAATTTGATTTTTCTCCAATGAGCACTGTATCAGTAGCATCTACCTTATCTGGTGGCTTACCAGCTCCTCTAGCTGCTTTTGCAACTACGCCACTTGGTAAAGGAGCAATTGGTGTAGCATTTAATTCTTTTAATAGCAACTTATGCTGGTGTTTTAGTTTGCTGAGTTCATGTAAGGAAATGTTGGCTTTAATATTTTTCATGTCTTCAACAATGTTGTACTCCATAGGATCTGACACCACTAAAGTCTTTGTTGTTGATGTAGGAGGATTAGAAGAGGATGGCTGATTTTGAGTAGGTAATGGAGAAGATTTATTTGCAGGGGATTTGTCTTTGGTACTTGGAGTTGTAATTTTCTTTTTAGGAACTGTTTGCACTGGTTCCAATGTAGATTTACTTCTAGTACTTACAGGCATAGCTTCTTGTTCAACCTCACTATCAGAATTAGGGAGAATAAAATCCCACATTCCATGCAATTCAGCTATTTCTTCATTCTCATCTTCCTCATCTGATACTAAATATGTATCTTCTTCTTCTTCCTCTTCTTCTGATTCTGCATTAGAGATTGCATTAGGAGGTTTAGATTCAACTTGGTTTCTTCTGAAATTTCGGAATGGTTTTTTGGTAGAAGTTTCAGCTACTTGTTTTTTAATTTCAACCATTTCATTTGACATGGTTTTAAGAAATTTATGTAAACCTTCCATGTCATATGGGTCTTTGGCCTTTTTCTTTTAATCATCTTTGAAGCTGACTTTCTTTGATTTCCTTTCCTCAATAGCATTTTTCTTTTCTAGAGAAATAATTCATTTTTCTACTGCAATAGCCTCTTTCATATTCTCAGCTAATGTAGGATTTGCAGCTCTATCTACAAAAATTGCTATGTTTGAGAGTAAGGTGGTTATGTACCATTCACTTATGACTTGTTCACTAGGCCTTGAATCTGTGTTGATTTTGTTCAAGAGTTTGTTGAATCTAGCGTTGAAATATTTAATGGGTTCCTTGGGTTCTGCTTTCAAATTTGAGAGATCGTTGATTAAAGTAGCTATTGATCTGTCATCTCCAAATTTGGTTAAAAAATGATCTGCAAAAATGGCCCAACTTGTTATGGATCCTGATGGTAATGAAAATTACCAGGATCCTGCTGCTCCTTGAAGATTATAAGGGAATAGTCTGACTACAACATCTTCATGTACGACTCCATTCAAATTTATAGCCAGCATAAAGTTATTCATATGTTCTTCAGCTTGAATGTTGAGATCTGGACTAAACTTTGGAAGCCATTTTCCAGGATTGTCAGGTAAATCGTGTAAAGGTGCAGGCATGTTGACAGCCCCTGGAGTAGCCCATGGTCTAGCCATTATTAAAACAACTATTGGAGGAGTAGTAGAAGTTGGTGGTGTTTGAATAAAAGTTGTTGGAATAGATGATGTTGAGATTGATGATGATTGAGGAGATGATGTGGAAACAACTGTACTTTGTTGAGTTGGGATTTCGGAAACAGGTAATTGAATATTAGATGAAGAACCTATATCACTTACTGATTCCGATTGAGTTTTTATTGTCTTGACTCTACTAGGTAAAGAGAATTCTTTCGTAGAAATACCAAGTTTTTCACTTTGAAGCCTAGTAAGAGGTTTTGAAGAAACAAATTTTGAGCTTACACTACCTTCAGATATTTCAGACTCATCAAGGGATAATGAGAATCCTTTCAATTTATGAATTAGATCTTGAACTTCAGGAGACTCAGGAGTTTGATTGTCTGATTGTTTTGAGATTTTGGTAGTGGGTGTCTGAATATTCTTCTCAATTTCTTCTATAGGATTTTGTATTTCAGAAGAAATTGAAGAAGTTGATGAGGGTGTTTTGTTCTCAGAATGGCTTGTAGGTAAAGATTTACTTTCCATTCATAGCTCAGGCCCTCCTTCTAGCGCCAAAAATGTTGAAGCCTAGAAAATTTCTGCTTCAAACATTGGGGAAACTACCCGGTCGGGACCTTAGGACAGCTCCTTTTCCGTTTGGTATGGTGGCTCCGACTGGATTTAAAGGACCATTTTCCTTATAACTAAATGGGTTGGTGATGGGTTGATTTGGATGAGTGAAAATGGGACTAAATTGACTGAAATAAAACTATCTAATTTAAACTAAATACTGATAAAGAAATTCTAACACTAACTCGGGCAATCATATGTGAATACAACTTAAGATTGTTCCAATTTAACAATAACCATAAAAATGTATTATCATTTAAATTGAAATGTGTAGAAACAAATAAAGATAACTCTGTTTAAGAAATTAAACAGAGTTGTATTAGCATATTGCATTCATCATTGTATACCATCTATATATACTTATGAAATATAACGTTTCAATTATACTCAGAAATGATATATAAAAAGAAACGTTGTGAAAACCAAATATATATAAATGATAGCAAATTTTAAAACGAATATCATAAGACAAAAGAAATCAACAGTGAACAGATAGAAATACCTCATTCATCTTGAAGACTTTCAAATGAAATCTGATACTCTAATCTAGTAATTCTGATGCAAAATCAAATTCCAAGGTACAGAAATGCAACACTTCAAAGATAATTCCACATAAAATCACCAGATGTGATCCTTTTAAAAAATATATAAGTCAGTGGAGTACAGAAATGTAATCTCCAAGTCAAAAATATTAAAATCCAGGACCCTTCTCTAAATGCATGAGAAGGGTTTAAATACGACTTAGCTAAATCTAAAAATAGTCTATTACAAAAATTAAGGATTCGGTTTAATGACAGTCCTTTTCCTAGGAAAAAATACAGTAAAATTAAAACTAAATCTAAAAATAAAGACTATTAACTAACTATTTATGAACTTGATCTTTAAACTTGCAGGCATCTAGCATAGTTTTGAGAAGATGTGGTTGACCGACTTCAGAATTCAACTGTCTTGAAAAGACAGAGTCGGCAAGCGTAGGCGCAATCTTCTCAGTAGAATTGATGATACAATTAAGCGCACTGTGCTGACTGTGTGGCTTCACTAAGTATGTCCAGTAAGAGTCCCAGTTTAATCTTGTCAGCCCTTGGATTGATTTTGCTCTTTCTTCTGCCTTTTGCCTCCATTCTGTTTGCAGTTGATGTGCTTGTGGGAGATATCCTGGAACAGTTTCTGAAATCAAATTAGCTTTGTGTAAATTATCATTTACACAATCAGTAAGAGTGTTTGCCGCTGTAGCTGCCTCCTCTGCTGCCTTCTCTTCTCTTCTGATTTGTGCATTCTCCTCTATTGGAGCTTTTCGCTCTGTTATTAATTTTGCAATTTCATCTCGATTTTACTTCGCCATTTTCTCATATCATACTTCAGCCAAAGTAGTTTCTTTTTTATAGATTCGACCTTTCGCAGTAGTTTTTCTCTTTGCCGAACACGCTCCACATATTTTTCTTGCTCAGCATTAAGTGCCTTGAATTTGGTCAATGTTTCCTCATTTTGCTTTACAGTTATTTCAAGTCTCTTCAACTCCCGACTTTTCTCAATAAGAACTTTATGTTTCCCTGAGAGCTCCTGATCTCCAACAGCTTTTTTAGTCACTTCTAAAAGCTCTATAGGGGATAATTTGGCAAACTCACATACCCTATCTTGTGGTAGAAACTGTGTCAAATTGCCCACTTGGATATTGAACTTGTGAACAGCGTCTAAAAAATCTTTTTTTGGTATTGTCCCCCCGTGTTTGTTTTTCTTTAACGGTTCATCTCTTTTGGTCCACTCCTGTGTGCATTCTGACAAATTCGCATGTTCTCTGGCAAAATCTTCCATGAATTGATTATTATAAGTCGCCTGAGGTTCCAGCAACTTATACATCAGCCTCAAATATTCCGTGGTGAATGACCCGATTAGCTCTTGAGATGGAGTTCTAAATTGCTTTTCTGAAATATCGGTGTTGTCCAACACCCATTTCACCATGTCCGTATACGGGAGAATCCTTGGCCTTGCCGCTCCTATGCAGAAATGAACAAGCCAGTTCTTTGAGGGTTTCCTTAGATGTATTACTGGAACCTGCTGTAGCCGCAACTTTCATCACCACAAGATTTTCTTCTTCCAAGAAATTATACATTCCTTCCCATGTAGTTATGCCGGCATCCTTATTGCAAGCGGTGTCTGTATACAGCAAAGCCATTTCTCTGTTTTCAGAATTCGAGCTCTTCTCTTTCTTACCCATAATGTTTAGTGAAAGCTTTGTATATACGTTTTCTCCTTCGTGCCTGCGTTTTTTGAGTTAAATGAGAGAAATGGCATGAGAAAGGTGATGAGATTGTTTTAAATGCAAAGGCGGATGAAATATATTATTTTATAGTGAAACGACTTTCAATCAAAACAAAATCTCTTTTACCATTAATTGACAATCCATTCATTTAATCCAATCATTAAAGCGCATAACAGATATTGATATATGGGAAGATTTCATTGAACAACGCGCTTTTATGAATCCGCAACATTGCGATCTACGCAATATCACAATATCGCAAAAGCGCAAATCGCAAAACGTAACCATCGCAAATTGCAAATAGCACAAAAGCGCATATCGCAAATATCTCAAAATAGCGCAAATCGCAAATAGCGCAAAAGTGCAAAATTGTAAATAGTGCAAAAGTATTTGTTTAGCATTTCCTTTTTCTGCGCTATGCGATCTGCGACCTGCGCAATATCGTAATATCGCAGAATCGCAATTTCAGTTTTACAAAAGATATCTACTATTTTGCGATGGATGCGCTATTTTGTTTAAAGAACAATTTTATTGTAATATATCATAAAATTAAGTGTTTCTTAAGGTTCTTTCTAAGGGATTTCTCTAAGTTTATGATAAAAAGTTTTATTTGAAAAGGAAAACAAATTCTAATTGATTTTTTGGATTTTTTAACTAAGGCTCCCCATTTATTTAGTATTATTACTAATATTAAATAAAAAGGGGGGTTGTTGCTGGTCACAACACCTTAATAATTCCATACACGAATTTAACTAACCCAACTCGTGTATATACATGGATATCTTTAAGAAAACTTGTGTATGTCCAGATATCTTATTATGCAGATAATTCTTTACTTAGATCATTGCATCATTTATTCATCATATGTTTAGTACGCAGTAAACATGTGTAGTAAGAACAAAATAAATCATCACACATAAGCAACACACATGAACACCAGGATTTAAGGTGGAAACCCAATTCTGGAGAAAACCACCGCTCCCGTCATCTCTGTCTTCAATGTTTATTATAAATAAAACTTATTACAACCATGTACTGGTGCAAACTCATACCATCACATAGGCACCCACCTACATAATGCTGCAACCTTCTCTCATTCTCCAGCTACTACTGGAAGGGAGCTCCAACCCCTTGATATCGTTTACAAACCGCTCCTCGAAGGGAGCTACTACCCGCTGATCTCATTTACTAGCCACTCCTAGAAGGGAGCTACTACCCTCTGATCTCTTTTACCAGCTACCACTGGAAGGGAGCTACAACACCCTCACTTAAGCCTTCGACCCTCAGTACCACCATGGACCATCTTTCATCACTTTTCATACTGGATCCAACAGCTTCCACACAACACAACTTGTAGGACTCTTTTCATCATATTTTCACACTGGACCCGCTCCACACATTTAAGCTCAAAGAAAATACATCAAACTGAAACTTATAACCCCATCAATTCATTCATTGAATCATTAACCAATAAACCAACAACTGATTTTTAATCATAATCAACCAACAGCATAATCAGTATTCAAACAACCCAGATCTGTATGAAGACATCATTGACAGACAACAGTGATACAGCCAAACAGATCAGACATTTCTTTCCACATACTTCAGCAAAACCCTAGATTCCATACATGCTTTTTGTTTACTAAACCCGCGTATATACGCAATTTCACAAAGACAAACTTGCATATATATCTGCAACTATTTTAGGACTAACCTTAGATTCCATACGCGCTTTTGATGAAACCAACCCATGTATATACGTGCTTTCTCTGCCATGAACCTGCGTATAGGTTTGTAAACATTTTAGGGCTGCACAACTTTTTATAACAGATAAATAGCTCAGATCTTACCCTTCACTCTAGAAAATATTTCACCTCATCTTAGTGTTGGACATTGGTTTCAACACTCCCCATGTGTTTCATGACATGGACTAACCACCTCTCGTGGATCCTAACTCTAGCGATTGTAGCGGAGACTAATGCCTATGGGTTTTGGTCTAATGGAAATTGTGATTCCAACAAGTGGTATCAGAGCGACAGGTCTCGAGTTCGAAACTCACCCAACTCGCGCTGGGGGGGAGATTGTTGGACATTGGTTTCAACGCCCCCTGTGTGTTTCGTGACATGGACTAACTGCCTCTCATGGATCCTAACTCTGGCGATTGTAGCAGAGACTAACGCTTGTGGGTTTTATTCTAATGGCAATCATGATTCCAACACTCAGATCTAAACATTCCATAAACAGATCTAGAAGATACATAGTCATTTCAGGTCAAGAGATCTTCATTCATCATTGTATTCATAGGTGAACTATTTATTCAAATCTATTAATGAGCTGTAACCCATTCCATGTAGATATACTTCAGAGTGAAGTATTCATTCAATACCCAGACACATGCATACCCTTTCACTATGATCTTCTTCTCCTTATATATTTTTAGCCTTTATCAATACCATGAGCCAAAACCACACAACTTTCGATGGTATTCTTGGATGGAATCAAATAGACAATACAATTCTCAATACTATGGGATAATACCATGGTAATGCCCCTTGGTATTATAATTTTGGAGTGGAAAAGGCATACGCAACTTGGGACATACTTATCCATGTATATACGCGACTTGACCTTTACAAACCCGCATATACATTGTGACATTTTATATTTATTATTTCTCTGGCACTTCTTTTCTCTGTCACATATGAAATAATCTATAGCTACATCATTCTTACATATTTAACACATAGGTTGCTTATCATAGGCAACTCATCAAGTAGGTTTCCATCAAGGACAACTTCATCAAGTAGGTTTCCACCAAGGACAACACATTTCATCATATTGCCAACACATACCATAACAACTCAAATTTCCTTATACCTATTACATCATCTTCCTAGTCATAAAGAAGGACTAGGTCACCCTCTGAGAAAATGTGAGGCTGGACATGCTTGTTGTATTGCACCTTTATACATCTCTTATGTACTTCGTTGGCCAATTAGGCTTCACGATGCATTTCATCAAGATGGATGAGGTTAAAAATATGTGCTTTAGTAGAGGTGTCAAGTAACAAGTTGATTGCGAGTTCTAACGATGATATTTTACATTGGATTGGAAAGATAGCTTCCTAAAAATACACCAATTGAAAGGCCGTAAATCTAGTTGTGTTTCTCACCGAGGTTCAGTACACCCACAAGGCCGAGTACAATATCAAATGCCAATTTTATTTATGAACTCCTATCATTCGTTGAAGCATTCGTTTAAGAATTTTTTTAATAGCCTCAATTTGTCTATTTGATTGTGGATAATAAGGAGTAGAACTATCGTGCGACATTCATAATTTTGAAGTCAACTCATTCATCATATGATTGTGAAAATGCAATCCATGATCTGTGACTATAGCCTATGGGACCCCAAACCCTGAAATGAGATGATTAAAGAAAACAATGCAGCTATTTTTCCTGTGTAGTTGAATGTAGGAATCACTTTGGCCCACTTGGTAAATTATTCTACTGCAACAATAATAAAACCATTCCCCTCGGACGAACGAGGTTTGCAGGTCATGAAGTCAATGCCCCATTTTGAAAATGGTCCCACAGAGACAATAGGATGCATTGGCGCTGGAAGTTTCTGAAATTTACGATCAAATATCTGGCACACATGACAACTTCTAACCGCAAGGATGCAGTCATGAAATATGGTAGCACAAAATTAACTGGTGCAGACTATATTCTATGTGGTAGCGTATCCAAACAAGTGTCCACCACAAGCCCCAGCATGAAAATAATTTAAAACCTTTTTGGCCTCCTCATGAGTTAGGCACCTTCTTAAAATTGTATCGACGCCATGACGATAAAGTGTATCGCCAACAATCAGATAATCTTTAGCTTGGTATTGAATACGTCGTTGGTTAGAGCTAGAGGTATCAGGCTGAAAAGTCTCATCTAGAGATAAATGATAAAATCCCCATACCAAGGATCAGATAATTCGATCAGAAACAAATGCTCATTTGTAATAGATGGTTCTAATGTAGTAGCAGTACTATCATACGGAAGGTTACAAAGAATCTTAGCCAAAACTAAATATTTATTTGACTTGGATTTGATGAATTCCAAATAAAATTCCTGCAAAATGACATTCCATTTTTAATACTTTCCCCCCAGCAATTGACGTGATAAGATATAAGTCATGGGGTTGCAATCCGAAATGAAAATGGTCTGCCGGAATAGGATATAGTGACAAAATATTTGGACAACTTGAACAACCACCAAGGAAAGATTTTTTGCATATGAATACTTCACTTACATATCATTGAGATTATGACTCAAATAATAGATTGGATGTTCTATCCAATTTTCTACTTGGACCAATACCATAGAAATGGTCATATCAGCTGCGACGATATATAAGAAATAATCAGTTTGATCATTGGGGGGATACATTAATGATGCCCAGAAAAGAGTATCCTTAACAACATCAAAAGAATCTTTCACAACCTTATCCCAGTGGAAGGGAATCCCATTTTCAAGAGTTGATTAAATCCTTTAGCCATTTCGACATAGTTGGGTATGAACCTCCTCAAGAAGTTATCCTTTCCATGAAGTTTCTATAAATGATGCAAATTTGATGGCGCAGGAAAATCAGGAATAGCCTGGACCTTCAATGGTTCTATTCAAATTCCTTCTTTTGAGATGACGAATCATAGAAAACGACTAGAACCAACACAAAACACACATTTATGAGGATTGAGGCATATTTTGTAGTGTCATTAGCGTAAAAAGATACCTCTCAAATGCATCAGATAATCAGTCCAATTTTGTGAATTCATGAGTAAATCGTCTAGATAGGGTTGAACAATGTGCTTGATGTCATTGAAAGCATAATCCATTTCTCTCTAAAAAGTTGCCCCAATGTTATTTAAATCAAACAGGAGTTTCTGATGAGTGAATATGCCCCAGGGATAGATGAATATTGTCTTATATTGACCCTCTGGGTAGATATTGATTTTATTGTAGCCAAAAAATCCATCCATGAACGAAAATGATTCGCATCCAACACAATCGTCAAGAATCTGGTCGATAAAGGGAGTAGGATAGTTGTCTTTTGGACAAGCAATATTGACATCCCAATAATCAACGCACACTCTAATAGTTCCTTGATTTTTCATAATAGGAATGATGTTGGAAACCCACTCACTAAGAAGAATAGGGTAAATGAAACCAGTACGCAAAAGTTTTTCAACTTATGCTTTAATGGCAATGACCTTCTTTGTATGAACAGGACGAAGGCGTTGATGTACCAGCTTCACATCAGGATAGATATTAATAGTGTGCTCAACGATACTCAATATGCATGGAATTTCCTCATAAGATCAAGCAAATACATCATCAAAATTCAGGAAGGAGAGAGCGATATGTTTCGAGTTTTGATGAAGAACAAGACACGCCGACATTAATGTTTTCTACAACGTCGGGTTTGGTCGAAATATCGATAGAAATGGTTTCTTCAATATTTGATAAATTTCACTTGGATTCGATTGCATTAATAGGAAAATAATTCGAAAATAATTTTTTGATCGATGGGTGATATAGTTCACTAATATTATCTTCTTCGTAATCCTGAAGACGGGAGTGATGATGATGATCTTCCCATGGTTCTTCTTCTGACATCATGGATTCCAAAATATTCTCATATGTCAAGAAAGTTGAGGAAAAAGGATCTGATGGAGTACCATAATCTAATGAATGATCAACCCAAACGACTTGCGATGATGATTTCGGATTCACCACCCAAGCCAAGTAGATTGATTCCTATGCCAGCTCAATTGGTTGGGCAATAGAAATTCATCCAATGTAACAACTTCAAAATCACTTGTAATCTTCCTAGATGGAGTGGAATATATCATGTAGCAGGTCTCTATACTTGCATTTTTTGTAGACGTCACAGGAAACGATAATGCAAAGGTTCCGATTAGAGTGGAATCCTTTCAGATTCCTACAATAATGTTCTAAAGTTCGAGTTGGGGTGTGTGAACTAACGGAATGCTTCCAGCTACCTGGGAACTAGAGGCAAGGAATAATATTTGATTGAGGACTATGATAACACCTTTATGTGGAAAGGCGATCATTCTAAAATATGTAGAAACGTTCATAGTCATAGCATATACCCATGGCCTTCTGAGTAAAATGTTGTATTCAAGGGGCTCGTCAATGACCTCAACTTAAACATTCACTATTTTCCCCCTAGTTAAACATGTAGGTTATTAATAATACCACAATGCTTATATGTATGTCTGTCGAAAGCTTTCAACGTCGTAAGCGATTGAGATAGGCGCGGTGAGCCTAGTGACTTCCAGTAGTTTAGAGACATAATGCACGTAGACTCTCCCTCATCAATAACAGTACGATGAACAAGGTGATTGAGAAAATTTACTTGGATGGAGAATGCCAATTATGCTGGTAATCGCAGCACATAGCTTGTATGATTAAAGACTACGAGATTGGAATCTTTCGGATCAATTCCACCAATTACTGACAACAAAGCCTACTTCTAGGAGGGGAAATTTTGAAGCACCTCAAGCATTGACATAGCTGAAGAGGAATGAGCCAAATATTCAACTATATTATAATTTTGGGTAGCTCAGGCTTGAGGATTAAATTTCAATT
This sequence comes from Pinus albicaulis, assembly GCA_034641835.2. NCBI lineage: Eukaryota > Viridiplantae > Streptophyta > Pinopsida > Pinales > Pinaceae > Pinus > Pinus albicaulis. Next base: position 471,278,443 of record CM076581.1, on the reverse strand, counting down.
TATGAACAACTCCCTTCAGCGGCTTGATTATAAATTTAGGAATAGAAATTGGCGGTATCGATTCCATAGATGGATTCGTGCTTGAGGTAGTAGGTTTATCAATATCCTGGCTATCATAATATTTATTATGCGTAGAAACCAAAACATCAGTCGATGGCTTTGTGATAGACAACATAAGCACTTGTGAACTAGAAGCTAGATCCGTAGCAACCAAATTTGTGCCCAGATCTGGAAATGGATCTATCAACACTGAGGATGCGTATGAGGTTTTAACCAATTTTGATACTTTGGCGTGGTGAGGATAGTCTTAAACAAAGTGTTCCTCATTACATATTATGCAAGGGTAACAAGGTTTCTTATTTCCAGTATATTGATCAGATGATCTTTCCTACAGGGTAGAAGTTTGTTTTTTCATTTCCCCTTTTTCTTACTTTCAGGTTGCTTGTCACTTTTTCCCTTGTCAGATGACATGGCATGGATTTCAGAAGAAGGTGCAGGATCAGATGCATTAGAGTAATGTATACTTGCAGTAGCTATCATACCATCTCTGGCATGAGATTCCTTAGATGGAGGAGGAACAGTAAAATTAGATGGCGGCACGTTGAGCACTTATAATCAGTCTGGTGAAAGGTTTACCAAGTAATTTTGAACTACAGAATACCTCCTGGTGAACCAAGAAGTACGGGCAGGAAATCTCCCCGAATGTTGTGTTTGGTGTATCACAAGTTACAAGGCGGTTGACTCGATTCACTATATATGGATAGAAACCTAAATTTGTCCTCCCAAATATACTTGAAGGTACGTGAAGGCCCAAGTCTGTATTCGCAATGTCTAATGGGAAACCGCACATTGAGAGCACCCCCTTATACTTTCCGTACTATAACACCGACTGATATACCCAATGGTACACGGACGAGCTCTGATATAATTATGTATGGGGAGTGAGGTATCACACTTGGAATGTATCACAGACAAGTTAATGACAGTTTCTATATTTAACGACGTCGTAACACGTCTCTAGCCTAGACCTTCTAAATTTTATTGTTATCGTTCCAATTTTTTTTAGGTAAATTGATATAAATTTTAAGTTGATCTTGTTTAGAAATTTTCCTTTTGAGGTTCACTGCATGATGTGATGGAAATTCCTAAAAATTCAAACTAAATTGATAAGAAAACTTCTCAATTTTAGCTTTTCAATGAAATTCCTAGCTACTAAGGGAAAGAGCAATCAATTTTGAGAGCAAACAATAAAGAGCACAAACTAAAATGTAGCTTTCCTAACTTCTTCCTATGCAAAACACACAATTCACTATATGCACATGCAAGTTTTTATTTTCAGCTCCCTTAATGTGAATTCAATAAAGGAAACTATATGCATCAAAACAAAAAAAGAAAATGTTTTCTTATTTGAGAAACGAGGAATTTAACAACAATTTCTCTTTTAGGAAAATTGAAGAATGGAACTACAATTTTTCCTACAAGAAACGAAGAATTTAACGAAAGTTTCCTTTATGAAAACAAATGGATCTAATGCATAAATAAAATGCTTTGAATTTTATTTGTCAATGATAAAGAAATACAATTAAAGAGACAATGAACAAATTTACTTTTCAAAGGAGGAAGAATCAGGAAAATTCACTAGTCCCTAAGAGGCATCAGAGAGTTGAAAACACAACAAACAAATGGCTGAGAATGATGGAAATGAAAAAATTGAATGGAATTTAGTTTTTTAAGGGTGAAACGGAGACTCTAAGGAGAGACAGTGCGTTGTAGTGCACACCTGAGTCGAAGACAGTGCACTGCAGTGCACTATGTCTTGACCAACAGTGTGTTGGGTGCAACAATGATTGGAAATGCAAGCTACAGAACACACTTCTAATGAAATTATTTCATTCAAAAGTTTAATAGCTGAAAGTAGATTCTACTGATGAGTATTAGAAGAGGAAAAAACACCAGGAATGATAGTTTGATCCCCAGTGGAGTCACCAATTTGTTATGCAGAATTATGATCTACGGATAAATCAAATTCCCTAAGTGTGGTGCTAAGAACTTAGAACAACAGATGAAATAATTTTCTATCACTTTCTCTAAAATAAATAGACACACATAATGATAGAAGAACCTACTTGTGATCCAAGCGCTTCTTCTTCCCCTTCTGTCGCTTTTGTTGTCACCTCCAATCCAACTCAGATCGTTAGATTGATTCTTGCAAGCATAAACAAAGAAAAGCAAACATATTGCAATATAAACATGCCTACTTATCTTAATCACTTAAATCAACTAAACATGAAACATATATATCATTCAAGGGTCCATTGCATGAGAAATAGAAACATAAACAGATACATATATGGGAAAATGAACAACAATCTTTATTAAAGAGTAGAAGGGGGATGTTACAACCAATGGTCGATTTGATGTCACTAGCTCCAACTTCATCCCAGCCTCATCACATCCAACATCAAACCAGCAACATATCAGTAATTTCACTCTCTCCAATGAGAATCCAACAACATTTTTTTACAAAAATTATTCCTTTTTTAGCACTAGAATCTGTGCTCAATTTTTTGAGATTGCAACAAGATGATGAGCTTAGTAAAAAGAGTCACCTTCACTAAGTGGGCCTGCAAGATATTTTTGGCGCAAGTCTATTTTTAGACATGTCGATCATATTCTATGAGTTGCAGGATGTTATTTTTGGATGGTTGGTCAATTTGGAAAAATATATGGACTTTTATTTTTAGACATATTGGGCAGAATCTATTTTTAGATTACCAATCTAAAAATAGATATGTCGAATATTATTAGATCTTAATAATATTTTGACTATAAACATTATCTTATTCTCTTGGAGCACTTCAGTTAAGTGCACAGATGTGGCACAGGAGATGACAGAAGGAATCATGCTATTCCTGAGGGTTAAGTGGAGCTATTGCATGGATACTTCAGTTAGAACTCATGTGACAAAGTTTGGTGGAGTTATTGAGGTAGTTGATGGAGTTGTGTTCAATTTAACTGAGTTAAACATAGTTGAGCTAGTTGTGTCTAGTCTAACTGATTGATACACTAGTGAGAGTGGTGTGAATTAATTATTAATTAATTCACTAATTATTAACTCATTAATCAACTAAAGTATACATCAGTTAACTATAGTGCATGGACAGTTTCAGTGGAGACCATTGAAGAGGTAGGTGAAAGAGTAGTGTGACTATCAGTTGTGACTATACTGTTGCATGATTTGCAACACACAGTGATTGGATATGCCAATGAGGATTTCGTGAGCAAGGCTGGACCAATTCGAGTTCAATCAGAGCCATTCTTCAGCAGTGATTGCGCAATAGAGGTAGGCTATCAGGTGGCAGACATTGGAGCATGTGATTTGCTAGATCGGACATGTTTAGTGTGTAGAAATTGGAGATTATACTGCAAGCTTGTGAGGATATTTGCATAATTATTGTTACATGATATCTATGACATATAATATACAGATAGTTGGAGGTTTTCAGCTTTAAGCTTTCCCATTAAATACTGTGTTCATATGTGTGAATTTTTATGGTTTTAATGTGCGCATGCGATTGTTTTTATTTCCGAAATTAATGATCAATGGTAGAAGAGATTTTGTATTGTGCATGAAGTCAAATAGTGTGTGATCAGGAGAATATCGGATATAACATATCATTTATATGAATTTCTACATGGTATCAGAGCGATATTGATCATTGGAGCAATTGCAAAACATTGAAGCGGTTGAGTTTTGAGCTGGTGGAATTCGAATTTGCAACAGTGTTTTCTTGGTGTCAAAGTTGAGATATCTTTCAATGGATTGCGATTGGAGTATGCCCTTGAGGGCAGATCAAATTATATTTCATGGAAGGAAATGATGGAGGTGGTGCTGGATGAAAATGGGTTGAAGGAGTTCATAGATGCAAAAATTCCAAAACCTGCTTCTAGCGATGCTATCGCAATTGACGCATGGCAAAAGAAGACAACAAAATGTCGAAGGATTCTGTTGGAAGGTGTGAAGGATCACATAGTGTCCAGCCTTCATGGTAAAGCTTCTCCATTCTTGATGTGGAAAGCTTTGACATATTTATTCCAAAGAAAGAGCAACTAGAGGAAGTTGGCGCTCAAGGATAGACTCGAAAACATAAAAATGGAGAAAGGCGACAGTATACCCAAGTACCTCACGAAGTTTGTCCAGTGCAGGGATGAGCTGGGAAGTGTGGGGGTTACTGTAGATGACAAGGACTTTGTGAGCTTGGCTCTCCTTGGGCTTCCGAAGAGTTGGCATTCCTATCAGGACTCTGCCAATGGTTGGAAGAAATTATCAGGATGGGAATGACTTTGGTCAGATCTTGTGCAAGAGGAGATAAGGCGAAGTACCAAGGACGAATCTTCATCAAATAACTCAGATGAATAAAATTTCGCTTTCGCTACCAAAGCAAGGAAAGAGAAGAGCAAGAATAATGCTTCTCAATCCGGTGCAAAAGGCAAGAAGCAGGACATGTCCAAGGTGAAGTGCTTTCACTGTCACCAACATGGACATTATGCCACTAATTGTCCATAGAAGAAGAAAAATAAGCAGGCTACTGGATTTACAGCTAGGGAGGCCTTAGCCTCGCAGTTTGAGCTGGATTTTTTGTTGATTGCATGCTTGGTCTCAATTATGATGGCTTCAGTGTGGTTTCTTGACAGTGATGCATCTTTTCACATGACAAGAGACAAATATTTGTTTAATGATCTGGATGAGAAAGATCTTGGAGTGCACATCAATATGGGCGATGATGGTAGATAGAGTGCGACCGGTATTGGTACCATTTCCTTTAATAGGGAGTCTGGTAAACCCTTCGTATTGAAGGAAGTGATGCATGTTCCAAGATTTAAGAAGAATCTTATCTCTATGGCGATGTTGGAAGACAAGGGATATGTTGTTGTTTTTAGCAAGGGAAAGGCTTTCCTGCGCAGTAAGGCAACTGGCGAAACCCAGAGGATAGGGGTTTGAGTTAAGAACCTTTATCAGTTGCAGGTAGATGGTTGTGCAGCAATGGCAGGCAAGGTAGAAGGAGTGGTGAGCCGGGATGAGGGCAAGCTATGGCACAAGAGATTGGGCCATCTTCACCATGGTGCTTTGAAAATTTTGCAGTAGATTTATACGGGGCTTCCCAAAGGTACACTTGCGCAGTTAGATCAGTGCAAGGGATGTAATTTGGGAAAATTTGTGAAAGCCACCTTTCACGAGAAGGATAGTCACACCATGACAATCCTTGAGAGAATTCACACAAACGTGTGTGGACCTTTCTTAGTAGCTTCGACAGCAAAGCACAGGTACTATGTGATATTTTTTGATGATTTTTCTCGGAAGTGCTGGATCTTCTTCATGCAGAAGAAGAGCGAGACATACTAAAAGTTATATGAGTTCAAGGAACTGGTTGAGAAATAATCAGGGAAGCCGGTAAAGGCTCTTAGGAGTGACAACGGTGGTGAATTCATCTCTAGCGAATTCAAGGACTTTTGCAATGCAGAAGGAATTCGAAGAGAGCTCATAACGCCTCATAACCCACAGCAGAATGGGGTAGATGAGCGGAAGAACAGAATGATCATGGGTGTTGCACGGGCGATGTTTCATGATCAGGGCCTTCCCATACACTTGTGGGCTGAGGCATGCAATACTGCGGTTTATGTGCAAAGCCGTTGTCCTCATAGGATACTTAGCATGAGTACACCCGAGGGGGCGTTTTCTGGTAAGAAGCTTGATATTTCCCATTTGAGGATTTTTGGTTCACCTGTTTACATTCATGTGACTAAGGATGCTAGGAAGAAGCTGGAGCCTACTGTAGAGGTTGGGATATTTATGGGGTACACTGATACGCCCCACAACTATCATGTGTATTTTCCAGACAGTCGCAAGACTGTTGTGCGATGGGATATCAAATTTCATGAGGAGAAATCCATGAAGTGTTCGCTTGAGAGGGAGCCACACTTGCATGCAGATGAGGAGCTATTAGTTCCTAAGGATGAGCCTCAGGATGTGGATTAGCCACAAGAGGAGGTTCATGGAGTGGAAGAGACCACTCATGCAGTGCCAACCATTAGAGGGCGGAAGCGCACTACAGAAGTTGAGCGACTGATTCAGGATGCAGATAAGATTTTAGGAGCACCTACATCACAGCGCAGACAGAGATAGTCACCTGATTGGTATACTGGATACATGGCTCTTATGAGCAAGTGTATCGTGACAGAGCCATCCTCTTTCGAGGAAGTTGTGGAGGATCCCGCACGGGTAGATGCCATGGTGGAAGAGTATGATTCGATTTTCAGAAACAGTGCATGGGAGATTGTCCCAAGGTCAGAAGGGAAATCAGTGGTAGGTTCGAGATGGATCTACAAAGTGAAGCAAGCAGCTGACAGGAGTGTGGAGAAGTACAAGGCAAGATTTGTTTCCCAAGGCTTCTCACAGATTGAAGGGATCGATTATGAGTAACTCTTTGCACCTGTCACAAGGTATTCTTCCATACGGACGATTCTTGCTCTCTCAGTGTAGATGGGGTGGCACATTCATCAGATGGATGTGAAGACTGTGTTCCTCAATGGAGTGATTGAGGAGGAGGTGTACATAGAGCAGCCTGAAGTTTTTGAGATCTTCAGCAGTGAGTCGCATGTGTGCAGGCTCAAGAGAGTGGTGTATGGGTTGAAACAAGCACCTCGTGCTTGGTACACATGGATAGACAGTTATTTCACCGAACTTAGATTCTCCAAGAGTGAGGCGGATCCGAACCTATACCAAATTTTGGTGGAGGGTAAGTTGCTGATCATTGTACTTTATGTAGATGATTTCATTCTGATAGGTGATGAACTGTTGATACACTCATGCAAGGTTGATCTTGCAAAGGAGTTTGAGATGAAGGACTTGGGCCTCCTTCATTATTTCCTCGGATTGGAAATTTGGTAGCGCAGTGATGGATTGTTTGTGTCTCAAGGCAAGTATGCCTAGGAGATACTAGAGAAGTTCAACATGCATGGCTGCAAGCCTATCGACACTCCTCTTCCTGGTGGATGGAGGAAAGAGGATGCTACATCGGCAGAGGTAGTGGATGTTACTATTTACTGACAGTTGGTGGGGTCGCTTATGTATCTAGTCAATACACGACCTGACATATGCTATGCTGTTAACCAGCTTTCACAAGCTATGGTTAAGCCTACCAAGCTATTTTGGAAGGCAGGCAAGCATGTATTGAGATATCTCAAAGGCACATCGGGATATGGATTATGGTACAGACAGTCAGATGAGGTGAAGCTGTGTGGCTTCACGGATGCAAATTAGGCAGGGAGCCCAACGGACAGAAAGAGCACATCTAGAGGGATTTTCAGTATCGGGTCAACAACAGTTTCTTGGTACAGCAGGAAGCAGAGATCCGTGGCACTCAGTTCAGCAGAGGCCGAGTATATGGCAGCGAGTTTGGCTACATGCGAGGTTATATAGATGAGGAAGATCCTGGTCGGGTTGTTCAGTTCACACTTAGATCCTACTGTGATATATTGTGACAAACATAGTTGCATCAAACTCTTGGTTAATCTAGTATTTCATGATAGATCTAAACACATTGACATCCGGTATCATCATATCAGGGATTTTGTCCAGCGGAAGATCATGTTACTTTCATACATTCCCATGGAGAATCAGGATGCTGATATATTGACGAAGGAGCTCACCAGGAGCAAATTAGAATACCACAGGGGCAGGATCGGGGTGGCAGATAATACCTATCTTGTTGAGAGGGAGTGTTGATATTGCAACAAGATGATGAGCTTAGTGAAAAGAGTCGCCTTCACTAAGTGGGCCCACAGGCTATTTTTGGCACAAGTCTATTTTTAGACTATGCCTATTTTTAGACATGTCGATCATATTCTATGAGTTGCGGGATGCTATTTGTGGATGGTTGGTCAAGTTGGAAAAATAGATGGACTTCTATTTTTAGACATACTAGGCAGAATCTATTTTTATATTACCAGTCTAAAAATATATATGTCGAATGTTATTAGCTCTTAATAATATTTGGACTATAAACATTATCTTATTCTCTTAGAGCACTTCAGTTAAGTGCAAAGATGTGGCACAGGAGTTGACAGAAGGAATTACGTTATTCTTGAGGGTTAAGTGGAGCTATTGCATGGATACTTCAGTTAGAACTCATGTGACAAAGTTTGGTGGAGTTATTGAGGTAGTTGATGGAGTTGTGTTCATTTTAACTGAGTTAAACATAGTTGAGCTAGTTGTATCTAGTCTAATTAATTGATACACTAGTGAGAGTTGTGTGAATTAATTATTAATTAATTCACTAATTATTAACTCATTAATCAACTAAAGAATACATCAGTTCACTACAGTGCATGGACAGTTTCAGTGGAGACCAGTGAAGAGGTAGGTGAAAGAGCAGTGTGACTATCAGTTGTAACTATATTGTTGCATGATTTGCAACACACAGTGATTGGAGATGCCAATGAGGATTGTGTGAGAAAGGCTGGACCAATTCGAGTTCAATCAGAGCCATTCTTCAGCAGTGATTGCATAGTAGAGGCAGGCTATCAGGTGGCAGAGATTGGAGCATGTGATTTGCTAGATCAGACCTGTTTAGTGTGTAGCAATTGGAGATTATACTGAGAGCTTGTGAGGAGCTTTGTATAATGATTGTTACATGATCTATATGACATATAATATATGGATAGTTGGAGGTTTTTAGCTTTAATATTTCCCATTAAATATTGTGTTCATATGTGTGAATGTTTATGGTTTTAATGTGCGCATGGGATTGTTTTTATTTCCGCAATTAATGATCAATGGTAGAAGAGATTCTGTATTGTGCATGAAGTCAAATAGTGTGTGATCAGGAGTATCTCAAATATAACATATCAGTTATATGAATTTCTACACAGTTTATAGAGAAACTGATGGTAGCTTCTCGATGAATGATTTTCTAATAATAGTCAAGACATGTTCCCAAGTTCAGAGGTGTTATATGGACACTTGAATTAGAAGTTTGACACATATGGACTCTTCTAGAAGGCACTAGCCATGTGGAGATTTTAGAACAATGAGAATTTCGCTCCCAATTGACCAATGCACTCTTGAATGTCAGGAAGTGCATTGCAGTGTACCCTTGAATGGAGGATGTTGCAAGTGCAACGCAATTATTCCCTTTAGAGGCTGTCTTGGTGAGTCAATAAGTGATATAGAATATATTTCAAACCTTGGAAATATGACAATAGAATCCATGGATGGTTTGCTCTTCTCTTATGGCATATAGCAACTGAAATGTAAGGGGATGATAGACCCTATTTCATTGGTCCTAGGGATGATGTCCATTTTTAGCAAGTCATGGGGGATAATTCCAAAATTGACCTATAACAACCATGTATTCCATGATAATGATTGGTTCGAAATCCCTTACTTCGAACCTAAAATTTTGAACCATTTCCACATTGTGGCCATGACATTTCCACTCAATGTTTGGGTAAGAGTGCATCCATTTTTTAGAGTCTAGAAAAAGAAATTTTGCCCAAATATCATATTACATCTGGTAATGTCAACTATAGTACCATTATTTTACCCCATCCCAAAGAACTTCTCGAGTCCCATATCACTCCAAATTACCCTTAGTAGGGATGATCTAGTTAATCATTCCTATAACTTACATCATCAACCCAATACCTTAGACATTGTTGTTGTTCAATCTCAATTTCGTCGAGGTGAACATGAGTTCATCATATCTAAAGCCACTCTTTAGTATGGTGAGATCATATTTGTGAACCCATAAATTCAAACCATTTTACTCATATATGCAATATCATTTTATATTGGAACTCAACCATTTCCTTTCTCCGACTATATTTGTCCATTCTTTCCATAAGAAGACAACCACAATAACAAATAATGATGACACTAAAAAGTTCATAATAATATTATGTGCCTAAACTATACATACAAGTGTTTCAAATCCATTATTCTAAATTCATTCGGCATGTCCATCGCATGCTACATATACATCTAGTAGGGGGAACCATTCCCACCTTTGCATACCTAACCTTTCCCCTACATCATCATATGTTGGGGGGTAATATCTCATGCTTGTGGGCATGATGGCCCCCCTGGCCACCTCCCCACTTGGTTATCATCCTTTCTTAGCCTAGAGCCCAATGATCTACGTATGGTCAATTTTCCTCTCATTCCTTGGATATTTTTTCCCACCAGTCTCTCAAGAAATTCATTTATACTTCGCATACTATATATAATTGATACCACATATTCACACATTTGACTCTATGTGATGCAACATTTATCATTTGATCCCCTTGTTTGACTTGGTAGGAGGGGATGATTTTAGGCCTCCTCTAGTAGTTCATTCCTATATTATTTTCTTTCCTTAATGATTCATCAGGAAATCATATTTTTATGAAGCATTAAGGCCATCCATTTTTGTTTATTTGATGTTTCATGAGGAAACAATTTTTCCATGAGGTTTCAAGTCCCCCCTTATTTAAATAAAATATCTTCTTATTTTTTGCTTGTACTCTGGAACCGCCTTGTCTTTAAAATTTTCAACTTATATGCCGAGCTTCATCATAAGTAACCACTAATTAATCATGTATATAGGGTCACATTTAGGCCCATTCCTTATTTATTTCACATATTATGAATAACCTCACATCGTTCATTTAATTTACCTATCATTCAATGGATATTGCCTTAAGGACCCCTGCACTTACTAGGTGGATCAACCCATCCATCTCTTACATAAGCCACCTATTGAGTGTTGGAGCCTACATTACATGGGCACTCTAACACCATTATCCATTTATATTTTTGTTCCCATGCCATTAAATCCACTTCAAATTGGGATTCTACTTTGTTTTCATAACTATAGGAAACGTCATTTGGACTTCTCATTCTTATGATCACAGCTCATGTCCCCCCAAACTCCTCCCTCTTATTATCTCTTGATTTATCCTGAGAGGGCCTTATACCCCTTTTTCTTAGTTCGTTTAATGGTAGAATTAATGAAACACCCTTATTTAGAGCATCAGAGATGAGTCATCCTTATATTCCATGAATCCTATTCAAAACCCCATCAAGTCCTACTATAGTATTCACAAAATCCCCTCCATGTGTTGTATTCATACTCCATTAATGAGATTTAACCTCCATATGTCCTGATATATCTTTGGAAAGCATCCATATCAGTAAATGACCATCCCATCTGGAATCATATTGGTCACTTCCAAGTCAACCTTGCATGTTATGCTCTAAAAAGGGAAGTCATAATTCCACCCATCCACTCAATCTCCATCATCCTACCTAGTTCAAGTCTCTATTATTCATATTTCTATGTTCCCCATTACTTTTTCAATCAATCTTCATTGCCTCAACTCTAGGGGTCCCTATTTTATCAACTTCAACACATTTACACAAGGAGAGTGGCCTAAACGCCGGCGTACCTTGGATCCATCTTATTCATGTTAATTTTTTCAACTAGGATAAAATTCCATTATGGACAACTCATATGAATAAGATAATAATTAAATTAGATTCCTATTTTCAAGAGGATCAAAATTTACCTATAGATCACCCCAATCAATTAAGCAGAAGTTAATTTATGAATTAATTTAATATTTTATGGGTTGGCCTAACTACATGTTGATCCGGTAAGAGCCCCAAGAGGTCACTCAAAAAGTTATAAATAGAGGCGACATCAACCTCAATTGTACACTTACTCAAGTGATATATGAATTTAATCCATCATTTTATTTCTTCTATGTTTATTTTTTGGCTCGCATAAGTACGCCGGTAGGAGCTCGTGCAGTGGCACGCAATCGATCGAGGTCAAATTCTAGTGCACATTCCAGATCTGGTTCTATTGAAGCAAAGGTGCGAGAAGGTAAGGCTCTGTTATCATCCTTTCTGAAGCAGAGCCACAGGCAAGATGTGTTGTGCCTGTGGCCAAGGTGCCAAAGCCACTGGCACAACATGCTAAGGGTGCCAAAAAAGCCTTAAGGTCAGATTGGGTTGCTCTAAAGTTGAGCTGCAAGCACATGATGTTGTGGTAGTGGCTCAGAGCCCTAGAGCCATGGGTTGAGCATGTTAAGGTCATGAATTAGAGAGTTACTGGGAAGATCGGATTTGGATCAAGTTCAATTTATTGTGCAGCGCTTCCAGACATCAAGTCGTTCAGTCACAGTTGCGTCAGAGAATCATTGACAGTCTCTTAGATTCAGATCTAGGACTTTAGATTTGAGATCACTTGGTGATATTTAATATACGAGTTTTGGTATTATATATCTGTAGATATGTAGATTAGATCTGTTTTTTCCTATTGTAGATGTATCTTTAATTCTCATTTAGTATAAGTTGTGTTCATTAGTTTGTTATAGCTAGTGTCATTGAATTTCAGTTCTCATATTCAGTTTCCTTCATGCAAAATTATGGGTATGGTTTTAGTGCTTGTATGTTATTTTTTTTCTATCATAAGTATATGTACTCATGGATCATTGTACTCTTGTTGCTGACTCCTTCAATGAATATCTAAGAAGAATAATTTCCAAGGGTTTTCACCATAGTGAGTTTTACCCTAGTTTGAGACTAATCCTAGTGTCTCTAGGTGTTCATGCTTCTCTTCCTTTGATATTTTATTTTATGTTTCTTAGATGATGATGGTGGTGGTGGTGGTGGTGGTGTTGTTATTTTTGCATAGTTTCATTTTCTTATGGTTAATGATATAAATATGTACAATGGAAAAACTATTTGGGGTGAATAAAGCATGTTAATGAAGAAATGTAATTATCAAAGTAAAGAATGATGTTGCTTTATGAAAAATTAACACTTCATTATTCAGTACCTCATATCAAGAAAAAGGAATCATCAGTGTTCTTTGACTTGGTTTTTTATCGCGTGATTGACTTCAATTCCTTATTCCACGATCAAGAATAGTACACTTGATGGTCCAAAACTTAAAAACGTTGTCCTAAAATTCATCGGGAATGTGTGATATGTCCCCAGGCCTCATTTGGGAGTGGCCCTTTAGGTATCCCCCTACATGCCTAGACATCAACAACCTATGATCCAATGTCATATGCAGTCGAGTAGATTTGACTAGCTCAATTTCAGTCGAGTGTACAACCCACCACATGAGCCCCTCCTTTAGCTAGCTTATTCAGATATTAAAAGCCCTTTCCTATTCAACAAGGCTTCTTTAGTTTTGATCTACCCCTCTCATCAACTCAAGGGCCTTTGGTCCTATGAACTCAGTTCAACAACATTTATTGTATTAGTCTTTCCCTTTCTAATCTAGGCACATTTATATGGGACTCTTTGTATCAATGTATTCTTTTTTGGCCATTTATGATAGCATATCATGTATCATGTCTTATTTTTCTTAGACCCACATTGTTGGGTGCACCATTATTTTTTGTACTCAATTATCTTGATAGGTATGGGTATACCTCCCTACCTCCTTGAGGTCATGTACAAACAATTATTGTTTGTACTTAGATATCTCGATAGGTATGGATATGCCTCCCTACCTCCTTGAGTTCTCACAATTCGATCTCACATCCTCTGATTATAGTTCTTCCCAATACTATATTCTCTCTCTCTCTCTCTCTCTCTCTCTCTCTCTCTCTCTCTCTCTCTCTCTCTCTCTCTCTCTCTCTCTCTCCATTTGACTCCCCCCTTCGATGTCTAGTGAAAGTGAACCGACAATGTATTTCATTCATATTATGTTCTCTTCACACTCATACATTGGAGGGAATCTTGTTATCACATAAAAAGTGATTACCTAGCCATTTCCCAGGAGGATGATCAAAATACACCATGTAGTATGGGTTTTACACATTAAAAACCACTTTCACCTTAGGAAATAATTTAGAAAACCATTTTTTCTAAATTACTTGTGTTTATTGACTTGAAAATAACTGAGAAACCCATTTAATTAATTTCATGTTATTTTCTTATTTACCCATTTTGTGAAAATAATTAAAATTATTTTCACGCACCCATAGGAATAGTTAAATAAATAACTATTTATTAATTATTTCTAACTAATTTTAACCACATTACCTGGGAATAATTAAATAAACCATTATTTATTTATTATTCCTTAACCTCTACACATTTTGTTGGAAATATGATGTAGAGTGTTGTCCTTGATGGCAACCCACTGAATGAAGATGAAGACATGAGATAGTTGACATGTGTTGTCCTTGATGGAAAACCACCTGATGAAGTTATTCTTGACTTGATAGACTTGGTAAATGATGTAAATCTGATGTGATATGATGTTTGTTGACAATATGATGTAGAGAGTTTTTCTTGAATGGCAACCCACCTGATGAAGATGATGGCAACTTACTTGATGAAGTTGTGCTTGATAGAATATGTCTTGATGAACCTATTTAAAGATGAAAATCTGATGTATCTACAGAGAGTATAGAAGGTAATGAAGAAAGGAAGTCAATATGTGCCAGATCTATGATGAAAAGAGTATGTCTCAAGGCATATGCGGATATGTCCAGGAGAAGTCATGTATGCATGTGGGAAACAACGTGCCAAGTCGCGTATGGGCAAAAGCGCTCATAAAGTGCAAAACCAAGGGTAACCACCATGGTATTGACCCATTGTATTGGGTAATGATTCGTCTAAAAGACCCCGTCCAGGAATACCATCGGAAGTAATGTAGTTTTGGGCTCATGGTATTGGTTTGGCTCATGGTATTGAAAAAGGGGCTCATGGTATTGAAAAAGGGTAAACCTATATAAAGAGAAGAAATTCATTGTGCATATCATGAGTGTGGGAGCAAGATGTCAGAGCTTGAATGAATACTTCTCTATGAAGTATATCTGTATGGAAAGGGTAAAGGTTTGATAATAGATTTGAATCTATGATGCACCTATGAAGAAATGATGAAGCGGAATATCTAGATCTAGAATGTATTTGTATCTGCTAGATCTGTTTATGGAAGGCTTAGATCTGAGATGAGGCGAACATCTGTCTGAAATAAAAGGGTAAATCTGAACTGAATATCTGATCTGAAGAAGTATGCTGCTCTATAATAATTGAAGATCTATACACTAGTTCGCCACAGAGGAAGCGCGTATATACGCGGCTTCGCTGAAGATAAAGCGCGTATGCACAATGAAATATGTACAGAGGTATACGCTGGTTTATGTGAACGGAAGCGCGTATATACGCGACATCAGTGAAAGGAAAGCGCGTATGCAAACTAGGGTTTGCTGAAGTATGGGGTATGAAATGTCTGATCTGATCTGCTCTGTTTTAGCTATCTGTTGTTGATGTTTGACTGTGCTTAAATGTATGGAGAGGGTCCAGTCTGAAAATATGATGAAACGTGGCCTGCAAGTGGTGTCCTAAAGGAAGCTTTGGATCTAGTGTGAAAATTGATGAAACGTGGTCCATAGAGGTGCTGAGGGTTGTAGCCTTCAGTCAGGGGGTCGTAGCTCCCTTCCAGGTGAGGCTGGTAAACGAGATCAGGGGGTTGTAGCTCCCTTCCAGGTGAGGCTGGTAAATGAGATCAGGGGGTCGTAGCTCCCTTCCAGGAGAGGCTGGTAAACGAGTCATGGGGTTGGAGCTCCCTTCCAGGAGAGGCTGGTAAACGAGCGCAGGTGGGTGCCTGCGTGTTGGTAGGAGTCTGCGCCAACACATATGTTGTAAGATGTTTTCTGTATAATAAAATATTGAAGGCTGAGCAACTGCAGCGGTGGTTTTCTCCCGACTTGGGTTTCCACCTAAAATCCTGGTGTTCATGTGTGATGCTTATGTGTGATGGTTTATTCTGTTCTTACTGCACATGTTTATTGTTTATAGAACATCTAATGAATGAATTATGGAATGATATAAGTGAAGAATTAATGGCATAATTAGATCTCTGTGTATACGCGAGTTTTATGAAGGATATCCGCGTGTATACGCTAGTTGGCTTCAGCAAAGTAGCGTATGGGTTTTGGAGCATGAAAAAGTAAAAGTTTTGAATATGCAGTAAATATTGATTCACCCCCCCCCCCCCCTCTCAGTATTTTTCCCAACACATTTCTCCTATGAAATAATTACTAAATATCTATTTAGTAATTATTTATAACTTACCTTGACCATATCTCCTTAAAATAATTAATAAATGGTTCTTATTTATTAATTACTTTAAGCACTTTTCTTAATTAATAGAATTAATCATTATTTTTTAAGTAAGTTCACTAAATATATATTTTTACCATTTCATTAATCTTTTCCTCTCTTACATACAATAAAATACTCCTAACGGTTAGATCTTGATTTGGTCTAATAATATTTTATTATTTGACTATGTATAGATATATCCTAGAATTTTATTATAGATAGAGAGAATTTTCCATCACTATCTACACATGATCATTATCATCATCATCACCTCGATCTTATTACTCTCAAGCTCCCCACTATGAGTTCAACATCCATTTTTTTTTCCACAACCAAGTGAGAGAGAGATAGCTATCACATAAAAATATCAAAATAACCCTCCCATGGAGGAGGTCTTTAGAGACCCGTGTCTACATTCTTCTACTCAGGTGAATTTTAATAATTAAATTTATTTCTTTTCCATTGGGCTTTTTATCTACAATTTTCGCATATATGTTGTTGGATCTATTTAGTCTCTTGTGCAGGTTTCTGACGATCTTTGCATATATTAAGGTTAAAGCTAAATATTACATGGATTTATCATATTTTTATTCATTTTTCTTCTTATTAGGTAGATACATCACCAGTCGTATAAAAATACATTTTTCACTCATCTATTGAGAATTCTTCTCCTAACACAAAGAAAAAAAATAGAGAAGGAAGCAAGAGGAGCAAGTAGAATGTAGTCTATCTCCATGTGTTCAAAAAATTGATAGCTAATGGTAAATAGTTGATTTTCAAGTCATATGATATGATATATAGGAAAATATCTCTCTCTAAAGGAATTAAAAGGAGGTAGTGTCACCCTTGGAAATAATGATTCAGGAAGGGTAGTTGGAAAAGGCATAATCAGTCATGATGATGGAAGGACAAAATTTCAAATGTTTTGTTGGTTGAAGGTCTAGAGCACAATCTATTATGTGTAGGTGAAATGATTGATCAAGGGTATGATCTCACATTCAATTCTAAAGGATCTAAAATATGAAAAGAAAGTTCAAGAAGATTGATAAAAAATACAATCAAATCTCGAAAAAATGTATATGTCCTGAGATTAAAAGAAGGAATAAGTTATTTATGGAGTAATAGACGTAAAATATCATTAGTAAAGGAAAAATATAATATAAGTGAGAGTCTACAACACCTAAATCCACATTAAGATGATGGTAACTTTTAAAAGTGATCTACAAGATAAGGACGATCACATGGAAATTTTGCAAGGTATGAATTAGCAGCTAAAAGTGAAGTGAATGGGGAAACTCAATTGGTAATAAGAGAAAAAGGGGGAGAGTTGCAAATAAGGAGAAGCATGTTTAGGGGGAGTAGTCCCAGAAATAAGAATCAAAAGGAAGTTCAAGCATGGGGGGGCATTCTCAAGAGTATAGCTACAGAAGAGGAAATGTTGCACACAAGGAAAGATAGACACAACCTTGATAGGTGGAGCCTAATTATAAACAATGTAGAAGTAATAAATCAAAGGAAATAATTTTTTTTTATAACATATTAGGAGAATAAATTTCAACTATAAGTAAAAGAAACCCTTTTCCATTGATGTAAAATGGGGACAATATTTATACAGAAGGAGAGATAACAGACAAGGGGAGTGATTGCAGTCATGAACAGAGGTTGCAGATAAAGGAAGAGTTGTAGTCACTAAGATAAGGTGAAAATAGAGGAAGATTTTTAGACACTCAGAAAAGTTTCATACATAAGAATATTTAAAGATAAGGAGAAGCACAAATTCAGGGGGAGGATCCATTTTCCATTGGTGTCAAACAGGGAGAAGTTTTAGGAACAAGGAGGATTGTAGGGGGAGGATTTATACAATATTATTGGAAAATGGAGAAAGGGTTTCCATAAATAAAAATGGGGAAGATATTTTTAAATATTGTTGTCATTGATGTCAAATATAGGTGGAGACTACTTATGTTCAAGATAAATATTGTAAAATGAATATTTTTAGAAATAATTATTTTGGACTTTTGGTGCCCCATTCGGATACCCTGTCTTTGAAGAAACTTTTTCTCAAATTACCTAGCTTAAATGGGAGAAATATATATATATATATATATATATATATATATATATATATATATATATATATATATAAATATTTGGAAAGTTTATTTTGAGATATTTCCAACAATATATGGAACTCCCTCTAATTCTATAGGAATGAGGAAATATGAAAGATTTCGTTAGGATGACTCATCCAAAATATAAGCAATCCAACCCAACTAATTTTACAAGTAAACCCTTAAGTGAACATACAAACACTATAAATAAAGGGTATATGAGTTCATTTGTAAATAATCCAAGCAATTGAAGATATATTATGTTGTAAGAGGAGATGACGGATAATTTTTTTGGTGATTCTTGGAGTCTAAATGTGGAAGTGATAATGTGATTTGTGGGGTGAAAAAGTTGTCTTGGAAATTTCACTATAACTTGTGTTGTAGGATGTTTTAGAACACGAAACATGGAGGATACAAATATAAGTTCTTCATGTAGTTTTTATTAAAATTTCAGACCTTGGTCCATTACAGTATATATGATATAATCGAAGGAAGTTAGGCTTCCTAAGTGATCATAAAATAGGTCAAACTGGAAATTTTTCTGTAACTTTTGTTCTGGGATGTTTAACAATGTGAAACTTGGAGGATACATATAGAAGATATATGTGTACCTATGGTTCAAATTTAAACTTATTTTCACTAAAATTTCAAAGATATGGTCTCAAGAAGTAAGGCTTCTTGAATTCTCATAAAATCTGCTTCAAATTTGACAACTTGATATTTTCACCATAACTTTCTTTCTATAATGTTTCAGAATCTAAAATTTTGGAGAGATAGAGAAGAGATCTTAAGATACAATTAGTATAACTTTTAGACCTTATCTTTCTATATTTTTGTATATATGATATGAGGAATTTAATGTTCTTGAATGCACCTAAAACAGGTTTCAAATAAGTTAGCTTAGTATTTTTTTCTATTACTTTCTTTCTAAGATGTTTCAAACTATGAAATGCGGAGGGGGGAAAGAAGAGATATCTAGATACCTTAGTAAGATATTTTAAAACCATACTTGAAAATTTTGATATGTGTCATGTTGTGAAAATTCATTCTTGGGAATAATCCAAAAGAAATAATTTTTGGGAGAACTAGACATAATCAAGAAATAACTAGTAAGTAGACCAAGTGAAGGAAAATAAAAGAAACAAACTCGGTGAAAGCACTAGTTAGTAGAAATTTTCAAGAAGCGAGCAGATTCAATGAAGTAGGTTGTTTCATACAAAACAATTGAGGGGGTTTTTTTGTGCTTTATTGGTGCATACAAAGTAGTAGAGTGGATCAGTGTCTCCTATAGGTCAGTTCCTACAACACAAAAAATGGGATTATTGTGTCCTATAGGTTGGTGCCTATAAAGAAACATAGGGGATTGTTGTTTCATATAGTTTGGTGCCTACAAACCAATAGAGGTGATTGGTTTCTCTTATAGGTTGGTGCCTACAAAGTAGTATACTTAGGGATTGGTGTCTCCTATAGGTTGGTGTCTACAAAAAAATTGAGGAGATTGGTATCTCCATTAGGTTGGTGCCTACAAATTGATGTAATATTAGGTTGCTTCCTACAAAAAAAACCACAATAATGTTTTTTGATATTTTCTAATGGTTTCCATGTCTATATTGTGTTACTTACTAATGTTATTAAACTAATGTTTTATGGTGTTCAAATGTTTATATAAGTAAAATTTATCATTATATCGATTCACCCCCATTATGCCCTCTTAGTATAATTGTGAATGCCAATAAACCTTAGGAGGAGAAACTGTTTGTTGTTGTGGTTGGGTAGGGAGAAAAAGTGTTAAGACAAAAATCTAGCTCCAAATAACTATTTTTGTGAGAATAAATTAATCTTATCCATCCTTAGGAACTCATGAGTAATATGGTCACCTTTACAATTTTTTTAAGGAAACTTGAATTTATATCATTATTCATTAATTCCCACAGCCATATTGGGTTGGGTGCATCTCTTTAGCTATTTGTTATCACCAAAATTTAGTCATCTAAACATTTACAATTAGATGGATCGAAGTACACCATGTAAGACCAATTTTACCATAGTAAAATTGCTTTCACTAGAAGGAATAATTTAATAAACCATATTCTATTAAGTTATTTCTGGTTTAAACAAGAAACTCCACGATGAATAATTAAATAAATTCTTATTTATTTCATTTTACTCTAGGAATAATTAATTAAACCAGTGTTTAAATAATATTCCTGGTGATATTTAACCCAATTATGATAAATAATTAGATAAATCATTATTTTTCTTAGTTTTCTCTGGAAATAATTAATTAAATCATTATTTAGTTATTATTCCTTGTTATATTTGACTAAATCACCTAGGAATAATTAAACAAATCACTATTTGTTTATTATTCTTTAACCACATTCTTGAAATGATAAAAAATAATTTATTTTTTTATTATTTCTAAATAAAGGTATTTAACCAATTTAAATACCTTTTCCCTCCAAAAAAATATAATAAAATATTCCAAGCGGCTACATCTAGATCTTCATTAATAATAATTTATTATTCACCATTATCGAGGATAACTCAATATTTTGTTATAAACAGAAAGTATTTTCCATTCATTCTTGACTTTGATAACTTTCATTGTCGCGCTTTAATCATTCTCATTGTTGGTACTGTTATGAAACCAACTCACAAAATAGAAGAAAAGAGAGATCAACGACTTAAAAATCATCCACTTTAAGGGGGAAACCTCCTTTACATTACATAAATAAAAAATTCTTAGAAGATACAAATGAAAAAACCTCATTTCTATATATAGGAGTCCATGGAGTTACAATATAATCCTAGCCGACCTAACAATAATAATGTAAGGGCATAACAATAACAATAGTGACTTTTTATGGGGCACAATAATAACAATATGGGGGCTACAGGGTTACAAAAATAATAATAAGGGGGCTACACTAACAACAATAAGGGACTAAACTATTAATATAGGGACCTAACATGCCCCTCTCCTTCAAAAAAGTGTTGTTCTCAACACTTGAGTAGCTTCGCATGTTTCTCTATAAAATTCTCATCCTCCCATGTGAATTCTTCAGTGGGTAAGTTCTTCCACTTGATGAGATACTCTGAAACTGATTGATTTCGTAGCTGTCAAGTTCTTATTTCCGTGATTCCTTCAGGTTCCAATCATTAGAGAAATTTTGAGGTCTAAAATGGACCCCCTAAGAAAAATGTACAACCAAAATATAATTTATAAGAACCATTAGGATTTAAGATGATGATGTCAACCATGGGGGATGATTCACCATTTTTTAAGGAAAAGGGTAAAAAGTTTAAAAAATAATGAAATAATAAAACTAATTTTTCAACTCGTATTTTAAACTTATCTCCCAAATTTTTAACTCAAATTTAGAGCGGGGGTACTCATTGGCTGCAAAATTTAATTCCTCATCCAAGGAGTACCCATGTTGCATACTTTCGTTGGATCTTGCTACACGAAAAAATGAGAAATACAAGAAAAAATGTGATTTCAATCATGTTTTTCATGTATTTATCATTTTTCGTGTAGCAAGATCCATTGAAAGTATGAAACATGGGTACTCCTTGGATGAGGAATTAATTTTTTCATCCAATGAGTACTCCTACTTGAAATTTGAGTAACAAATTTGGGAGATAAGTTGAAAATATGAGTCGAAAAAGTAGTTTTTTCTTTTTTCCCTCTAAAATTTGATGATGTAATCAAATCTTATTTTACTATTTCCACTATTATTTTATAATTTCCTTAGGAGGCCCATTTTAGACCTCAAAATTCCCCTAATGATGATTTTTCCTTCCTCACCAAGTTCTGGCAATATTGTTTGAACTGGAAGTTTTTCACTTATAACCTTCTTTAAGCATGAAACATGGAAAATTGGGTGCAATCGAGAGGAAGCAGGAAGCTCCAATTTGTATGCCATAGTACCAATCTTCTGCAACACCTTGTAAGTACCATATTACTTTGGTGATAATTTATTATCCTTCTTATATTGCTTGAGGGGAATGTGTTTGTATGGTTGCAGTCGTAAAAATATCGAGTCTCCTACATCAAAACTTCTCTCGCTGCGATACTGATCTACCTGTTGTTTCATTCGAATTTGTGCCAAATTTAGGTTATCCTTTAAGAGTTGGAGAACTTTTTTTTGATGTTCAATGTGATCTTCCACTACTTGAACCTTATAATTTTCTCTTAAAGATGATGTGATGGATGGTGGATGATATCCATAAAGTTCCATAAATGGGGTCATTTTGTTGCAGTATGGAAGGAAGTGTTATACGACCATTCAGCCAGAGGTAACCACTTGAACCATTATGTATGTTTATCAGATAGAAAGCAATGAATATATCCTTCCAAATATTTGTTCACTATCTCATTTTTCCCATCAGATTGAGGATGATAAGATGATCTATGAGCTAGTTGAGCACCCAAACAAGAAAATAATTCCATCCGACAATTTCCTGTAAAAATGTTTCTCTATCGCATACAATAATATTTGTTTTTCCATGTAGCTTTTAAATTGTTTCCATAAATGCAGTAGCAACTGTACTTGCTTAAATGGATGAGATAATGCATAAAAGTGTGCATACTTGGTAAGTCTATCAACTGCCACCATGATGACACTCTTTCCTTCGGAAATAGGGAAACCTATGATCAAATCCATTGAAACCTCCTCCCAACATTGAATTGGAATGGATAAAGGTTGTAGAAGACTCGGGGTCTTAATTGTCTCAACTTTATTTTACCGTAAAACCAAAATTTATGCCACAAACTTTTAAATATCAGATTTAAGTTCATCCCAAAAAAAAAATCTTCCTTCACTCTATGGTAAGTTTTAAAAAATCCCAAGTGTCCTCCTAAGGGAGAGGTGTGAAATTCCAAAATAATATTTTCTTTTAGTTGGGAGTTCTTACAAAGATATAAGCAATATTTGTACCATAAGGAATCATTTTTCCAACTAAATGTATCATGTGTACTAGGATCTTGCTGCAACTTTTGAATTAGTGTCCACACTTCTTCGACATTCTTACATTCATCCCTTGCTTAGGTTATCCAATCCGGTTGGATAATATAAATGGCACAAATCAATTCTTCCATCTCTTCATCCTTTCTTGAGAGTGCACCTGCAACAAAATTTAGCTTCCCTTTTTTGCAGATGATTTCAAAGTCATAACCCAACATCTTTGTGACCCATTTTGCTACTCCTATGAAGATATTATTTGTTCCAAAAAGCATTTAATACTATCATGATCATTTTTTTTACCTTGGAGTGTCTTACCATTAGGCAAGGTCACCATTTCTTTAGTGCATGTAGTATTGCCAACATTTCCTTCTCATAATAACTTTCTATAAATACTTTCCTTTGATTGGACCATTTTCAAAATCAATGGGTCTTCCTTCTTGCATTAAAACAACATCAATACCATTTCCTAAGGCATCACATTCCACAATAAAGGTCTTTGTGAAGTCTGGTGTAGCTAAGACCGGTGCTAGGAACATTGCCTCTTTAAGATGTTCAAAGGCCTTAGTGGCTTCATGAGTCCATAAAAATGAATATTTCTTCAATAATTTTGTTATAGGTGCTGCTATTCTCCCATAATTATTAACAAACTTACGATAATACCCAGTTAACCTAAGAAATCCTCGCAACTACCTTATGGTTGTGGGGAATTTCAATTCCATAATGGCTTTAATTTTGTTAGGGTCTACCATAACACCCTCTTGAGATACAATATGGCCCATATATTCCACCTCTTGTACTCCAAAGAAAAATTTGGAGGTTTTTCCATATAATTGTTTATCCTCCAATAGTTTGAGCACCCTGTCAACATGTTGAACATGATCCTTCCAAGACATGTTGTAGTTTAGTATATCATCAAAAAATACTAACACAAATTTTCTAAGGGTTTTAAAATTGAATTCATCAACCCTTGAAATGTAGAAGGTGCATTGGTAAGGCCAAAAGGCATGACCAAAAATTCATAACGACCCTCATGAGTTCGAAATGTTGTTTTCTAAATATCTTCAGTCTTCATTCTAATTTGATGATATGCTGAGTAAAGATCCAACTTGGTAAAATAAAGTGCTCCATGTAATTCATCCAATAATTCTTCAATCAAGGGAATGGGAAATTTATATTTAATAGTGAGCTTACTAAGCTCCCTATAATCTAGACACATGTGCCATGATCCATTCTTCTTGTGCACCAATACCACTAGACCAAAGACATAACTTTGACTGTCCTTTGGGAGTTACAAACACCTTGGAATGATTGTCCAAGACTTTTTGGAGATCTAGAGAAATATATGATTTTGATTTTGGAACTTCTAGTGAGCATAATTGTGCAATTATGCCTCGTTCTTCTTTATTCATAAGCTTTTTCATGACATTAGAGATTTTTATCTTTCCCAGCTTCCCTATGATATCCTGTAATTCAAATTCCTTTCCTTCCAAAAAAAATCAAGTAAATTTCTTGAAAATTAAAAGCTATCGTCCCCAAATATTGTAACAATTGTACTCCTCGTATAACATCAACACCTCCCATTGGAATGGAAAGAATTGGAATATTCGATACATATTCTCCCATGGTTAGCTTAATATTATGGCATTTCCTAGAGAAATTTATAGGTCCTCCATTTGAAACCATCACTTGACATTCTGGTGCTGGGTATAGGACTCAATTCAATTCCTTGACTACCTTACAATGAATAAAATTATGGGTACTACCCGAATCAATCAAAATTATTACCTTTTTATTCTTGATATGTCCTTCTATCTTGAGAGTTTGAGAAGTGGTCCTACTAATGCATTACAAGATATGGTCAGACTCATTTCTTCTTTCTTTAGGATTGGTTCTAGGTGTATATCCTCTTCTTTTGAAGTTTCTTGTTCATTTTCTTCCTCCTCTTCACAATCTATGTAAAATAATTTCTTCTCAACACACTTATGACATTTAGTGTATTTTCTATCACAACTGTAGAAAATCAATTTTTCTCTTTTTTCTTCCAACTACTCTGGTTTCAACCTTGTATGTTGTGGAAGTCTAGGAGCAACAACACTTCCATATTTATAGATGTGAGTGGTTGGATTCCTTTCCGCCATATTTTACATTCATTTTTTCTTGCCAACCTGAATGCCTTCTCTAATGAATCAGGTTACCAAAGGAAAACCTCATGTTGGATGTTATCCTCTAAATTCCCTATGAAGACATCAATCTTATGTTCCTCTGGAATATCAACTACCCTTATATTCAATTTTTTTAAGTCCTCAATGTGATCCACCACTGAACCCTTTTGTTTTATATTTATCAATTGGCTAAAGAAGGTGTTTCTCTTTGTATCCTCATAATGTTCTATCATTTCCTCTGTAAAAGGTTGACCAAGTGAAAAAAAAATTACCAGATCAAAGCCATCGATACCATACAAATGTATTTTTTTCTAAATATAAAGATTCAATGCATACCTTTTGTGTGTTTTTCACATTATTGAGATCAAAATATTTCTCCAACTATAGTATCCATGTTAGGGATCCTTGCCATAAAAATTCTTCATATCGATCTTTGGAATATAGTGGGTCTTCAATCCAACATTATAGTTTATGAAATCACGATTAACATTTATTTTGTTCTCATCATGAGTTTCCTCTACTATATATTTTCCAATAGGAATCATTTCTTGTATCAACTTTGTCAAACCTTCCTTCAAACCTTCCATGTCTCCTTTTAGATTGTTCTGCATGTCTTCCATGTTGTCTTTCATTTTGTCTTCCATGTCTTCCATTTCATTCTTCAGACCATCCATATTAGCTTCCATGCCTTTCTTCAAAACTTCCATTTCACTTTTTTTTGCTCTCTGTGAGACTGAAAGTTGTTGCACTTTCTCTTGTAATTTTGATATATCATGTTACACTTCTTCCTCTTCATGAGTCATAGTAGAGCCTTATGAGGGCTTAATGGGTGTTGAATTTTTTTGGGTGGAATTTTAGAACCCAATACTGATTTTTATGCTTCAATATTCCCTTGGAATCACGTCAAACTGATTTTTCAAGAAAGACTTACGCAATTTCAAAAAAAACTACACACTTTTTTCTTGCTTTTGAGGAGCTGCATATTGAAATGGATGTATCTATATAATTTTAGATCCTCAATATTTTACACTAATTCCTTTAGTATCCCTCTAAATCTTCTATCTAATGACACATGTCAGACCTGATTTGGATTCTTCAAGTCAAAGTTATGTCGAATCTCCCACAATGACCTAATTATGAATTGGTTCAATAAAGTGAACTTGTACGATGTGCTACATGTCACTGTTTCATCCTTTAGCTCTGAAATTGATATACAGAAAACTAAAGTCCATTTACGTTTGGGAATATTTTATAGAATTACAATATGATGCTCATAGAGAGAGTTATGACTATTTTCACAAGGTCACCTCTTCAAGATGAAATTCAGGAGCCTAAAAAACCCTAACTTCCACAGATCATATCTCCGAAAATATTGCGAACCAAGATATGAAATTTTTACACAAAGTTCATCAGGATTTCTTCTCAAATGGGTTATTTTTTTATCTTTTGAACCTTTGTAGAAAAAAATTTATAATTAAACTTGCACGATGACTAGTTTCAAGCAGCAAAACCCTATAATGCAAAGCTATGATACCAATGTTATGAAACCAGCTCACAAAATAGGAGAAAAGAGAGATCAACGACTTAAAATTCATTCACTTTGAGGGGGAAATCTCATTTACATTACATAAATGAAAATTTATTGGATGATACAAATGAAAAAACCTCTTTTCTCTATATAGGAGTCCATGGGGTCACAATATAATCATTGTCGACCTAACAATAATAATGTGAGGGCACAATAATAAAAATAGTGGAATTTTATGGGGCATAATAATAACAATATGGGGGCTACAGGGGTACAAAAATAACAATAAGTGGGCTACACTAACAACAATAAGGGACTACACTAGAAATATAGGGACCTAACAGCTACTATTTTCTTTTTCTTCTTGAGCTCACATAGAGTTCAATACATTCTAGGTTTTCTGCACCATTGAGAGAGAGAAAATTATGGAACTAAAGCATTGAGAACAAACAAGAACCCATCCCATTGAGGGGGATTGGTAACACCTACTTTTTCCCTTCACCGGGTGTAATAATATATGAAGCATTCTGTAAATCTTGTCTTGTTTGTTGGATGCATGGAGTAATTACTATTTCTTCTTACTAGTCTAACTATTTTTACTGCATAGATCTGGTTTTTTGTAGCATTTGTTCTAACTATCAATTTCATATATCTAAAGATTTAAAAAACCATTTATTTTGTTAGGTTTTTTTGTCACACACAGCAAAAGAAGGCTCTTTTCGTACACTTACATTAATAATTTACACTAACACTTGTTTAGAAGTATTCTTTTGCTTGTTTTCTTCCTTTTTTCACCAGGTTTCTTAGAATTATTTGGTTGCATGGAGCGCGCCCTGTGAATCTCAGTGTTTTTCTCAGGAGATGTTTATTTTTTAAAACTAGGTGCAGTTGTAGGGGCTTGTGATATAAAAATCATTTTCCCTAGTTGAGCATCTAATTTTCTCACAACATTAGTAAAGATGGATCTAATCAAACTATCAAAATGACGTCCTACTTAGGATATTTAGAATTGGTCCATAGTCAAGAACCATTAGGAATTTTTTCATACAATGTAATTGACTGTGAATAAATAAAGGCAATATGATACACACTTAATATGGTCTTTCCTTCATGAAAGCGGATAGGGGGTCGATGTTGATTTATTTCCATGAACGTAAATGGAAGTGTTTTAGGAAATTTTATCCTAAGGAAGCATAATCATGATAGCTTACCTTATGTATTTTGGAAACATCCCCATTGAGCATTTTTTGGAAGATTATGAACCAAATATTATCATCCACAAATTATTTTTAATAAAACGATATGTGGTTGGTGGTGATATGGGTGGTTGGGTTCTCTCCTATATTTCCCTTAAATTTTGGGATATCAAATGGAACATTACTAAGCATTAGAGGAAACCAAAGGTTTTGGTTTATGGGGTCATTTTTCAAATTATCCACATATGAAAAATCAAGTGATGCTAAAAAAGGAAGTTGTTATTGGTTGAATGGGTCTAGAGGTAAAGATGGACCCCCGAGCTAATCTTTCCATCCTCCCATAGCAGTGTTTCTAGAAGGAGGATAACAGCAAAAGCGATTATTAGAACCATGGTAGTGGACCCATATATTGGTTGTCATAACGAAAGGACTATTTCCCAAGGGGGATTTCCACGATGGATAATGGAACTCAAAAAAACATGTCCATTAATAGGATTATACCTAGTACTAGAAGGATGACCTCCTAGTGTGAAAGCACCATCGTAGCTACGAAGAATCATAGGCATAATGGTACTAATGGGAATATTTCCCCAGATAAGTTACCCCTTACAAAGGCAATGAAACCTATAAATAATGGAATTCATCATAAGATAGAACTGCCCCATGGATTTTATATCCTTTAGAAAAAATTATTGCTCCAACACTGAATAGGAATAGATATAGACCCCATTAGAATATACCATGGAAAAGGTTGTCCCATGAAAGAGATCATGGCTAAAGGGATATATGAACAAGGTGGGAGTTGTTGGGTCCTTCGTTTTTTGAAAGAAATTTCAAAGAATATGATTGAAAAGCAGTTGGGGAGAAGGATTGGGCATAATTTCTGGAAGCAACCACTAGAAATTGGGAAGTGATGAAGAAGTTGAAATTATTTTATATAGGGCTATGTGAAGCCGCAAAAGAAGGAATTACATTCCAGAATTTGAAATAATGAAAGTTAATAATGAAAAAAGAAACTCATTGAGATTAGGATCAAGGAATTTTCATGTTGATTAGATTGGACCAGATCAAGTGAGCCTAATCTACAAAAGGACCAAAGAAAAATGAATTGCGGGTTGAATAATTGAAGATTTGAAAGATGGAATGTTGCAGAATTGGAATGCTAAAGAATTTAGTTTTTGAATAATTTTAGTTATATTGGTTTAGTGTAGTGTAATAGCTCGATAGAGTCTGAGCCTTTTCTCTCTGAAGTTCACTCATGTTCTTGTAGTGTAATCAATTCCATTATATTCATATCTTGCAAGTATGCATGTCTTGTGTGATATATTTTTATAATGAAAAAAGGAGTTGTTGTGGGAATGATATGTGATATGATGGTTGATTATTTTGTGCCCCCATTTAAAATTTTAATTGTATTCACATGATTATTTTACTCTCTTTAGTTATGAATGTTTAATTTGCATGTCCGCTCTATTGCGTTGGCTAATCGAATTTTGATAATGAATGTATAATATGATGGTTAAAAATTCTTCACCACCATTCTATATCTCTTTTCTCTAATTGTTTTAGCACACCTCAGGTGAGACATTATTTATCCCTAAAGAGGAATGAAAATGCCAACAATAAGCTAGACTACGATGATACTTTTTGTTGGCAACCTAAGTTTGAACCCTTTCCCTCTAATGTGTACATTTTACACCAACAATCCCACCCAAATCTCATAAGTGGAAGTTGTATTTCCCTTGTATAGAACATAAATATAGCATGAGAGAGAAATATAGATAGACTTGAGAAACTACTTGGTGTTGTAGAAGTAACTAGTGGTATGCCCCAATGTGAGAAAAGATGCATTTTTGAAATATGAGGAGTGGGTCCTATTAGGCTAATTGATTGAAATTAATACATCATGGATGTAAATCTAGAAATATATTATGATGAAGGTCCCATCTCTCCCTCAGTATATGCACCACTCTCACTAACCATTTGATGAAATAATAAGGAAAAAGGTTCAACAAAACAAGCACTCACTTGTATAAGTATGTGATTAAGAGGATTAGTGAAATTTTGTTTGACATGTAGTGATGGATTTTCATCTACTAATTCAAGGATTACTTGACCTTCCCCCTCTAGCCCAAAGAAAACCCTCCCAAATCTAGTTTGATCTAATCCCTTTGATAATGAATTTATCCTACATCTATGTGGTGGTGGGAATTCGTCTTTGGGAGAAACATTTCTTAGTTTTTTTATTGAAAAATAAATTTTCATCCATGATGAATGTATAAATTTGATTAATTGATTAATTAAGATAACCCTATGACCAACTAGATTGGGACCAAATAACTAACACTATAAAATGCCTTGAGAGATGCAACAAGAAAACCAACTATAAAGGTACCTATTGAACTCAAAGTTGTTTGAGGTGATGAAAAATCCAAGGAAATTGGATTAAAAAAAAATTAAGAAGTAGTTAATGCTACCTCCCTTTACCAAACTTGACAAGCATAAAATACCTCAATGAAACTAAGTGTCACAACCCCACGAGCACTGTTATGGTTATGAAATATGCCTCAAGTATTGTGGGGACTTCCCACCCACAGTAACCTAGGAAAGATCCCTAAAAGATAGGCCAATAAGGTTAATACCTCACAACCACATGACCTATGGGATACATGTGATCAACACCATATGCGTAAGTAGGTAAACTAAGCCTAAAACCGCTCAAAATATTTCTTAAAGTGAGCTGTTGGGGAATTTATATGTGTTATAATTCAACCATTAAATTATCAATTCGGGCTCGTGGGACTTAGAGGCAAACGCACGCAGGATCGGAGCATCTAACCTAAACTATAGTGAGAAAAAAAATTTACTAGTTATGTACGGGATGCTATTTCTAGTTTAAATCTAATCAATTGACAAAATAACATGCTCAAGCAACACTAATTTCTATTGAAAAATAACATCAATCAACATTCAAAAAATCTAGCCACTGTTTTAAACTGAACTATGATATCAATCCTATTGATCGAAATGTAAACAAAGGATAAATGACTTTGAAAAATTTAAAATAATAATCTATTAAAGCTTTAAAATAATAATCTAGCTACTTTGGAAACCCACTAAAAAACAAACCAATACAAATATCAGATTCCCTATTTGAAAATAATAACACTACCTAAAAAATTAGAGAACTCAGTCACTACAAAACTTAAACTAACATCTCATTCATTACTAATCACTACATTTAGATGTATGATAAAACACTATTTGAGCAAAGAAATTCTAATATTTAAAATACTTCCTACAGGTTACCTTTATAATTCGAAACTCAAAATCTTTAAAAGAAAATTAATGTTTAAAACCTTAACCTCTCTTGACAATTAAATCAAACATACTCATCAAACTCATGCTATGCTCATGAACTAATTATAGGATCAAAACCATAAAAAAGGAAATCATGCTTCGATGCTAGAGAAACAAAACAATAATTAAAGTTGAGATGTTGGATCTGAATCCTAGGACACAAAGAATCACTTCTTTTGACTCAATAAACAAAAAATCATACTCATTTCCACATCAACTACATTCAATATAAGAACCTAAAACTAACACTATCGTAATAGAACTCAGAAAATTGAATCTTGAATGAATTCTTTCAAAATCAAACTCAATAAATATAAATATAATCAAACTCGGGATACCTCATATTAAGATGCATCAATTTCTCATCCTGTTATATATACAACCACAAGAGTGTGAAACTAAATATATATGAGTATTCAATTAAAAGCATGACACGATAGGATCTAGAACCATGAACTTGATTCTTTCCAAGGTTTTAGTCATTCATAATCTCTGTATATACTCAAATTAGAAATATTTCATAAATTCCTCTATCTACAAAGGAAACGGTATCATGTTAAAATCGATACCCAGTAGACCTTGATTTATATCCAACAAGAACTGATATTTTCTTTTGTCAATTCGGATCTGTGAAACTACAATACAAAAAAATTCAAAGTTGTGAGTTTAATCGTATTGCATCATATTTGATTCAAAAAAATGTGCTAGTCTTCTGAGCATATGATAATTAGTTTCGTGACATTCACCACCATAATTCAATAAAATATTACCTCTACAAACGTCTCTTGCACACAGGATCAAAACCTTTAACGAAATAAACAAAATTAAAGAGGCATGTGTAATAAATCGATCAACACTAATTAACAATATTGAGTTTTGTGTACATATCAAACATGATTTTTTTATCAAATTTGGAAATTCAGCGTGAAACTAATTCACACAAAATAGATGAAAATCCTAAAACCTGCCCAAAAAAGAGGACTTCTTCACAGGTCATGGTGGGTCCTGGCCACACCCGAAACAAGTTAAACTAGATCAATGATTAGAAACTAGAAAGAACCATAATACTCATTGCAAATTCATGGCATAAACTAAATTGTATTAATTCAAATAAAAAATCCACCATATCTCTCATACATGCATTTCTCTAGTGCTTTAAAATAGAGAATTTAATCACAATAATGATCTTTGTCTCTGTTTCTTAACGTACATGCAAGGCAGAGATTCAATTTTATACATGACTATTGATAAAAACATAGTATGGCTATCAAAAGAAGGTATAACGACATACCAAACAAGGTTGTATCCCATCTTCTAGAGAACACTCGAAGAGCCCATGGTTGGGTTCATTATGATCAACGCATGAATGGAGGAACCACTTTTATCCTTAGCACAAGGTCATTCAGCAAAAGGCATGCATAGCTGAACCTAATCTGCCATGTTCAGACTGAACTTGACCTGACCCAACATGTTTAGACCGTTCACAATTCTGTAATTAAGAATTCATTATGTACTTAAAAAGTGTTCTGACCATAACTTCCTCTTGGTGATTAATTTTGTCGAACGGGTTATGGGTTACCTGAAATATGGTATTTTGAACATGATATAGGTCTTAGAATGTCAATATTCTTCAAAATTTGATCATAAACTTGATATTTTCACCTACAAAAATGTTATTCCGTACTCAAACTGTAGTAACTAATTTAACGGACTTCTGAAGAATTTTGGCGATGGAACCCTACGATAAATGAACTTAGCAAATCCGTCATTAAAAAATCATGACTAAATCATCTCTAATCATCAAAAATATAATAAAACTAATGATAATCAACCACGAAGTGTAGGATATGAATTAGTGACAAGTGATGGAATTATAATACGAAACGAGTTAAAAATGTCAAAATTTATGTTACAAAATAGTGGTACTATGCGATGAAAAAATGGGCATATACAAGGCTCAACATAAGCCATACTCCTCTCAAAGATATCCTCATTAATGGGTGCAATATAGTGAATGCCAATAGCAAGAGAATGGGGATGTCACTCAACAGGTTCTTGATGTGATGACATGTTTGAATCTTATGTACGATGATATTTTCAAAAGGCATGTGATGTGATAATGCACTTACACTCTTTATTTAAACTACATTTAATTTTTCATGTTGGGAGAGTCTCCTCTCCAAACCTATTTCAAGGATTTATACCCCTAACTATTGTTAATCTTCTATAACCAAAAATTCTAAATTCGTTTTATTATTGAATTATTTTATGGCTATTTTTTACTCAAGGGTACAAAGTGCAACTAAGATTGTGTGTAAGAGACCTAAAATCAATCCAATATGCAAGTTATATGAAAAATGCAATTTCTTTTGCAATTTGATGAAAGTTAGATAGAGGAAGAGTGGTGAGTTTTTTATTCTTCCAAGCGATAAGTAAAACCTCATAATCTCTCTCAATGATCTCTTAAGATTAATAAATTCACATAAGAAACCAATTCACAAAAAAAATTGCAAATAAAATCAATCACTCTTAAGATGTAAATTCAAAAGCACGAAAAAACACTAAAAAGCATGAAATTCTCTCTTTTAATGAAAAAATGTGAACTATGGCCTATAAAACCAAACAAAAAAAAAGCTCACACATAACATAAAAATATTTTCAATTTTTCACTTAATGTATGTAGCTAGAAAAATACACCTACAATGATTTAAAAGGGAAAACAATCGCAAACTCATGACAAGGGATCATGAAATAAAATGCCACAAAACTTGGTTTTCTTTGCAATATTCCAAAATTAGAAGAACACTGAAAATACTACCAGGAAATATCAAATCAAGTTCTCAATGTCATTTTAATGATCAGGATATTTATCACGAAATTAAGAAACTAAAGGAAAATATCTCACACAAATTAGAAAAATGTACACGATGCAATTATATTTCTTGAAAGAGAGAAGTTTTAAATTATATTTGGCTCATATTTGACCCTCCAAGAACAAAATATATATACAAACCTCATACAACAAAACACCATGAAAATATTAGCAAAGAGCTAAGTTATGAAGGTAATTTCTCCCACAAAAGGTGCAAGTTGTATACTGGCCGCACCGAGGAACACTATTAAGGAGAAACCACAAGCTCTAGTCACTGTATAATCCACTGGTTGGGAGTGATAAAGATGCAAAGTTGAGAGTTTAAGATAAAAGAGACTCAATTTTGAGCCTTAGGTTACGGATCTGGGCTAAAAGAGACCCGAAGAAGCTCACAATTTGCGAACAACTACTAATAAACCAATAAAAACAAGAGATATAAATAATAGAAGGCATTAGGGAATTTTTGAGATCTAAAATTGGCCTCTAAAGGAAACTAATAATATAATAGTTAAAATAATAAAATAAGAATTACGAATTTTAAAGAAAAAGAAAGGAAACTGCATTTTTATTGTATTTTTGACATATCATCATATAGGTTTACCAAAATTCAACTACAGACACTATTGTATGCATAACTAAATTCCACATCCAACGAGTACCCATTCTACATACTTGTGAGTAAAACCACATTGAAAAAATGAAAATTCATGAAAAACATAGGATTTTTTCATGTATTGTCATTTTTATTCGATGTGGGTACACTCATAAGTATGCACAATGGGTACCTATTGGATGTGGAATTTAATTTTGTATCCAACGAGTGTCTACAATTAAAATTTAAGTAAATATATAGGGAGATAAGTTTAGTATATATATATATATATATATATATATATATATATATATATATATATATCTTTTCCCTCTAAAATGTTTACCCTTGGGGATGACATCATAATATTGAATCCTATTGGTTTTTTTTAAATTCTTTTTTTAGTACGTTTTTTTTTGTTTTTATGAAGCCCATTTTTGACATCGTCATTCCCCTAATAAGAATTCAAAAACTACTAATTTCTTCCCAATGGAGTCATCAATTATGGTTGTTTGATTTATGCTTAGAACAAAGTGACCATTGTTCCAGAGATCCCACTTGAGGATATGCTATATAGTGGGAAATACAAATGGAAACAATTCTTATATATAATAGCAAAAAATCCTTTACAAAAAAGGGAAATGGATGAAGTAGTCACATATCTTACCTGCTACTAAGGTTGATGAAGATCATAGAGTTTTTACAACATTTCGAAGCTTTTATCCTAACCTGAGATCCTGATCTAACTTATTGATCCCAACTTCTATACATTCACAGAACTAATAAAAAATGATTATTTTCCCTTTTTTCAAAAAATAAAATTAGAGTATGGACTAGATCTAATCATATAAAAAGTTAACATAATCTCACAAACATGAAAATGTATACAGAGAAATTGACCTTACATTCATATACTACAACATTACAATCAATATGTATAACTTCTAGTGTTGTATACTTCTTTAATTCCTTGATCCTTAGCTTCCCTTGCCTCACACATAAAATGGGCTCATTCATGCAGTGAGTGGGGGCATAGTCTACTGGTATTTCTACATAATTATGTTTTCTCACTATG
This sequence comes from Pinus albicaulis, assembly GCA_034641835.2. Taxonomy (NCBI): domain Eukaryota; kingdom Viridiplantae; phylum Streptophyta; class Pinopsida; order Pinales; family Pinaceae; genus Pinus; species Pinus albicaulis. Next base: position 471,242,400 of record CM076581.1, on the reverse strand, counting down.
TTCTCCTCTTCCTTCAACGCTAAGAGATTATCATTATAAAGGCCTTTCCTATATCTAGGAGGATGTAAATAGACTCTTAGAACCACTATAAATTAAGAAAAATCCACAACTACTGACCACAAGCCATCACATGCCAATCCATGTTGAGGTGATCCTCTTGGGAAGAAAATGATCTAGAAACTCTAGGCTTGGTCACTCCTAGAGTTAAGGCAAGTTGTATACTACATAGGCTACATATTGGCAAGGGAAATATGATATACATGCAAACAATTGACATGGGAGTGACGTATTGCCTATTTTGGCACATTCAAGGGTGATAAATGTTGCATTCAAGCCAACAATTAAAGAGAGTTGAGTTGAGATTTCTCCTACTAAAATGAAATGGAAAAAAAAAAGTTATGACATTACATTGATGTTTTTCCATGTTTATATAGACATTATTTTCTCTTTGTGTAATATATATACATATATATATATATATATATATATATATATATATATATATATATATATATATAACATTAGTGAAAAATTCCAACATGGGGAAGGCTCGGGAACTCTGCGTGCTTAAAATGACTTGCCGAGGTGAAATAGGACTTCAAATTTCGAGTGGAATCTATGGAAATAGAGGTGGTATTTTCATGTAGAAATAGAATAGTTGTGGGTTGCAAAGCCTCTTTCCTTGTACTTGTATTTTGGAGAATAAGGTAGTTCTTTGCACGTGTTTTTTTAGGAATGATGAAATGTCTATGTATCCAATATCCAGATGGTGAATAAAGGAAAATGACCACGTCAATATTTTTTCAGTTTAATGTGTAAATTTTGTGCATAGTATATAAATATAACGATGGGAAATGATGATATTTGTGTTTAAGGGTCTCGTAGATATCGTGTGTCCCAAGCTTTGTGTTACTAAGTTAATTTACAAATGTAAAGATGGTCAATGGTAATACTTGTGTTTAAGCATCTGGTAGATAGCATGTGTCCCAAGAAAAATTTGAATTCTAAAGAATTTAGTTGTTGAAGAATTGGAGTTATATTGGTTTAGTGCAGTGTAATAGCTCGATAGAGTCTGAGCCTTTTCTCTCTGAAGTTCACTCATGTTCTTGTAATGTAATCAAGTCCATAATATTAAGATCTTGCAAGAATGCATGTCTCATGTAATGTCTTTGGCTAATGAAAAAAGGAGTTGTTGTGGGAATGATATGTGATATGATGGTTGATTATTATGTGCCCCCTTTTAATATTTTAATTGTCTTCACATGGTTATTTTACTCCATTTAGTTACCAATGTTTAATTTTCATGCCCACTCTATTGTGCTAGTTAATGGATGTTGATAATGAATCTATAATATGATGGTTAAAAATTCTTCACCACCATTCTAGATCTCTTATCTCTAATTGTTTCAGCACACCTCCAGTGAGACATCCATTTTCCCCAAAGAAGAGTGAAAATGCCAACGATAACCTAGACTACGATGGTAATTTTTGTTGGAAACCTAAGGTTGAACCCTTGCTCTCTAATGTGTACATTTTACACCAAAAATCCCACCCAAATATCATAAGTGGAAGTTTGATTTCCCTTGTATAGAACATAAATATAGCATGAGAGATCAAAATACATAGACTTGAGAAACTACTTGATGTTACAGAAGTAACTAGTGGTATGCCCCAATGTGAGAAAAGATGTGTTTTTGAAATATTAAGAGTGGATCCTATCACACTAATTTATGGAAATTAATACATCATGGATGGAATTCTAGAAATAGATTGTGATGAAGGTCCCATCTCTCCCTTGGTAGATGCACCACTCTCACCAACCATTTGATGAAAGACTAAGGAAATAGGTTCAACAAAACAAGCACTCACTTGTATAAGTATGTGATTAAGAGGATTAATTAAAGTTTGGTTGACATGTAGTGATGGATTTTCATCCACTAATTCAAGGATTACTTGATCTTCCCCCTCTGGCACAAAGAAAACCCTCCCAAATCTAGTTTGATCTAATCCCTTTGATAATGAATTTATCCTACATCTATGTGGTGGTGGAAATTTGTCTTTGGGAGAAACATTTCTTTTTTTTATTGAAAAATAAATTTTTTCATCCATGATGAATGTATAAATTTGATTAATTGATTAATTAAGACAACCCTATAACCAACTAGATTGGGACCAAATAACTCACACTATAAAATGCCCTAGAGATGCAACAAGGAAACCAACTATAAGGTACCTATTGAAATCCAAGATGTTTGAGGTGATGAAATCTCCAAGGAACTTGGATTAAAAAAGGAATAAGAAGTAGTTAATGTTACCTCCCTTTACCAAACTTGACTAGAATAAAATACCTCACTGAAACTAAGTTTCATAACTTCACGAGAACTAATATGGTTATGAAATATGGCTCAAGTATCTTGGGGACTTCCCATCCACAGTAACCTAGGTAAGAGCCCTAAAATATAGGCCACTAAGATTAATACCTCACAACCACATGACCTATGGGATACATGTGATTAAAACCATATGCGTAAGTAGGTAAACTAAGCCTAAAACCTCTGAAAATATTTCTTAAAGTGAGTTGTTGGGGGAATTATATGTGTTATAATTCCAACATTAAATTATCAATCTGGGGTCCTAGGACTTAGGAAAATGCACAGGTAACGTGGGATCATAGCATCTAACCTAAACTAAAGTGAGAAAATCAATTTAATATTTATGTACGGAATGTTATTTCTATTTTAAAACTAATCAATAGAAAAAATAACATGCTCAAGAAAGAATGATTTCTATTGAAAAATAACATCAATCAACATTCAAATAATCCAACCATGGTTTTAAACCGAACTACAATATCAACCCTATTGATCATAATGTAAACAAAGGAGAAATGATTGTGAAATTTTTTAAATAATATTATATTCAAGCTTTAAAAGAATAATCTAGCTACTTTGGAAACCCACTCAAAAACAACCCAATACAAATATCAAAGTCCTTATTTGCAAAGAATAACACTACCTAGCAACTTAAATAACTCACTCACTGCAAAATTTTAACTAACATCTCATTCCTTACTAATCACTATACATTTAAATGTATGATAAATCACTATTTCAACAAAGAAATTATAATCTTTAAAATACTTCCTATAGGTTACCTTTATAATTCAAAATTCAAAATATCTAAAAGAAAATTAATATTTAAAACCTTAACATCTCTTGACAATTAAATCACACATACTCATCAAACTCATGCTATGATCATGAAATAATTATAGAATCAAAACCATAAAAAGGGAAATTACGCTTCGGTGCTAGAGAAACAAAACAATAATTAAAGTTGAGATGTTGGATATAAATCCCAAGACACAAAGAATCACTACTTTTGACTCTATAAAAAAAAAAAAAAATCATACCCGTTTCCACATCAACTACATTAAATATAAGAACCTCAAACTAACTGTAGAAATTATACAATGTGCATGTATATTACCGGACTCTACTAATATAACAAATTAATCTTATGTTAAATACAGAATCCTTCCACTTAATTCTTTGCGGAAATTAAATCGCCAATTGCAAAACACATATGAAGCAAATCAATCACACATAACAATAATGTTTTATCAGGAAGGCTTAAAGCTAAAAACCCCAACTATCATATATTATGTATATCAATGTAACATGTAACAATCTCATACAAATATCATATCATAGAGCACTTACTATAATCAACAATCATCACACACTGTCATGCATAAATTTTCATATCTATGCATCAATTTCTTGCCTCCTGACAGCTTGCCTCCACTGCGCAATCCCTGCTGAAGAATATCCCTGAATGAATTTGATCTTACCTTGCCTTGACTGTGCAATCCTCATAAGCATCTCCAATGTGTGTGTATATGCATTGAATGCATCACTATAGTCACAACTGATAGTCCATCTCACCCTTTCACCGATCTCTCCACTGCGTCTCCACTGGATCGGACATGTAAGTAGTTAACTGTTGTATCTGTTTAGTTGCAAGTAAGACACTACTTGTGAATTAATTAAATAATTAATTCACTCATATATCACTAATGTATGTTCAGTTATAACTAGTACAACTGAGTTTAACTCAGTTAACTGAGTTAAACTAAATAACAACTCCCATAACTACTCTTCCAACTCTGTTACAACTTGCCATAATCAGTTATGACGAAGTCCTCCATGCATGAGCCACCAACCACCCTAGGAATTGCGTAATTACTTCAGCCCACTGATGTGCCAGATCTGTTCACTCAAAATAAAGTGCTCCAAGAGAATAATTTACTATTATTGCTGATTCTTATTAAGGGCTAATAATAATCGACATGCATTCTATTTTTAGATTAGCGATCTGTAAATAGACTTCGCCCATGTTCTAAAAATAGAAATTCATCCAAAGATAGAATTTTATCAACCATCTAGAATCAGCATCTTTCCAATTTTAAAATATGCTCACCATTCTAAAAATATACATACACCTAAAAATAGCCTGTGTGGGCCCCACCTAGTTTAGGTGGTTATTTTTCACTAGGATCAAGGAATGATGTTTCTGGATGCCACTTTCACTATTTCTTGTTGCAATCTTCAACACTAACACCATCGTAATAGAACTCAAAAAATTGAATCTTGAATGAATTCTTTCAAAATCAAACTCAAGAAATCGAAATATAATCAAACTCGGGAGACCTCATATTAAGATGCGCCAATTTATCATTGTGTTATATATGCAACCACAAGAGTGTGAAACTAAATATATCTGAGCAGTTAATTAAAAGCATGATACTATAGGATCCAAAAGTATGAACTTGATTCTTTCCAAGGTTTCAATCATACATAATCTTTGTATATACTCAAATTAATGATATTTCATAAATGCCTTTGTATACAAAGGAAATAGTTTCATGTTAAAATCGATGCCTAGTATATCTTGATTTATATCCAACAAGAAATAATATTTTTTTTGTCAATTCGGATCTGTGAAACCACAATAGAAAAAAATGTTGAGGTGTGAGGTTAATCGTATTGCATCATATTTTATTCAAAAAAATGTTCTAGCCTTATGAGCATATGATAAATAGTTTTGTGACATTCACCACTAGAATTCAATCAGATCTTACCTCTACAAATTCCTTTTGCACACATGATCGAAACCTTTAGCGAAATCAATAGAATTAAAGAGGCATGTGTAATAAATCAATCAACACTAGTTAACAATAATGAGTTTTGTGTATATCAAACATGATTTTTGTATCAAATTTGGATCTTCAGCCTGAAACTACTTCACACAAAATACATGAAAATCCTAAAACCTACCCAAATAAGAGAACTTCTTCACAGGTCGTGGTGGGCCCTAGCCACACCTTAAACAAGTTAAACTAGATCAATGCTTAGAAACCGTAAAGAACCATAATACTCATTGCAAATTCATGGCAGAAACTGAATTGTATTAAATCAAATCAACAATCCACATAAGTCTGATACATGCATTTCTCCAGTGTTTTTAAATACAAAATTTAATCACAATAATAATCTGTCTTTGTTTCTTATCGTACATGCAAGACAGAGCTTTAGCTTTATACATGACTGTTGATAAAAACATAGTATGGCTATCAAAAGGAAGTATAACAATAGACTAAAGAAGGTTGTATCCCATCTTCTAGAGAGCCCTCGAATAGCCTATGGTTGGGTTCATTCTGATCAATGCATGAATGGAGGAACCACTTTTATTCTTAACACAAGGTCATTCAACAAAAGGCATGCATAATCGAACCTAGCCCAACATGTTCAAACCGAACCTGACCCGACCCAACACGTTCAGACCATTCACAATTCTATACTTAAGAAGTCATTATGTACTTAAGAAGTGCTCTGACCATAACTTCCTCTTGGTGATGAATTTTTCCAAATGGGTTCTGGGTTACCTAAAAGAGGGTATTTTGAATATGATCTAAGTCTTGAAATGTCAAGATTCTTCACCATTTGATCATAAACTTGATATTTTCACCTACAACAATTTTATTCCTTACTCAACCTGTAGTAACTAGTTTAACTAACTTGTGAAGAATTTCATCGATGGAACCCTGCGATAAATGAACTTAGAAAAAACATCATTAAAAAATCATTACTAAATCATCTCTAATCATAGAAAATATAAGAAAACTAATGATAATCAACCAAGAAGTGTAGGATATGAATTAGCAACAAGTGATGGAATTATGGTACAAAATGAGTTAAAATGTCATAATTTATGTTACAAAAGAGTGGTACTATGAGATGAAAAAATGGGCATATACAAGGCTTAACATGAGCCATACTCCTCTCAAAGAGATCCCCATTAATGGGTGGAATATAGTGAACCCCTATAGCAACAGAATGGGGATGTCACTCCACAAGTTCTTGTTGTGACTACATGTTTGAATCTCTTGTATGAGGACATTTCAGAAGGAATATAATGTGATAATGGATTTACACTCCCGATTTAAAATACATTTAATTTTTCATGTTAGAAGAGTCTCCTCTCCAAACCTATTTCAAGGCTTTATACCCCTAACTATTGTTTTTTTTTTGGGTAAGTTGTGCTAATCTATTAATTCAGAAACATATAACTACATAGTTTATAGGAAGGGTTCGTAAGTTGCGCTTAACCAATCCCTACCTTTATTACACTAATTCTAGGTTGCCGCAGGGAAGGGGGATGTGCCAGGCAAAAATTGTGAGCAAAAAATACTGTGTGCGTAGTAGCGTTGTTACAATTAGGAGCATGAGAGAAGGATATGAATTTGTGGCCTTGTGGGCACGCTTGAAAAAAAACAAAAAATAATTGAAAAACAACATAAACATTACGATTCCTCGTCACCACTGCGGTGGGGAGCTTCCTCGAGGATGGCACAAGCAAGGGCCTGCACGATGGCCACTTCTCTGGCAGCTTCCACTTCAGTAGCAGTGTGAATGGGGAGATTTGATAGTGCACAGACGATGGGAGAGTCTGGATCTACTCCGTCCGAAACCTTCGTCCAGACTTCGTCGAAGTCCATGATCCAAATATCTGGGTCTTCATCTACCTGCGCAGGGTTGTTTGGAGGAGCTAGGATGCTTTACATAGAGGGAGCCCAAGAGGTGAAGGTGGACTCCTCGCACCAATTCTTCCTCTTTTCATCGGGCTTCTGGGGGAGTCTGCACACTGCTCCAGACCAGAAGGATGGCTGGCAGGGGAATCTATCGAGGATCCCTCAAGATGTTCAAGCTGATTGTCCTTGCCACGATGGTAGAGGCCTGGGAGAGCTCCTCATTGACCACCATGGATGGTGTGTTGGCGCAACTTGGGGGGCATAGCGCACTTGGGGGGGTGGCAGGGGGAGCATAGGGACCAGAAAAACTATAGAGGTTGGGGGCAGGTGCGCAGGATGAAATGCACCTGGAAAAGGGGATTTGCGCAGCTTCAATCTAAGACTTGGACTGCACAACTGATATGTTTCAGCGAACTTTCAAATCGTAGGAGCAGAATGCAGTAGAGAGTAGATGATGGATGGAAGGGGCTGAGAGTGGGAGGATATATAGGAGTGCAGATGAGGAATGTCAAAGAGGATATGAGTGATTGGCGTGTGAGTTGCAAGCTAATGGATAGATGCAGAGGGGTAATCGAGGTTGAAAACCTGATTATGCAACATGGTCATTAATGTAGGTAAGGGTGAGGTGATGGTCCGGGTCAGGTGATACCAGGCCTGTCCATTCTGTGTTATCGATGTTTCTGTGAGAACCGTGTGTGGCGATAACCGTGATTGGATCCACAATCGGTGGGGGTTTGCCTTGAGGATCTCCGCAATTTGTGTGAGTTGGGATTTGTTGTCCCCCCATGTCAAGTGTGTCACCCGCATCCAGCAACCCCTAACTATTGTTGATCTGCTATAACCAAAAAGTATAAATTCATTTTATTATTGATTTATTTTATGGATATTTTTTACTCTAGGGTACAAAGTGAAACTAAGATTGTGTGTAAGAGATCTAAAATTAATCCAAAAGGAAAGTTATATGAAAAACACAATTGCTTTTCCAATTTGATGAAAACTAGATAGAGGAAGAGTGGTGAGTTTTTTATTCTTCCAAATGATAAGTAAAACCTCATAATATCTCTCGGTGATCTCTTGATATTAATAAAATTCACATAAGAAACCAATTCAGAAAATAAATAAATAAAATTAAAACTAAAATAAAATAAAATAAGATATATATATATATATATATATATATATATATATATATATATATATATATATATATATATATATATATATATATATATATATATATATATATATATATATATATATAAATCAATCATTCTTAACATGTAAATGCAAAAGCACAAAAAAAAATACTAAAAAACATCAAATTCTTTATCTTAATGAAAAAATGTGAACGCTGACTTATCAAACCAAAAAAAAAACAAGCTCACACATAAGACAAAAATATTTTCAATTTTTAACTTAATGTACGTAGCCAACAAATTACACCTACAATGATTTAAAAGGGAAAAGAATCACAAACTCGTGACAAGGAATCATGAAATAGAATGCCACAACTTGGTTTTCTTTGCAATATTCGAAATTAGAACATTGCAAATATTACCCAAGAATATCAAATCAAGTTCACAATGTCATCTTAATGATCACGAGATTTATCACCAAACTAGGAAACCAAAGGAAAATATCTCACACAAATTAGCACAATGTACATGATGCAATTATATTTCTTCAAAGAGAGAAGGTTTAGATCATATATGGTTCATATTTGACCCTCCAAGAACAAAGGAATATATATCCAAACCTTAGACAACAAAAAATCATGCAAATCTTAGTAAGAAACCAAGTTATGAAGGTAATTGGTCCCACAAAAGGTGCAGGTTGTATACTGGTCGCACCGAGGAACACTAGTAAGGAGAAAACACAAGCTCTAGTCATCGTATAATCCACTAGTTGGGAGTGATAAATATGCGAAGTCAATATTTTAAGATAAAAGAGACTCAATTTTGAGCCTTAGGCTACGGATCTGGGCTAAAACAGACCTGAAGGAGCTCACAATTTGCAAACAAATATTAATAAACAAATAAAAACAAGAGATATAAATAATAGATGGCATTAGGGATTTTTTGAGGTCTAAAATGGGCCTCAAGAGGAAACTAATAAAATAATAGTTAAAATAATAAAATAAGAGCTATGAATTTTAAAGAAAAAGGAAGGAAACTACATTTTTATTGTATTTTTGACATATCATCAAATAGATTTACCAAATGTCAATTATAGACACTCGTTGTATGCATAATTAAATTCCACATCCAACGAGTACCCACTCTACATACTTGTGAGTAAAACTACATTGAAAAAAATGAAAATGCATGAAAAACATAGATTTTTTTCATGTATTATCATTTTTATTCAATGTGGGTACACTCATATGTATGCACAATGGGTACCTGTTGGATGTGGAATTTAATTTTGCATCCAACGAGTGTCTACAATTAAAATTTGAGTAAAGCTATAAGAAAATAAGTTGAATATGTGTGTGTGTGTGTGTGTGTGTGTGTGTGTGTGTTCCCTCTAAAATGTTTACCCTTGGGGATGACATCATAATATTGAATCCTATTGGTTCTTTTAAAATTAATTTTGTTAGTACATTTTTTGTTTTTATGAAGCTCATTTTTTACGTCAAAATTCCCCTAATAAGAAATCCAAAACTGCTAATTTCTTCCCAATGGAGTCATCAATTATGGTTGTTTGATTTATGCTTAGACCAAAGGAACCATTATTCCACAAATTCCACCTTAGAATATGCTATATAGTGGGAAATATAAATGGAAACAATTCCTATATATCATAGCAAACAATCCTTTACAAAAAATGGAAATGGATGAAGTAGTCACATATCTTACATGCTACTCATGTTGATGAAGATCGTACATTTGTTACAACATTTGGAAGCTTTTCTCCTAACATGAGATCCTACTCTAACATATTGATCCCAACATCTACACATTTATAGAAATACTTAAAGACTATTATTTTCCCTTTTTCAAAAAAGAAAATTAGAGTATGGACTAGATCTAATCATATAAAAAGTTAACATAATCTCATAAACATGAAAATGTAGGGAAAGAAATTGACTTTAGATTCATATAAAACAACATTACAATCAATATATATAACTTCTAGTGTTGTATACTCCTTTAATTCCTTGCTCCTTAGCTTCCCTGGCTCACACATAAAATGGGCTCATTCATGCAATGAGTGGGGGCCTAATCTACTTGTATTTCTAAATAATTGTGTTTTCTCACTATGTTCTCCTTTTCCTTCACCGCTAAGAGAGTATCATTATAAAGGTCTTTCCTATATCTAGGAGGATGTAAATACACACTTAGGACCACTAGAATACGGCCACTAGAAATTAAGAAAAATCCACAAGTATTGACCACAAGCCATCACATGTCAATCCATGTTGAACTGATCCTTTTAGGAAGAAAATTATGTAGAAACTCTAGGCTTGGTCTTGTATACTATATGGGTTACATATTAACGAGGGAAAGATGATATACATGCAAACAATGGACATGGGAGTGATATATTGCTTCAATTGTGATAAATGTTGCATTCAAGACAACCATTAAAGAGAGTTGAGTTGAGATGAGAACATGGGTAAGGCTCGGGAACTCTGCGCTACTGCAACAATACGCCTAGAATGCATTGCCCACGTGAAATAGCACTTCAGATTTCGAGTGGAATCTGTGGAAATAGAGGTCTTTTCTTGCAGAAACAGAATAGCCGTGGGTTGCAAAGCTCTTTGCTGTACTTGTATTTTGGAGAATAAGGTAGTCCTTTACAGGTGTTTGTTTAGGGATGGTGGAATGTGTGTGTTTCCAATATTCAGATGGTTAATAAAGGCGAATGACCGCCTCAATATTCTTTTAGTTTCATGTAAATGTCGTGCATAGTATATAAATATAACGATGGTCAACGATGATACTTGTGTTTAAGCGTCTCGTAGATATCGTGTGTCCCAAGCTTTGTGTTACTTAATTTAATTTATAAATCTAAAGATGGTCAACGGTAATACTTGTGTTTAAGCGTCTGCTAGATAGCGTGTGTCCCAAGATTTCTGTTAGTTAATTTAGATTTAAGAAAAAAACAAAAATAATGAAATGCCAAATTTATATTATTAAGCGTCTGGTAGATATCGTGTGTCCCAAGCTCTCTATTACTGAGTTAATTTGGATTGAGGGAAAAAACAAAATAATGAAATGCCAAATTTATATAAAAAATAAATAACTAAAATCTATAATTCCAAACACATTCTAAAATGAAAACATAAAAACAATTAAACGATGAAATATACTAACCACATGCAATAGCAACGCCCAGCTTTTATCCTGTAAATCTCTTGCACATATGTTTCTAATACGGAAACATTTCTACGCACAATTCAATACTCTATTTCCCTTTAAACTGAAAGAGAGAGCTGATCAAATATAATGGCATTACATTTTCAAACATGTTGATGTGAATCCTAACATAACGTTGCATGACTTTCTCGCAGCTGCACAGATATTAAATTTATAATTATCTCATTTTCTCTGATTTATGGATGATGCACACAGCTTTAAGCAAATCTATGAAGTAACGTTCGTTCTGCCAATGCCAATGGATAACCTCCGGTTGACCCGCTGTCGAAGAATCTGCAATCCCACATACCTGCATGCACCACAATATAATAATGGTTGCCAATTTTTATATACGAAAAAATAGACAACCAATTGAAATATTAAAATTGTTATAATTACCTTCCAAGCAATAGAATGGTGGCTAAATTTCTTATAATAATTACCTTCCAAGCATGAGAGTGGTGGCCTGTGGGTTTGTTCCAGGACCATCTTGGAACGTTGAGCCATCCACACTCTTGAGACGGCCAACCCCAATGACCTGATTTTTCCGGTTAACCACAGACCCAACATGAGATCCACCATGGAAATGCCACATTGTGTTCAACGTCTGATTCACCAACTGAGCAACAGCTGCATCATCATCGGTGTTGTTTGGCAACGGCGGCCCAATGAAGCGGAACTGAGGCGAGCTGATCGAACCATTAGCTGCTGGATATGTACAGTTGCGCCGAGAGGGTGTGTTGAGGATTTTGGCTATCACCCTCACGACATCCACGGATCTCTGCACGTCCTGTGGGTGCGAATAATAGTTGAATCGAACAGACGAATTGTCTCGAGGATCCTTGCTGCGTAGCCGAACCTCTCCTCTCGACAACGGAAATGTTTTCACTATACTGCACGCTGCCATTAGCCCGCTGGACGAAACTGCGGAAAAGATGTAATTTTGAGAGCTATTAAGAATGCCCACTGCATGTATGCTGGAGAGGTTCAAGGGTAGAGGGGATTGCACGGCCACGGTTGCACGACGTTGTCTTGAATCCCTTGGCCTAGGCCTACTGCAGCTAAATCTAGAACTAAAGGAATATTGAACTCTTTGAGATGTTTACGTGGGCCGATTCCGCTCAAGAGGAGCAGCTGGGGGCTGCCTAGGGCTCCTGCCGACAGGTTTACCTCACTACAACGTGATGATGATGAATCTTTGAGAAAAACTTGATGAGATTGACCATTTTCGTCCCTAAATTCTACTCCACCGGCTTTCGGCCTTCCAGCATGCTTCCATAATCAAAATAGTCAATCTACACTTAAAAGTCATAATTTGAAAGCAAGTGTATTATGATGAATTACTTACCTCGAGATGTAGAGTTACTAAAGACAATCCTACTGACGGTTGCATTGAGAAGGACTACGATATTGTTGTTGGATGTACAGTAATTCCAACCAACTATGTGACAATATTTAATGCAAAGGAGTAGTCTAGATGTTTCTAGTGTTTCTGGAGAGATCGCTTAGCTTTATGAAAAAACTATCTCTATCGAAACCCAGATTCTAGAAGGTTCTTTACCATGTATAAATTTCCAGCTTGGATAATGCAAATAACAAGTCATTGTGTTCAAGTTTTCTCTCATGGTATCAGAGCCGATGGTTTCGGCTTGGTTGAATGCTTGCAGAGGTGAGTGTCTGCAGTCGTGTTTAAGTGTGCTGAGAGCCTGGCTGATTGTGGCTGGCTGGTGTATTGGCTAAGTTGTGAGAGCTCGAGAGGTTATTGAACCTCTTGTGTAAAGCGTGTGTGAAGAGCAAAGTATAGCCTTTGAAGTGTGTGATTCCCAAGTTCCCTAGTGTCGTAGAGCGTTGGAGCCTAGTGGAGTTGAAAGCGTGTGTTCGGGTTGTGGTGTGAGAGTCGTGAAAGCTCGGTGAGAGTTAAGTGCTCGGTGAGGGAGCTGTGTGCTCGTGCTTGGTGGTGTAAAGAGCCGAGGGTTCAGCTTAAGGGCTCTGCGGTGTGAAGAGCAGTGAGCATTTTGATGCATTCTATGTTGTTTCCTGAGTGATCTAAGTGAAGTGCGAGAGCTTGAGGGTTGTTGTGTTAAGCACTAGAGTCATGAGGAGTTGCATCAAGAAGTGTCCAGCGTTGAGTGTTAAGTTGTTGGAGTTATGAGCTCCTCTATGGAATAAAGTTGAGGGAGAGTTGCTCGATGGTGAGAGGAGTAAAGTTTGTCGTGGACCTGTGTTATGGTTAGTGGTGGACCCAACATGAAGGGAAGACAACCAAGTCAATTGTGCAGCAGAAGTGTTGTTCACTAGTCGACCTCTCTTGTTGTAAGTGAACATATTGTGTTTCGGCCTGTCACTGTTGTATGTGTGTTGGAGCTGTGTGCTCGGTGGCGAAGGCCATGGTAAGTGAAGAAGAGCCATGTGCATTTGAAGGCTCATGTTAAGGTTGTGATGAGCACAGAAGTAAGTGATGATGTTGTGTGGAGGTGTTGTTGAGCGTGGGTATCTTCAGTTTCTAGAGTGACGGTGTGGCCACTAGGATCTACGTATACAGAGGAGCATTCAAAATCGTGATGGGTCGGAAAAGAAGATTGAAACAACAGAAGAGAAAGAATGAGAGGGCAGAGGTAGAATCTAGAATATTTCCAATCATAGAATTTATGCTCAATGAAGATATGAATCCGAATGAGCCAGAAGATTTTACAGAAACTGATGCATTATTGAAGAGATTAATGCAAGTGCTACCATCATTCTCAGGGAAAATTTTTGAACTTTGGGCTATTAAAATGGAGGGACTGCTAAGTTCAGTAGATTTATGGGAATTTGTTCAAGATACTTATATAAATCCCCCAGATAAGAGTAGAGGTGTAGTAGAATTGTTTCTTTTTATATTAGCTCTAGATGAAAACATCCTTTCAAGTATTTTAAATGAATTTGGTGAAATATTTGATCCAAAAATGTTTTGGCATATTCTTGAAATGAAGTATAGCATGAAGTGGAGTCAGAAAGACGAAATTGATGAAATTGTTGTTAAAAATAGTGATTGTGTTGAAAGCATCATAATTGGGATCAAGACTGAAAGTATGTTGGTATCTGACAATAGAGTAGCATGTGATAGTCAGGGAACTCTTTATGATGCAAAAACTTATGAAGTCAAATTTGATGAGAATTATGTATCTCATGAAAAGTGGTTCAATTTGATGCATGAAAAACATCTTATTGATGAATTGTTGTTTGCTGAGAAGATATGCCTATCTTCATATGAAAATCAAATGCAGGATGACATGTTTGCAACAACGTAGTTTATTAAAGAGGTTGAAGACACGAATCAACAAACTATGAAAGATGAAGATCTACATAATGATGTAGAGATTGCAGAAAGAGAAATCGTGGAGGATTCAATAGCAGCTCATGAAGTTGTAGAGGACTCAATAGTAGCTGATGAAGTTGTGGAAGACTCAATAATAGTTGTTGAATTGAAGAAAGTTAATACCCCCTTTGAAGAAGAGGTGGTACATCCAGCAACTATGGTTGTTGATGATAAAAAGGAATTTGAAACAAAAGTAAAACATGATGATGAAAATAGTTCAAATTATGATTTTGTGAATCTCATGAATGTTTACGAGTGTGCAGATATTGACACTGAGGAAAAAGAAATTGAAGGAACGGCAAGCATTGAGGACAAGTGTAAATCCTGAAAACCTCTAGCAATGGTGAATGGAAATAATGTTAGCCTGCAATCAAGAAAGGAGAAACTTCACCACTATCTTATGGCGAGAAAGGTGAAGATGAAAATATGTCTACAAATAAACAAGTATGAACCATTTAGAAAGAAGACAAAAATGAAAGCCTTGTTGTCATGTATTGTTGTAAGCCTAGCTGAGACTTAGACCAGTAGGCATGTCAATTAGGAGTATGTTTATATGTATAGTGTATTTTGTGTGTATGTCATATGGTTGGAATTAAGAGGGAGTATTGGATGTACAGTAATTCCAACTAACTGTGCTGACAATATTTAATGCAAAAGGGTCGTCTAGATGTTTCTAGTGTGTTTCTGGAGAGATCACTTAGCTTCCTGAAGAAGCTATCTCCACCGAAAACCAGCCTCGAGAAGGTTCTTTACCATGTATAAATTTCTTAGTAATGCAAATAACAATTCATTATGTTCAAGTTTGCTCTCAATTGTTTGGGTTGGCAAACTTTAAAAGATTTTCTGTCGTCTGTCTCTTGCCCTTGTTATCAAAGAGGGAGGCATTGATCTTAGTTCCCTCCACATGATTCACCATAAATTTATTATCCGAAAGAACTCATGCTTGCAGGAGCCCATTTCTGAAAGTTGACAACCAACGCGAGAGGGGAGATGGTTGAAAAGTAATCTGCTTCTCCACCCATTCATACGATTCTATTACAAGCTACTTGTGCCAGTGTGCCTTATGAATAATATCATGGTTTTCCTTGCTATAGAAGCCGACGTTGAGAGCAGTTGTGCCTCCCATAACTCTAGCTCTCGCTAAAGTGACTCCATCCTCTGAAACAAACGTCTGTGCTGGAGAAGTGTAATTGTCAGTCTCACCCAATGTCTTTCAAAAATTAGATAAATCCTCGATGTCCATATTTCCATGAGGAGATCCTCCCCTCTCTATTACTAAAACAAAATGCTTAGCAGAGAGCATTGTTGAGAGTGCAGAGACTGCAGTTCCTCCGCCAACTACAATGTACTCGTATTTTTTTGAAGTTGTTATCTGCCCATCCACAGTGATAAACGGATACGAATCGCCTGCAAATCATGATAGCCCATTAATTCAATCTTAGCATTTCCTTTCCCCGAGCATTTATGGGTCTATAGATTCGAAATTAAGCTTCGTTGATTTAATGGGTCTATAGCTTCGAAATTAATGTTTACTTCAGCGAAGCTTAATTTTGAGTTTATAGACCCATAAATACTCAGGGAAGGAAATGATAAGATTGAATTAATGGGGCTATCATGAATTGCAGGCGATCCATATCTGTTTATCACTATGGTTGGGCAGACAACAGCCTCGAAAATATACGAGTACAATGTAGTTGGCAGAGGAACTATTGGCTATGCGCTCTCAACAACGCTTTCTGCTAAGCATTCTGTTTTAGTAATAGAGAGGGGAGGATTTCCTTATGGAAATCCGGACATCGAAAATGATGTACCTGCTTTAATCCTACGGTGATCATTTCCTTCCCCCGGGTATTTATGGACTCGAAAATAAACTTTGCCATAGAAATATAGATTGTGTGGTGGGGACAGTGTGTTTTTTTTTTGTGAATTTGGTAGTGCCTCTCTTTTTCTATTTATATTTGTAAAGCAGGTTACAAAATTATAGAATCCAGTCTGTAGCCTCAACCTGCCCGTAGGAAACCAGGTCTGTTGGCCATCTTAGTGCATGAAAAGCAAACCAAAACTGAAAAAGTTTCATTCGTCTATGTCTAGCATGAGTTATCTGTTCTACTACCGAAATATCTACATACTGAGAAAATAGACTGAGTTCATATAAGACCGATAATATCATAAAAAAGCATGATAAAGAAAAAAACTACTCTTCAGATGAAGAGACAGGTGCTGGATCTTTCAGTGTGGATCCTGGCATGTCAACTTGCTGTAGTTGTTGGAGTTGCTTCTCCATGCGGCCAACCCGATCATCTAGTCTGCTAATTCGAACAGTTGCCTGATATTGAGTGATCTTAATATGTTGCAGCTGGTCCTGCATGTGCTGCATCATGTCCAGCAGGTGGAGTTCAATCTTTGTTGGTTCACGCTGAGCATGACTGGGGTTAATACTCTGTATAGCCTTTGCTAGAAGGCTCTTTATTATCCAGTACGTGTGAATGGTCTGTTGAAATAGCGTCCAAGATTTCTACCTCTGCTTATTATCTTCAGGGTCTGTCTGGATGTCTCGTTCCCAACCGCGAATTTCCTGACGAACGGTGGCTAAATTCCCCATAACATAGTTTGCTGCCAAGTTCTCAAGAATCTCTAAGTTTGATTTTCGACCGCGCTTCTTCGGAGTTTGTTCACACTGGACCTGTTGTTTCCCTTTGGCAGACTGAGAGTTTGACCAGCGCTTCCCCATAGTGGATAGATGCCTATATTGCAACACAAACAGGCATGAAAAAACGAAGAGAGAGTGAGCAACGTCATGGGACCACCATGCACGAACCCTCTGAACATCAATGGTGCGTCGACCTAATAAGCAAGAGACTGACGAGCAAGGCACTACTACCCACAGAACCAAGTTACTAAGACAGTGAATGAACACGTTTTGTATACACAAAGAGCCAAAGACCAAGAGCCCTATCTCCCAATTCCAAGACCTAAAGCCCTGCGCTAACATGGGCTGGACGAATTGTAGCAGGACCAACCTCATGTCGAAACTAGTGTTCGCGTTAGCAGAATTGACAGGAACAGGGGTGAGAACATGGTCCATAGAAGGAGCGGGAGGCAGTTGGAAATTATCTCTGTCAAAACCCCTATACAGAACAAACAGAAAAGACCAAGAATAAAATCTACTCCTATTGTCCCAGTGTTCATATATTTGACACCACCTATAAGCGCCAACCGGACCGCTTGCACTGTTAATAGCAACAACAATGACCCAACGCCAAGAGCCTCCTACCCTACCCACAGAATTCAATCCTACCAACCGCAGGGTGCGTGACAGGAGTAACCTTACTTTGGACCAAGGATTTATCAGAATTACAACAGCATGAAATGGTTGGGCTTGTAAATTGCAGGGGTCTCGGAAGCATGGCTTTACAAGCTTCAAAGAGGGAGTAACATAACCAATTACCATTAACAGAACCAAAACCGCCATATTATACACTATCCTAGATAAGACCATCGCAACTGCAACCGTGAATACAAGAAGTAAACCAGATACATACCCCCACTGAGTTGAGTGGCTGACAGATTGAACAATGCTCGGCTTCCTCCTCGGCTACCTCCATATGCTTGCATGCAGAGAGGGATGCATGAACAAATGAAGGGAGGGAGGAGAGCTACTTACCATAACTGAAACATTCCTTCCGCAAGCTGACAGAACAGGCTGGCCTTCCTGCAACATCATTAAAGGCCGATCTTTCGCGTACTGCCATGATCTGTAATTCCAATGCGCCATTATGAAACGTAAGTGTGAGAAGGACGAGCAACTGCCATCTATCACCTCTTATGAAGCTCTACCGGACATGTGTACACCCCGATCGAGGGTTTGGAGATCCCTACTTACGATCAGTTGAAGAGACTGGAGTTCCACATCCCAGATGGCATCAATGGGGTGGCCATCTATGGATCACTCAAGATGTTGACATCCCCAATTAGCTAGATAGTCTACCACTGCATTGTCTTTCCGGCGGATATGGCCCGGGAGCAAGTACTGGATCTGTTTCATCAACTGGCTCACTTCTTGAATGAGAGCAGCTGTTCTCCAACTTTGAGTGATTTTCTCCCAGGGTGTGCCTTGCTGTAACTTTCGGAGGATTCCTGTGACCAATGCAGAATCTCCTTCAACAATGAGACGCTGATAATTCTCTCTAATTGCAATAAGAAGACCATGTTTGACTGCGATAAGTTCAGCTTCGTTATTTGTTGCATGGCCTAGGTCCAAGGCATAAAACCAGCAGACTGCCCCTTGAGAGTTACGGAAAATTCCTCCTGATCCAACTTGCCTCAGATTACCTTTCGAGGCCCCGTCATAATTAAGTTTAATAAAGCCTTGTTGGGGAGGCTTCCAGGTTTCCACGGTAGATTCATTTGGTGGTATATACTTCCACAGACTTTTGGACAACATCTGCAGTTTAAGGTTTAGAGAGTCTAATATCTGTGATTCATATCCCATAGTCTTCCAATCCTCATCCGTCCAGCTCTCTACTAGGATAGTTTCACGAATATTTTCAATGGAGCACTGCCAAATGTGTTGCAGTGGTTGTGCAGTGTCTTGGAACACCCTGCGATTCCTCTCTTTCCAAATATGCCAGAGGAGGAATCCGAATGAGAGTGTCCATGCTCTATTAATCACTTGATAGTGAAACCTCCCCTGTCTCCAGCTGTTGATGGTTTCCGTAATGCTGTCATTATTTTTATCCGTTTTCTGAAACAATTGTTTGAAGTTCCTCCACAGCGACTGCACCAGTGGGCAAGACAGAAGGATATGTTCTATCATTTCAGCCTCTTCTTGACAGAAGGAGCATCGAGAGGGTCCTATCATCCCATGTTTTTGTAGATTTTCCCAGGTCAAGATCTTTTTATGGCTTACCAGCCATAAAAAATATTCCACCTTAGGCCAGTGTTTCAAGACCCAATTTTTTTTCCACAGGGGTCGGCTTTCATATTGGGCTTGTTGAGATTGAATATAATATCCTTCTTTTATTGTATACTGCCCTTTTTTCAAATAGCCCCATCTGAGTATATCTGGACCAGCAACTTGTCTTAGTTTTTTGGTTTTGAGTTCTTTGGCAAGATTGTCCCATTGCTGCGTGTCAGGAGCTGCTGGCTAGTATGTTTTGTCCTTCCATTTCCGCCATAAATCAACCAAATTTGGACACCAATAGTGTTTAAGGAGCCTTTGGTTAGGAGTATTCATGTATAGAAAAATCTCACCCAAGTCAAGTCGACTAAACAATTTCTCTCGTTGTTGCCAAGAATCTTCCCAGAAGAGGGTTGTACTTCCTTCCCTAACTTCCCAAAAACTATGAGAACAGATTAAATGTTTGTTCATTGCTGCCAAGTTCCAAATTGATGAGCCTTTTGGTGTCATATCTACTTTCAAACGACCAGCGACTGTGAGTGGCATGTCATATTTGGTTCTCCATATGTTCTTCCAAAGATCCGGTCTGCCCTGTAGCCAGCGCCACCAGAGTTTAGCTCCCAACACATTGTTCAAAATACAAGGATCACGAAGGCCCAATCCACCTGCAGCTTTTGGTTTTAGTAACTTATCCCAGGAGAGAAGAGCCCATTTCCTATTAGCTTGGGCACCCTGCCATAAATTTTTTTTAAACATGCTTACCAATTGTGAACAAACTCCTTTCGGGCAAGCTCTTACAGACAATTGATATAGTGATAAAGCTTGAAGCACAGATTTTAACATTATAAGACGTCCAGGCGCATTCAAGACTCTGAAAGCCCAATTCTGTATCCTTTTCTCCACTCTTATGAGGATATCTTACCAATCTGCTATCCGAACTAGGCCTGGGTTTAAAAACATACCGAGGTATTTCAGAGGAAAGGTGCCCCATTGGAATCCTAAAGTCCTTGCCAGAAAGTTTTGTGTCCCAAGCATGCAGTTAAAGACATAGACATTATACTTGTCATTGTTGATCTGAGTTCCTGAAGCAGCCATGAAGACATCCAAAATTGTGAGGATGGCTTTACATTCTTTCAGTGACGCCATAAAGAACAATAAGATATCGTCAACAAATTGCTGGTGAGTCAACGGAAGATGAGGTCCCAACAATTTTAAGCCTTGTAACTTCCCTTCAGCGAGATGGGCTTTTATAAGTCTGCCTAATCCTTCTGCAACGATAATAAAAAGAAATGGGGAGAGGGGGTCTCCTTGCCAAAGGCCTCTAGAGCTATTAAATGGAGCAGAAAGGCTGCCATTCAAGAGAATTGAGAAATGCGGGGATGAAATGAATGCTCGTAACCATTGAAGCCATCGGTCATCAAACCCAAAGGCCTGCATTACCTCGATCAGGTACTGCCAACTAATTCGGTCATATGCTTTAGACAAGTCTAACTTAATCAACAAGCCTTTTCATTTGTCTTTTTTGAGGAAGTGAATGGCTTCCTAGGCGACCACTATTCCATCCAGGATTTGTCTACCTTTGACAAAACCAGTCTGTTCCGGGGAGATTAGAGTGGGCATCAAAGGTTTTAAGTAGTTTACCATAACAGTGGAAAGAATTTTATAGATAACGTTACAGAGGGAAATCGGTCTAAAGCCAACTGGGGTGTCTGCATTTTGTTGCTTGGGAATAAGGGTGATGAATGTGGCGTTCAAAGCGGGATATACTGCCTTATTCCTACGAGATTCTTCCACTACCTCTAAAATATCCGGACCAAGAAATGGCCAGGCTGCCTTAAAAAATTCACTTGTAAACCCATCTGGCCCCGGGGCTTTGTTTTTGGTAAGTTCAAGACCACCTCTTCAACCTCCTATAACATAATTGCTCGTAGCAGAGCAAGGTTCTGCTCTCGAGTAATCACGCTTGGAATATGTGCGGTTATCTTCTCAATAGCTGCCTGCCGATTAGGTAGCGGTTTAGTAAGGAGATCTTTAAAATGGGTAACCAGCTCTCTCTCCATATCTTTGTGTTTAATCAGACGTTCCCCATTTGGTGTTTTTAAGGAAAATATTATGTTACGCTGGCGGCGCTATACCATATCTTTGTGAAAAAAGCTAGTATTTCTGTCACCTTCTTTCAGCCAATTCACTCGGGATTTCTGTTTCCATAGTATCTCTTCTTGATTTCGGCGCTCTTCCTGTTGGCTGAGAGTGCGACCTTCCTCTAGTGCTAACTCCTCTGTTCGACCATGGAGGATAATTTGCTGCTGAATCTCCTTCATTTTTTCGTTCAGTCGAATTTGATCCTGATGAATGTTACCAAATTCAAAACGATTCCATCGTTTGATTTCATCCTTTAAGTTTTTTAAACGAAGCTGGAACGAATGCATCTTATTGCGACCCCTGACTGGATTTGAATACCACCGATTTTTAACCTTTTCCATGAACTCGAGATCTCGGAGCCAAAATAGTTCAAACCTGAAAGGTCGATTGTATCGGCTTGCTTTGACATCAATCTCCAATCTGATCGACCAATGATCTGATCCCAAAGTAGGTAGAATGGCAGCTTCATAATAAATGTTGAGACTCACCAAAGCTTCTGAAGCTAGAAAACGGTCCAGCCGAGAGGCAACCTG
The DNA here is from genome assembly GCA_034641835.2 of Pinus albicaulis. NCBI lineage: Eukaryota > Viridiplantae > Streptophyta > Pinopsida > Pinales > Pinaceae > Pinus > Pinus albicaulis. Next base: position 471,220,013 of record CM076581.1, on the reverse strand, counting down.
AGACCGTTCTCCCCTTCTGTTATTCCAAGTAAAATGTCCATTGACTGTAGGGATATCGACTAAGCGTAGATCTTTTAGTAACTCTCGAAAGAGTGCCATGTCTGGATCCTCCCGTCTTAGCCCTCCCTTTTTTTCAGAGAGGTTCAAAATCATATTGAAATCCCCACCTAAGAGCCAATAGTTTTCATTATGCATTGTACTTAATAGTCGTATACTCTGCAAGAACTCTGCTCGCTCTCCTGGAATTGGAGGTCCATAGACGGCTGAGATGAGGATCCTGTCCTCAGCACCAATCTGTCAGAAAGTAGCTGTCAAAGTTTTGGGGAGGCCTATCCATCCCTCTGCACTGATTTCAACAGCATTCCAGAGGACAGCTATTCCTCCTGAGGTACCCATTGAGTCTATAGCCATAACTTCATATTGCATTTTGAAAGATTGGAGTATAGCTTTGAGCTTCTGCCCAGAGACTTTCGTCTCCTGTAGTAACATAACCTGTGGTTTCTTGACCTTCAATCTATCTTTCAAATATCGTTGCTTACCCTTACTATTAAGACCTCTGATATTCCAGGAGAGCACCTTCATTAGTGATTTTGGGTAGTTGTTGGAATACCGTTGTTAACGATATTATTTTCCCAGTATTAATCAGCATTTCTCCCACTAACTGTATTGATTCCTGCAAGGTTCTTCGTCCTCACTTTTTGGCTAGTTTTGCTGGAGGGGGTGCCTTCTTGTTGGCGGATTAATCTCTTTCTTGAGCTTCTTTCTGGGCTTGTGCTATGAGATAATGCTCAAAGGTTTCTTTATATAATTTCTTCTGATCTGCCGGAATGAATCAATCATTAAGATTCCTCCGTTCGAAGAGAAGGCGTTTCAAAAGTTTCTCTTCTGTACTCAAATCTTCTTTGGTTTGCTCAACCTCCATGGGGATAAGTTCTTGCAACTGACTGTCTTCTGGCGCATCCATTTCCTGCCCTGCTTTCCGCTTGGAAGAATGGTTTTTCTGCGTCACCTCCAAAGCACCTTCTACAACACCTTCTGTTACGATTTCGCTAATTGACGGTTCGCCTTCTTCTTGTAAAACCTCATATCGATTTTCTGTTGTTTTCATGCTCTGCTTTGTAGCCGAAACAGAGCCGGTATTCCCTGTACGGAGAGGCTGTTTTTTTGCAATTACAGGAACGAACACCTCTTCATCCTGCCGAGGTTGCTCCTCTGAGCCATTCTTGCGTGGAGGTGGTTGTTCAGAGCCATTCAGGGGGCAAGATTTGTACAAATGACCATACTCATGACAACGGCGACAGGGAAAAGGGATGTGCTCATAGTCTAGTTGCTGCAGCCAGATTTTACCTTCATATTCTAGTTCAATCATCTCTGGCAAGGGTTCTAAGATATTCATGTAAACACAGATTCTAGCAAAGGATGTATAGCGACCCCGAGCAGTGGAGTCTGCTATTTTGCAAAAGTACCTAACGAGTTTCCTATTCCTTCCAAAATTTCAGGGTCCCAAAAATCCATGGGAAGCCCAAACAGCCGAACCCAAACAGGAGCAGCCAAAAATTGCTCTTGTTCAGGTTTATAACATTCCTCCCAGTGTCGAAGAAAAAGCCCAGCATTGCTATAAAAATAGGGCCCTCCCTCAAAAATGCGTTCTTTATCAAATAGATTGGAAAAATTAACTGTAAAAAAACCCTTTGCCCCAAATTTCAGATCAATATGACCCTTGGGCTACCATTTTATTTGAATCCATTTTAACAAATCCTTCTCTGAAGGCCAAATACCTATAAACTTAGAGATTAGAGCATGATTCTCCATATATCCTCTGTATCCGTCCAACTTTGAGGCTGGAATAACGAATCTTGGTTTCTTTACTGCCCTTGGCAAGCATTGTCCCTTCATTTTAGCTTGCCATTCTGCTCCTAAGACAAGGACAGTCCGTTGCGGAGCAGTTGCTGAATAGGGTGGACGCATCGCATGGTCACCGCTCATAACATTGCGGTAGGAGGGTGGCAGCCCTCCTCCCGAGGATGCAGCCATAAAGTGAACCAGTCGGCTGTAGCAGTTACGCTCGAAACCCTAAGAAACCCTTCGAACTCTTCAACATATTCGTGGAGCCATCGTTCTTGGAGCCGCTCTTGTCGGTTTATTCATTCTTTGCTTATTTTATTGAGAGTTATCATCCCCATTGATGTGTGCATTGTTGGATCTAGAGTTAAGTTTTTGATTTGTGAGTAATAAATACCATGTTACAAAGTATTAAATGCCTTGAATATTGATATACATTGCATTGTTGGATCTAAAATTAGTTTTGATTCAATGACTTGTACACCTTAACATATAGATCATTTAGTATGATAGAGAGTGACCAACGATATTTGTTATTTTATGAACTTCCAACCTCATTTTATATATACAATAGTAGAAAGTAGAACCAATAACATCTTAGAAACTATTTTATAGCAAAGTAGTCATGATTTCAGTAAAAATGCAAGTTTCACATTATTTTTATATAATCTTTTTTTTTTTAATTTAAAAATAATTAAAAGAAAAAAAGAAAAAAAGGTAGAAAATTAAAATAAGATAAGAAAAACATAAATAAAAGATATATCACTCATATAGATGAAAAATATATCTATAAAACATTTGACTTCAAAATATCACATAGTTAAACTTTAAAACATCAAATAATAATAATAATAATAATAAATTAATTCTACTTTTTTACAACATACTTTTTATTTTTTACTACTATCTTTATATATCCTTATATTTTTGTTATTTCCTTCCCCATGAAAACGTATAATATATCTAATATACATTGAAAAAAATATATATATAAATATCTTTCTTTACAACATATCCTTGTATTTTTGAGATTTCTTTTTCCATGGAAACCTATAATAAATCTAATATAAATAGAAATATACTCTATAAATTCAAATTTATTTATAAAATTTGATTTAAAAAATAAGTTTTTATTTTATTACACATTTCCTAAAATTTCCACCTAATGTTCACTATTTTCTTTTTAATTCTTTACGGAAAATCATTGACAATATCGATGTTTATTTTGTTCCATGTGCAAGAGAACGGCTTGTGGTGAGTCACACATTCCAACGCACATCGTTATCGACACGTTATTCTATATCTGCAACACCTCTAACAGTTTTTCTATGTATAGCATCTGCGAGCTTCTTCTTGTCGTCCAAGTAATTCATCGTTTCCTTGAACACCATCCTTTTTTCATGAATTTCAATTTTTTAAGGGGCCGCAAACAATAATGTTTTTGGATTCTAAGTTTGGCTGACTCTGAATTTTCTAAATTCAAGGATAAGTTTTAAATGTAATTGCAAATTTTTGTTACAATGGAATTTATATTTTTCAAATAAATATTTCTTGATTGAGTTTATGTTAAAATCGAATTTATATTTTTACACATTACAGATTTTGAAAAGATTTTGTAATCTACACGATTGGTTAAACACTACATAACAAACTTGAATTTTACTGATTTAATTTAAAAAATTTAATTTGTTTGTATAGTGATATTATATGGGTGTGAATTGTGG
>CM076581.1:470819188-471216347 GCA_034641835.2 Pinus albicaulis | reverse complement strand
TCATTCTAGTTTATGATCGATGTGAATTATATGTATCAAATGTAGACTTCGGTGGGGACAGTGTGTTGTTTTCCTCACTGAGTTAGAATGTCAGGCTATGATATGTTTTACTATTTATAACTTTCTTGGGAATAGCAAATAAATGTCGTTACATTATATAACCTTCATCAAATGTATTTGCTATTTGTTTGTGGACTTAGTGATAAAATAAACCACATTAGCAAAAAAAATATGTGGTCAACTACATAATCAATTAAGACACGTGACTTGAATATCATATTCATCCCATGCTCTTACCAGAGGGTGTTGCCGCTGTCTGAGAAGAGGATAACAGCTTATTGCTGCTCATTGTCATTAGCATCAGCAGAACCAGAAACCATGCAGCAATATTCAAATTCACGGCCATTATCATCAGGCTCAGGCTCAATTCCTTCACGTGTTTGGAAGATGTGGTTCAATTCTGGTCTCTTTACGAAGCTATTTATAAGCTCTTGCAGTTAGAGCAACCATGCATCTGTATCACGTCATACCGACCCCCAAGCATTGTGGAGATTAATTGAATCAACCGCCCGCCAAGTGAACGAAAACTAACTTAGGTGTTTCACGTCTCAAGAAGTTGAGATCTCACTCAATACGCTCGCCAAGTGAGCGAAAACTTAGGTGTTTCACGTCTCAAGAAGTAGAGATCTCACTCAATACGCCCACCAAGTGACCGAAAACTTAGGTGTTTCACGTCTCAAGAAGTTGAGATCTCAGTCAATGCGCCCTCCAATTGAGCCAAAACTTGGGTGTCTCACGGGTCAAGAAGTTGAGATCGAAAGCTGAATCGCGCAATTCCGCCATTCTTTCTCCAAAGAATTATCCTCTCGTGGATCTTCTTCAAATCCGTCTTCACTTTTTTCAACCTGAAGAAACTGACTATCTTTTATTGACCAAAAGGCAGTTACATTTCTGTGTTTTCGAGTCTCCGAGAATTTCTTAGTACATCATAATATATTTATATTTATTGTACCATATATGATCTTTCAGATATTATATATTGTTTATCTACTAGTATGCCTCCAAAGTGGGGAAGGGAAAGCCCAAAAGAATACAATGTTAATATGTTATAAAAAATAAGTTTTTATTTATTTAACCAATGCATACTAATGGAAAAAACTATAATTTGCAAAGGAATTCTTTCCTCAAAAATATTATGATCAAAAAATATTATTGATAAATAAAATAAGATAAATAAAATTATGGAATATATTTATTACAATAAATTACATGTTATACTTATTCTAGATGTGGGTGACAAAAGTGACATGAATGATAATCATTTCTCACATACCCCAGAGGAAGGAGATCTTCTGGATAGAGCCTCACCTGTTGCGGATCCTCAAATCGTGAGCCATCCACATGAGACTAACAGAATCAGGTATGATGATGAGACGCTGGAAACTACATCACCCTATCCAGGGCACCCTTCTGCATCTATCACCATTAATGATTATCATGATTAATCTGTATATCAACCATCTCCCTTCCCTCAAGCCTGCTCAGGCGATCGATCATGGCACACAACTGCCTGCGAGACATACTCATTGCCATCCTCCTCGCATGTGTCCAAGCCCATTTAAAAGGATGAGCTTGCAACCCCAAGCAACCCACAATATTTCCCCTTTGCCTTTCGTTTCTTTCATTCTGCTTTGGCACTTCCCCAATTTCGAAAGGTTGCATAGCCCTATCATCAACGTTGTGTTGCGCAGTCCCCTCTGGGCTGTGACATCCCAATCTGCACACCTCTTCCCCAGCCCTTCTAACCCCCTAATCCATAGTGTTGTTTGTCCCCCTACTGCATATCCCTCCCGTGACATCTCCCCCCTGCCTCATTGTGAAATGGCCCCCAGATTATGCCAGAGAACCACCCGAGGGGGACAAAGAGGGGCTCTCGTTGGTCGTTGTCACTGTGGCGAGGACAATCGACTGGAATTGATGGAAGGCTCCTCCTCCGGCATTTTTTTGCGACAAAGCCCCGACCCCGAGTAGGAGGAAGTTGCTCCCGTGCAAGCTGCACAGAGAGGTAGGCGCAGCCCGCGGAAGTCCACCATAGCACACCAGATGCACCCCCAGCTCCGCAAGACTCACCTGCTGACGGTTCAAGAGAAGGAAGACGATGAAACAAATGTCTGGGTGATGGATTCCGATGGCAACTGGATGCGTGTCCCTAATGGAGCAGATCCAAAGTTCCCCATTCTCTGCGCATCGGTCCACAAACCCAGGCATTCAATGGCAGATTTGAAGGAAGCACCTACGCGGGCACCTGGTTGTCCCATTAAGGAGGAGGTCCCCAACAGCGATGATGAAGATGACGATTGAGGCATGCGCACCTGCACAAATTTTTCAAGTTTTTTTGTCAGGCATGCCACCATCAGTGTTTTTTTTCTTATGTATATTTTGTGCCACTTAGATACATAAGCACTACTGCGCATATTGTAATTTTTAGTTTAAATTTTTGTTCAGGCTGGTTTCCTCCTCTGAGGCAACCCCGAAATTGAGTAACTAAGGCAGGGATTGGCTAAGCACAGCTTGCCAACTCGGCATGTAGCATATGTAACACTTCTTTTTTCGAATTAATAGAATAGCCTAACTTACCAGAAAAAAAACATGTTATACTCACAAAAATTTATAATATACATCGCACTACTTATCCATTAATCTATTTCTATTATAAAAATAATAAAAAAGAGAACATATGAACTATTTCAAAAGTACTACATACCCATTCATTTCATCTTTAAATTGTTAAAATATTGAAAACATAAATTTACTATATTAAAGCTATTATTCATCCAAAAGTCTTCAACACATTATCTAGGATAAGATATGGATAGGGTATAGATAAATTAGCTCCACTCCATTCTTTATGCTTATCCATTCTTTATGCTTATCCACTCTATGTTATATTCTCAAACAAATTAGACTACTACCACATGGAAAGCTTTAGTATTATAATTGTTTATGCTATGAACATTCAAGTTAAGGTTATACCATTGTTTTGCATTTTCTTTAACGAGACTAATAAATACATTGATAAACTGCTTTTGTGAAGTTCAAAACTAATAATGTTCATGGAAATTCCAAGTTAATAATGTTTATCAAATCTAAAAAAAACTTTTAATACATTCAATCAAATAAATAAATTGTGAGGAAATATGAATTTATATTTTTAAATGTTTTGTAATTCTAGAATTTAAATTTAATAATTATATATGGTTTTATTATTCATCTATTTTTACCAATTTAATCTATTTACCTATGTTTATGGGACATCTTACTAAAGATATATTATCAAATAAATGTTTATATATATATATATATATATATATATATATATATAATTTCATCATTTTAGTGTTTCCATAATCATTCAATTTTGTTTTTTTATCACTCTTTTTCATATTAAAAAATGAAATAAAATTAATTTTTAATATTTATTTTTATTTTTAGATTTTTGCAATTAAAAAATAATCTTCTAGTCCTAGCTTTAAATTTAAAATTTTCCATTATTAAAAAAAAACAATATTCTAGAATTAATGTTATACTCTATTGGACCCATGTTAAAATCGCTCGATTCTTCGTAAATAAAAAGCTACAATGGCCCAGAATTGAAGTCATAATCTTTTGGTCTTTAGCAAATTTTTGCGTTCTTTGGTAATAAAAGCCGCAATATTAATCTTAAAAGTCTTTGACTAAGTCATTATTTACACTATGCATCTTGCCTTAGATCCCTCGCAAGTATTTGAAGGTGATTAGTGTGTAGTTAGAAATTAAACAAGTGAGGCTGCATGGCAGCTAGTCCCCGCCGACTTAGCGTTGGGTTATCAAATTATAAATGCGTTGGGTTATCTAATTATAAATGCCAACGATATTTGTATCTAATTGCCAACAATTATCTAATTATAAATGTATGTATTCCATGTCTGTAAAAGAAACAATAGTATTTACATATCATAGTATTTGTATTTTTTTTGGTTCATATATCAAGCAATAGAATTTGTATTTACATATCATAGTACTTGTATTTTTTGGTTCAAGCAATAGAAAATAAGTAATTATAATCTTCGAAGAACAGTTATGACCAAAAGCCAGAACCAAAAAATGAACCAGAATGGAGACAAATTCTTCCTGCAACCTGGAAACGAAATGAAAACAATTTCTTCCTGCAACCAGGAAACCAAATGAAAAAAACGAAATGAAAAAAATTATCGTTAGTTTGGGGAGAAAAATAGTATATAATTAAGAGACAAGAGATAAACGAACCAATCTTGTGTTATCAAAATATCCCGAAGTCAAAAGGGACAGGAGTACAGGTTTTGCAGAAAGTTCGATATCATTGTGTCTTCCTCGGGAGGTTTTAAGGCAAGAGACATGTTAATGGTAAGGACAGGGTGAATTATTTTATCACCATATCATTGGGGTTTGAGCAGAGACATGTTAATGGTAAGGACAGGGTGAATTATTTTATCCATATTATCCTCTGCCTTGAGAAATCTTCCAAGTATGGAAAAACCATTTCAAGGGGCATAAACAACATAATCTACTGGTGTGAGGAATGTTGCTAGGTCCCTGCAAGAAAAGAAGAAAGTATTTGTTACTGCCATCGAAGAAAAAAGGTCCCTGCAAGAAAGAAGAAAGTATTTGTTACTGCCATCTAGTGAGTAAAAGTAGCTATCACCCTTTGAAGGATGCCACGGTATCAACGGGGTAAACTGCTCCGCAGAGTCCTATTTTTTTTATTTCCAAATTTAAAAAAAAACATGACACAACTATAACTATTACGCTTAGGCTTTGAATGTATGCAATAAAATTTGAATGCATGCAATGCACGTGTCTAAGCCACTAATTCTCTGCATTAAAAGATAGCGTTGGCCACTAATTCTCTGCAGTAAAAGACAGCTTTGGATTTAATGAAGCTAAGCCACCTCAATGCATGTCTTTCTGTGGTGCTTCTGTCTTCTTCGCGGGGGTTACTGGAATGGTTAACTCAGTTATAGAGGTAGCACCACCTATAACACGAGTAGCATATGAAGTGAAAAATTCAGTTGACTTAGTAGCCCGTGAACCAGAACCAGATACGGATCGAGTGGAATTATCGATCGAGTGGAAGCAGCATCTCGTCCAGATCCATATCTATAACCATCAGCTAAGGCATATGGATCGAGTGGAAGCAGAATCTTGCCCAGATCTATATCTATAACCATTAGCTAAGGCAAAGACAGAGGTTGAGTAAGCAGCAAATTGAGTTGGCCTAATTTGAGCTCGAAGCGGCGGTTTGCGCTCCACACCAGTTGTTCTCCAAATTCTGCAATGTCAGTCATGGTATCAAAGGTTGGTGAGTCCTTCATCTCTGAATCAATGAATCGGACTACATCAAACTTCGGTGAGTCCTTCAGACGAATAGCTAAATTAAAATGTAACCATACCACTTTCTTTACACAGCATACTGATACAAATAAGCGCAGCTTACATTTTTACAGCGCTTACATTTTTACAACAATCTAACTAAAATTCTGAAAAGGTTCTAGATTTTGAATTTATAGAAAAACCTAATTTAAAATCAAATCATGTAGTTGTCATTAAAACAGGTACAGTCAATCTTGGATAATGTTGGAGGCAACTACACATAAAAACTAAACTAATTGGGTATAATGTTGACAACAATTGAATATCGAGTGCATACAAACGTTAGGAAACTGGTTCAAAACAAGTTGCAACCGCATTATAATCCAAAAGAAGATAAAATTAGAGTGCCCATTGATCAATTTGATTCCTGATGTACGTTCCTTAGGGTTTATCTCGTGCTCTTCATAACTCTTTGGCCGTTCTCATTATGTGAGGAGCGTAAACTGATTGTAAATCTAATACACTTACTCATAACTATCCAGTTCCTAGTATAGTGGCGTGGGTTGCCATACTTGCAGAAAAACGAAACCTGTAGAAGAAGAAGGCCCTTAGGCTTTATAGGAACCTGACCTTGATGTAGAAGAAGGGAAGTGAGGGTGTCGCAGACAAAAAGCGAATGATCTTGGAGATCGATTGGGAAATTTAGAGGACGGAATATTGATAACTTCGTTGGTTGCAGACTGGGAAAAAGCAGTGGGAGCGCCATTTTTTGTCATCCATTTCCAATCTCAACACTTTAGCTAACACTGCAATAACACGGTCGTATGTTTAAAATCTCTGTTGGGCCAAGCCAAGCCAAGCCAAGCAAGTACCGTTATGGGCACATGCATTTCACCATGAAGAAATATGATTACAAATAGGATTACCGTGCAGCCCTTGTTGACAGTTGATCCAACAGCCGCGGTAAAGGTGTTGGCTTTTCCAGCACAGACTCAAGTTGCAAATTGTCTGAGGAAGGATTGGGCCACCGGCCAGCAAGCAGCCGTGCGTGTTCCAGCCTCGGTTGAGTCGCGTCAAGCCTAACGTCTACCCGTAAGCGATGAGTGTTCGTCCTTGGCCTGCCTACCTACTAGGTAGGATTAGGATTAGAGGCCCAGCTAACGCGTGATAAAACAGAAAATGTATCATGAATTCGCTGAAAAACAAAAAACCAAAGAGACGTAGCACTGTTAGAATGAGTAAACAAAAAAAAACAGGATGAGAAAAAAGCCATTTAGGAAGGGTTTCAAGTTTTTGTACCTGGGGAAGATGTTGACGCGATAATCTTCTTGTGGCTGGCTCTCCCCAGTCCTCCCATGTTGTTTGAAAATTTCACCATTTTCAAGCCCAATAACTCCCCTGCTGTTACCTTCTTGAACGAGATTAAACAATCTGAAACAAACGAAACTTGCATTGTAGCTACCGCTGCCATGGCTCTGTAAAAAACTGCGAGCCGAGATGAAGAGGTACTAATTATTCTTTATAATCCGGCTTGCTTTACATACAAAATGAAAACTTTTTCAAATTTGGACAAGACACACGGTAGTTTAATATCATGCAAACCACCAAATTTCGACATGCCACGGCTGACTTGTCATACAAAGAGGTCGGGTTCTTAAGTTCTTATTGAAATTTAAGAGAGCAGACATGATAATGTAACAAACATTTAATGTTGATGATTTAATGTTAGCATTAAATCACATGAATATATTTAGATGACTATATTTCTTTTTAGTTTAAAGTTTTACAATATGAATATGATTTAAATTGGCTATCCCCTCGATATGAGGCCAAATAAGACCACAATTTTTATAATTGGTTAAAGAGAAAAATCTGAGTTTTTCATTGGTTAAAAGATAAAAAAAAATTATTAATATCAAAAACACTTTGGTTAAAAAGGAAAAGGGTTCTCACGAATTATTGCTAACATCTCAAAATCGATTACTAATAGTCCCTGCCGTGATGGCGGGGACTAATAATAAACTAGCATACCTCAAAGTGGGAAAATGTGTAGGGAAATATATTTAATCATTAATGAAATCACAAAAGGAAGAAAGAAAATTGCAAAATATATTGGGAAAGTATATTTAATAATTAATTTGTAATAAATCTCATAATTTTTTTTCTTTATTTTATAAAATAGATAATAGAATAAAGTTTAATTTTTAATAGCGTCACCAAACACTATTACATATGGAATAATAGCCAAAAGAAAGTATTCTAAATGCTATTACATATGGAATAATAGACAAAGGAAAACATTCCATGTATCGATAACACTATAATGATCTATACATAGGATGCTGCTAGAATCGTGCGAGGATTGTATGTAGGATGTTGCTAGAATTGTGTGAAGATTGATTAAGGTTGGAAAGTCTCTAAGTTCAACTATAAAATAGTTTTTATTAGCATTTGTAGCTTTTTCTATCAACCTTTTTAAAAATTTTGAAGCAATAATCTAATGGCACTAAACCCTACACAAACCAACTAATCTACAACTCATAAAATAATAATACAATATGTTCATATATAATAAATTTTTAAAAAACAAAACATAAAATATCTTAATTATATTATAAAATATAAAATAAATAAATAAATATAAATTGATTGTTTTAAACCTCTCTCGATGCAAATTTCCCTTCTTTATGGCAAAAACAGAATAAGTGAACACTAATAATAATTATCAATTTTTAAGCATGAACACTAATAATAGTTATATGGAAGCTTGTTTAATCTAAACAATAAAAAAACTTGTTTTTATTTAACCACCTCACATTAACTACCATTATTCTTAGCTGGCAGGTGTGACATGGTGAAACTCAATGGCTCATTAGCCCAAATTTAACAAGTATAATCCCAGAATTAAGCACAAGTGATTACGTTGACTTTGGAATTCCTGCACGTTGTGAAAGGCATGAGGTGTAGGTTTCTAACCCTTGGTAGAGATTTAATGTCTTCATTTTGTTTGAAAAGAGTTGGATGTAACAGAACAAGTCAGTCAAGTAATATCAGATAGATAAATTAGGTGAAGTAGGTGCTCCATCGACTTGTAGTAGGAAATGTGTTGTGTGGTTGTGTTTTTGGTGTTTTGTTGTTAGTGAGTGTTTTCTTTTCTTGCATATAAATTGGAGAAACAAAAATGGTAATAGGTGTGTGAGGGAAGGAAAAATGTACAAATGGATTTACATGGCTGATTAAGTGATGGGATTGGAATTTTCTTCAAGTAAATGTTACTCAATCAACATTTAATCCATATAACCTTGTGGGTCACCTAATATCATTAATTCTATCAAGGCATTAAATTTGTGCTTATCTTGATTTAGTTTCCTCCAAATCCTCGCTTGCATTAGGAATTTTCCCATGGTACCCCATTCCCAGCTCGATGACTCGAAAAAGGACAATGAAAAGCTCTTGACCAGAGCCTTTGAGATGTAGGCTTGTAAGAAAATATTTGTAAGCTAGGGAGCCTTTCAAAGTCCATTGTTTTGCAGAGGCGAATCAAAAAATGGGATCTTGGAGCAGACAATAGTGTCAAGCATTATATAAAGTTGTTCATCATTGTGTTGTTGTTCATCTTCCTAGAAGATCATGTAGTGGTTGGTGATATTTATCTTGGTACAAAGGCCCTCTTGGATTTCAACATAGTTTTAGGGAAGCATTTGAACTGGACTTAGTCCACATATCATTACAGCAGCTAACCGAGAATTAAGAGTATGTGCTCCAGAATGACAGAGGTGAGGCTTGTTGGAGTGTCTTTGTTTGGTTAAATCCCATTGAGAATTATGGGAAACATGAGTGAGTTAAGAGTATTGAGCTTGAGATTCAACTCACTCTTTGTTTCTATACTTTAGGCATTCTTATGTCGATTGTATATTCCGAGATATTCTCGTAATTTGCAATGGAAATAAATTCAGGAATGAACCTTCAGATCTAGGTAACTGCACTCAGTTGAGGAATATGTACTTGACTAAAAATCATTTTTTCTGGCCCATACCATCAATTTTTTCTACATTGCACAATCTAGTTTGCTAAATCTTTCCTTCAACAGGTTTAGTGTCCCTATTCCTAGCTCTTTGTGCAATTTACAAATATTGGGTACTCTGTATCTAGAGAACAATTCCTTAAATGGGTCCATTCCTACAATAAGTCTCCCCAATATGCACTAAGTCTTATGTGGATTAATTCCTCTTGCAGACAAGAGCGATCTCCCTAGTATTCAACAAATAGTTAGAAACAAACATCCATTTGGAAATATTTTTCTCTGGATTAAATGCATTTCATATTTATTATAAGAAAGTAGAGAAGACATGCCCCTACCTTGAAATCCAATGTTCGATGCAGTCTTTTGTCCCATCGCTCCAAAGTGGTTTCTCCATTAAGTAGAACCTGATGCCTTGATGTCATACATATTTATCCTGGGGTCCTGAAAAATCATTCCTCCTTCAGTTTTTTTAGCTCCCCATGATTTTCAAGATTGGCAAGAAAAAAAATATGTAGGGAACCACATCAAAACCACTTTGGAATCCTATGACCTAGCTTTCCTGGACTCAGAGAGGGATCTCTCTATATAATTTTTTATAGATGATATTTCTTTGTGCTTTTGTCTATGATGTTAGGCTAGATATGAATTTCTAAGGACTTTTTGTTTTGATTGATTGATAGATAGGTTGATAGATCAAATGGTGTGATTTAATTGAAGCAATGTTTCCACTGAATAGATAGACCATGAGAAATTTTAATCCATTGGGCTATGGAGTCATAAAAGGATTTAATTGTTCATCAAATCTACAAGGGTTTTCATAGGGCAAGCTAAATATATCAAGTGGATATCTTATAGTAGATGTGATATGACACAACAATAAGTTGTGAAGGCAGCCAAACTAAAAGTCAGTTAAGAATCTTTTAATTCTACTTCAACAAGAAAAGCCTTTTAGGTAACTGTTCGAGGTAAACCAAAAGACATGGCATACCATAGACTTCTTTGGCCAGACTTTAACAAGCAAACCTTTATGACAACAATCTAGTAATCCTAGAATTACTTTCAGACAAATAAAACATTTAAGATAATAGTGAGTGTAGCTAAAGAGCAAGCTAAACCTATCTTGTTTGACTAAACACTCTAAAGACCTTCAAAGCAACAGTTTGAGGCAGACCAGAGGACAGGGCATATGGTAGACTTCCCTGGTTTAGAATCTACTAAGTATACTTCAAAGAAAGGCCTTAAAAACAATATTTCAAGCTACACCAAATGACATGGCTTACCATAGACTTCTTTGGCTTGAATTTATTAAATAATTTCTGTTAGTCATCAGTATTTTTTACCTGTTAGTGATGACTAGTTCAACAACCCAGTTTTCCAACAGCTGATCTTAAAATTTGTCAAATTTGCCAGCTGGGAAGACACCCATAAAATTTTTTTGCTCTCCTTCCTTTCCAGTTCGCCCATGACAAGTTGAAATCCCATTATCAAATCCTGCCTAACCTCAGCCATACTAAGTCTGCCTGTCAGCTCTAAAAAGACAATCCAAGTCTGTTCAAAAAACCTCCCCTAAGTTAGGAAGTGGCCCTTTAAGGCATTTCACCCTTGGCAACCATCAAAAGGCCAAAAAACCTCCATCTGCTACAGACCAATCATAACAGACCTCCCACTCTGCTAATGAAGATAGTCACAGCTCTAAGTCACGCCACTTACATGTCCCTAAGTCTCAGCAATGCATAGACCATAAATCTCAAGCTGATTTTAGGTGTTTTATACTGTTTATGGATTCTACAAGCACAGGAAACATGTCATCATCTCAGTAGAAAATTCTTGACTCCACATTAGAAGAACAACTGCTTCTGAATGTGAACATGAGCCTGAGATACATCTGTAGGGAAAATATTTATTCATCAAACTCTTGCAGCTTCATTCAGCATGAAAACACAGTAGAAGAAAGACAACACTTTCAAACAGACTTGAAATTTGTCATGGCCAAGAACCTCCTTCACCTATAAGCAGAGGGTTAAGGCGCCTCTTTCATCTACAAGTAGAGGGCGATGGCCAATGTTGACTTGAAAAATTGCAAACTGGCTATAAGACAGGTTTGTTTTTAAACAGTGAAACAGTAACTATAGGTTTCTAAGGGAAAGTGATGATCAAAAATAGGGCTAAGATCAGAAATGTTCAAATCAAGAGACAGCAGATTTTTTAGGTCTTATGTCCAAAGAAAGAGGATCAATTGAAATTTCAGGTATCATCATCATGGCGCAGCAAGAAGAGACTCCATTGATCAAAGCTGTTGTAACAAAACATCTCTGCAGGGGTGCTAGTATGAATGGCTCAAGTCAGTGCTGAGCAAGAAGACACTTCAATGAAAAGGACCTCTGTGTACTCTTATGTTTCTGTTGGTTTGTGGAATATAGTCTATGGTTTCTAGATAAACATAGAGAAAAATCAGGCAAGTAGTATACAGCCCCCAAACATAAGCCATCTTGATATCATTTAAAGAGCCAGTGCAAGTCTCAGCATTGCAATCCACAACCCACCTCAAAGACAAGTACATTCTTCAGATACAACAGGGTTGGTGATTTCAGAGCTCCCTTGGGAGGAAAATGGCTAATAAAAGACTTGGTGTCTGTAAGTCATTCTATCAGCCATTTCACACCTCATATATTTGTCTCCTCAACACAAAGATATAAACAAGTGCTTTTCAAATATGTTTACCACAGCTGACATAGAAAATCTGGTTTGATCTCCTCAAGAGGCATCACCCCTGAAAACTATTGTTCATAATATGCAAAGGAGTGTTTTGACATACTGTCAGTTTTTGGATAAACATCTTAGGACAAATATATAGGTGTTCATTATTCAAAGGTCAAGAGACACCATATTGGTATGTTTTGAGTAGAGAAAGTGTGTTGGAAACAACGCCCTTCTTCATCAAAAGACCATGGTAAAGTCCAAATAAATACAAACAAATTGTTGGCACCTACAGTTGGAGAAAGAACTGATGAAACACCTGGAGGCAGAGATTGTCAAACCAAGTTAAAAAGATAAGCCATCTCCTTTCAAATGACAAAGACAAGTATGCCATTCAAGAAATCAGAAGTATAAAAGATATTGAGGTGACAGTTCAATTTCTTCTTCAGAAAAGGGCACTGCAACTAAATCTACAGGTTCATAAGGTGCAAGAAATACCTTGGCACATTTTTCAGGTCCTAGAACTCATTATGGACAAAGTTGGATTCTAAGAGCTGCACTAACTGTAAGACAAGTTATGGTTACGGTAAGACAACAAATGGAGAACCCTGCATAAAATCAAAAGATAATAGTGAAGCACATGCTTCTTACAGACTCTTTCATAGAAGAACTAAAAGGCAGCTCTCCCTTGCTCAATTTCCAGATCTAAAACATCATCCCCTGCCTTATCTCCTCAAAAATGAAAATTGGATCATTCTGTAAATTTGAGGATAAGTTGGTGGTTTTTGAGTTTGGATACCTTTGTAAACAGGATTTTCACTTACAGGTTCAAACCGGTTCTTTACCCACAGTCAAAGAAGAGGCTCAAGCATTACCTGCCATCTCATTCAGTTTCCACAGTGGGCAATATCATATCCAAAGCATCAGAAGCAAATACTGCCAGTATAGGTTTCAAAAGGTGAAGCTATCTCCCTCATAATGTCAAAGAAAAACCTCACACAAACCAGTGACAGAAGGTGAGCCACAGTAGCTCATAGAAAAACTCTCCCCACAGCACAGATATCGGAAAAGGAGGTTTTCATTCCTTAAAAGAGAAGCAGTCAAAGTTCTAAATGCTCAAAATGTTTGTTTCACTTCAAGAAGGGGTCAGTTTCATGAAATAAGTGCTCAGTGCCACTACAACACTTATTCAAACAAAAGGGTTTCCAGTTTTGATATAAAAGGGAGCTTTTTCCAAGTATCTTTTGAAGAAAACCTCACTAACAAATATGAAAGAAGCTTTGGTCTTCTTCATTTTCAAAATAGGATAAGAACTATTGCAAAACCTTTTTGAATCACTCCAAATACAAGATAAACTCTCCTTGTTGTTTCCCTGAACCGGAGAAGGAAGCTTTGAACGAAATGACAGAGTTTTGGAGGTTTTAAACTTGCGCGGCGCTCCTGGAAAAGCGCGCGACGCTCCTGGAACGAGATTTACAAAGGGTTATAACGTGCGCGCGGCGCTCCTGTAGCAGCGCGCGGCGCTCCTGTAGCAGTGCGCGGCACTCCTGTAGCAGCGCGCGGCGCTCCTGTGCGCGTCGGTCCTGTCGGCCCGACAGTGACCCGACAGCGCGGCGCTTTCATTAACAAACGTGCCACGCATATATTTATGATCCAAAATGCCTCCAAATCGTTTCAAAGTAGCTCCAACATGCAAACAAAGGATTGAAATGATGTTTCAAGGGAATTTTTTTCTTGCCCGCCCTTTGAATCAAGTTACTAGACAGGTTTATGAAGCATCAAGGGTCATGGTACAAGTCAAGTGTGTTAAGTGCCATTTTTGAAGAGGGATGACAGTGATTAGAGGAAAATGTTGTTGGATGAACTCAAGGTTTCTTTTTGTTGTTATGACTGTCACACTCCTAAACATTGATCATATGTGCAAAGATTTGCCACTCCACAAAGTGATTTCTCCGTATTAAAAGACAAACCTGATGCATGCCTTCCATTTCTCCATAAAACAAGATATGCTATGAAGGTTTTCAAATCAGTGGAGAGTGGTTGGTTTATCTTTGTATAGAAACCAGTAAGCAGCAAAAGAAGAAACTATTTGAGGAAAGATGTCATTTTGTTTTATAAATATAGGGCTGTTTGTAATCACACCAAAAACACAAGGAACTGGATGACCTCGTCCAAGCTCAGGAAAACATTCAGCTGTGTATATGCACTCTGGCTGACTGTGTTTATGATTGTTAAATCCACTGGTGGAAAAGCACACCAAAAAGGAGGGAAGTGCTTTGTTTGAAGAGGAGTTTATTAGCATTGGACTGCTACAGGTTTTGTTACCACAACATAAAAAAAATTTCAAACTCTGTCACCATATCCATAAACCAGTTCTTTTTGCTGTGAGGATATCCTTTGTTTAAAACTGTGGTATAGTGCTGGATATGCTGACGAAGTGCCTACAAGGAAAAGGGTCTTGAACTCAAAAATGTGTTTTCACCTTCCTCATCAAAGAACAAGGGTATCTTATGTCTTCAAAGCATCAAAGGAGGGTGCAAAGGCATTTTTCTAGAAGGACAGGGTTTTATATTAAAGGGGAGTTTTATTGTTGAAAGCTACAGATTTTTGTGACCACATAAAAAAATTGCAAGAGCTGCCTCCTTGTCCTATATACAGTGATCTTTATTTAATGTATGCACTTGGTGATTGACTGTATTTGTGAGTGTTGGATATGCTGATGAAGTGCCTGCAAAGAAAAGGGTCTTGAAATCAAAACTGTGTTTTCACCTTGCCTCTTCAAAGGACAAGGGTATCTTATATCTTCAAAGCATCAAAGGGCAGGGTACCATCGCCACACACACAGAAAAGATCATTGTTGGCTGTGTATACTGATTGACTGTCTTTTTGTTCTTCAAAGTTTATTTGTTAAAGGTTGATATTCAGAGGTTGGAAAGGAAATATTCTAGAGAGGCAGGGTTTTATGTTGAAATGGAGCCTCGACTGTTTAAAAGACAAAACTCCTACAGGCCTTTTGTTAAAACCTCAAAAGCATTTCAAAGCTCTGCCACCTTTGTTCTATAAACAGTGAAATTAACTGTGTGTTTGCACTAAATTTGACTATGTATATTGTGTGGAATTGACTGGTTGAGTTGCATACCAACAGAGAGCAGTGCTTTTGAATCAAAGGCTTTTGTCTTTTCCTTCCTTTTCAAAGACAAGGGTGCCCTATTGCCTCGAACATCAAAGCTGGGTACCTTTACATAGGAAGGTCACCTTGACTGTATTTTTTCCTTTGACTGTGTATTCATTATGAATGTTGACTGATTGATATACAAAGGCTATAAAGGCATCATTCTGAAGGAACAAAGGTCTTACACCAAAGAAGAGCATTTTCACACTATCTTTGAAATCACTTGTTGCTTAATAGCAAAGTTGACAGGCTAGGACAAAGTTTGGTTTAAAGAAGGCATTCCAAAGACTTGGAAGCAGTTTGTGTTTCAGGAGCACATCTAGATCAAGATGGCCCTCTAGGAAAGACAACAGGAGCAGCATGACAATGGCAAAGATGAGTAGCAGCAGGAAAAAGAGGAGAAGAGTGCTGAACAGCAGTAACTCAGTAGTGATAAACAACAGTTTCAAGAAGAAAAGGGAGAAAGACACCTTCAGACTTGGGATTTTGGCCCGATCTTCAGAACATATTGCTAGGAACCCTTGAGGGTCATGCACACCAATTTCGGGCCCATTTTGACAACTTTTGGTTTTTTGGCATTTTTGAGTTTTTGATCAAAAACTCATAAATTCTCCATTTCATTTTGAGGATTCATCAAAGGAGGAGAATGGTATCATTGGATGCCATAATTTCATGAGCATTCCATCAGATATTTTTAGAACATTTGGAGATCATTTTCCCCCTCAAAACGGCGAAAAAGGCTCTCTTTTTGCACACTCTGCCCGGTTTATCAGCAGACTGTAATTTTCTGGCTTTTTACACACAGGTGCAGATTTGGAGGACTTCTGGGCATCAGATTGGGGAAATTTCAGTTGCGACGGAAAGTAGACACTCATAGCTTTCTAACGAGCTATCATGATCCTCGTTTTGACACCGAGAAGGCTACCAAATGTTTCCGGCAAGTCAGGGGACCTTTTGCTGATGGAAATTTGAAATATTTTTGTAATTTTTGAACCTCTAAAATTTGATTTTCCAAATGTGCGTTTAGCTATTTTTGCACATGAAAAATTATGCAAAGTCAATTAAATTCCCTTTTTTAGCATTTTTTAGATATTTTATGAGATATTTTTGTGCCTTGGGCTTTGCAAAGCCTCAAGGACAAGTTTAGATATTTTGATTAGGCCAATGAGGATGCAAGTTGAACCATGAGGTTTTCCTCACTTGAGCCTATATATTCCAAAGGCTCTCATTGTAAACAAGGCTGAACTTGAAAAGAGAAGCAATATATGGTCATATGAGCTTTGGAAGAAAATACTTGTGTTATGCTTTTGGATTGCCTCTTGGATGTTCTTGGATGAATGATGAAGGATTGTTGATGGATTCCATGACTTGGTAGAATGGTATAGTGTCTCTTACTTTGTTGTTGTCTTCTATTTTTCATTCATGATACATGTTTCTTACTTGCTATAGATCAGTAGAAAACAAGTTTGAGATATTCCCATGGAGGCACCTCAAATTTCCTGAATCTTCATAACTTTCATGTTTTCTTCTGCCTTAGTTGCATTAAAGAATTCTTAACTGCTCTTTAACAACTTGAGGATATTGTTGCTTGTTTCATTCATAGTTCTATACATGTTAAGTATGAATTATGGTACACCCTGCTTACCTATGGCTAGCTATAGTTCCATCCATGAAATCTCTCTTTGACTGATTAGATTATCATCTTGTTGAACCAAGGAGGCTTAGTTCTGATCTAGCCCTTTGCCTAAAACTATGCGAATCTTGTTGTTCAAAGTGCCCAATGACTTGAAGTACTGTGTTTAGGCGTTCCGACATAGTAAGTTAAGTTGTTTGTCTTCCTTAAGTGTTTTTCCCAAATTCTGATAGCCATTTCCCAAAGTTAGAGGGTCTTATATTTCTATGCATGGCTTGAATGTTTATTTCTATGTATTGATTAGCTTGTAGTTACATTTTGCATGATTAATGGTTTGCCCTACCATGTTTATGTTATCTATTGAACTAGTTATGCTTGAAACTCTTTGTTGTTCACAAACTTGATGTCCATTTACTCCATTTTTCCCAAAGATCCTTTCTACCTTGAATCAAATCGGCCCTTCAACAGCCTTGTATCGTCATCTAATAGATTTCTTGACCTTTTGACCCCATAGCCCAGTTAATCTAACATCTTGTTACCTGTTCCATATCTTTGATCAGTTTCATCCCTCACAACTTAAAAAACCAAAACCAAAAAAACATACTCAATAACTAGCCTAAAATCAGAACACAATAAGCGAACAAACAGATATCCCTTACACATATAGAGAGAGCCCTCTCTGAGTCCAGGAAGGCTAGGTCCTTGGGCTACAAAGCTTGGTTTGATGTTACACTGTCATTTGGCTTGCCAATCAGCCAAATCACGGGACCCTAACAATTTCCAAGACAACAAGCTAAGTGGAACCAGAGAGCAATTAATAATTTTCCAATCAGACCTTGTAGAAGAAAACATTAAGATAAAGAATGCATACAGAAATAGGGTGCCAAGACAACATATCCTACTCTAAAATTCTTGTTCTTTTATCATAGAAATAATGGATAGAATGGAAAAGAAAAGGAAAAAATTGACAAAGAAGGAAAACTTCACCACTAACATAGCTCAACAATCCTGTGAACGTGCTTGTATTACTGATGTTAAAAACAATTACATTACTCTAGTACAACAGATCTCTACAACTCAGAGCTTTCTCAAATCCATCCTAGTAATCCTCAACTAGCTCAACAACAGAAAAGCATTCAACTTACCAACCAACCAACACTAAGAATGACTAAAACATGTAGTATTTATCTGCAAAATGAGGAGGTGATCCTAAGCTAGGGTTTTAGATGCCATTTATTACAGATTTAATGATTTTTTGACCTTTGAGACCATGCAAGGCCTAGGGTAAAATATCTAACACATACTCACTGCAATATTAACTCCTAATTTAATTGTTTGAGCTAACTTTCAGAAATATTTGACTTTAAGGATTTTTCAATAACTTTTTCAATAACTGCTGGGCAGATGAGAAATATCTCTGACTGTTTATAATAAATGTTGATTTTTTATTGAAAGAAAACATGATGTAGGTGGAAAACTATGTTTCTGCAAGGGTAAATGCCTTGGGTTGAGTCATTCGGATCTGTCTCTATGTAGATCTTCCTTTGTTTAACTTTTAAACTCTATTTTAGGCTTTAAAATTGGTTTTATCTTTTAATTTTCTACCTCACTATATTTTCTTTAATTCTACCTTTATCTTTGTTTTGTGACTAATCCTTTTAATTTGTCCTTTGATCTATGATTAGTCCTTTAATCTTCACTACTGTGGTCTTCTGACTGTTTTTCCTTCTCACTGTGTCTTTGTTTGTGTGTATTGTGCAGGGTGGGCATATTCTTCTACCTGAGGGTTTTAATAACCATCAATAATCATGCTTTATTGATGATTAAGCTTGATCTTTCGCCTCTGGTCCTTTTATTATAAAACGAATCTCTGGATCCTCACCGAGAACATTCATCAAAAACATTTTTTAGACCTTCGTAATGCATTTTCCACATTCCTGACATTAAACCTGCACATAAAAACAAACTGTAAGTTCAAAACCTATGTGGGAGGATTTTCTGCATTTATTTGGGGTTTTGTGGGCTTTCAAAGCACTTTTGGAGGCGAAAATGGCGGTCTAAGCATTGTCGCAGAGCCACAGGGCTCTGGAGCGTTTAAATTGGAGGGTGGTATTAGATTTTGGCAGGAAATGGCTGGGCAGTTTTCTAGAGCGGAGAAGGTGGTTTTCGCGTAGGAGGGGCGGTAATGGTTTTGGGGAATCGGGTGCGATTCTATATAGAAGACGACACGCGTCGAAGGGTACAAGTGGCGAAACCGCTTATATCGCGCGTTTTGAAAACGTTAACCACTACACAAATAATATTGTGATATTTGATGGGAGTTGTCAGATCTCGAGGGAGACATATCTACTATGGTCGGGATTTTTTAGAAGCGGTAGGCAGGTGAAGCAGTGGGGCCTGGTTTCTTAAATAAGCGGAGGCACTTATTCTTGGGAAAGGGTCAAGGTTTTATGGGTGTGGGTCAAGTATACACGAGTGGGGGCTTAAGAAGAAGGAGCCTGGGCTAACAAAAGAGCGGAGGGCTTTATCTTTTATAAAGGGTTCTTGTTACAAACATAAAGGTCGGGTCTTTATATTAAAATAGATTTTTTAAATATAAAACAAAAGGTCCTGATAGGTTAATATTTTGACTAAAAACAATGTAAAATAGGATCTTTTACATTGTTTTGATGGGATAAGGGAAAAATATGAAGGAAAGGGGTTTTATGGGGTTTTAGTGGGGGGGGGGGGGAAGAGGAAATGAGGCTTTTTTGGTAGGAAAGAGGGTGAAAATGAGGGAAATAAGCCCAAAATGATTTCTTTAAGAGCAGTAGGGTGATTTTGAAAAGGTAAACTGAGAGATAGTGAAAAAGGGTTTATAAGGATAATGAAGGCAGTGCGATTTCTAAAGTTCACTGATAGGCAAGGAATACTATATTTATCTGCTTGTGGGGAATCCATAGTCACCTAGAGATTCTGTAGAATACAGGAGGATAACAGTGGCTCCAGCTGGGGAGGCAGCTCCTTTAGGAGTTGTCAAGAACCTTAGAGATCAAATCTCTAGAATTAGTAGACCAGTGCCTTGATTGTACTTGGCAGATTCTTCCTCTTCAATTTGTTGATTTGATGCTGTTCTTTTGAAGTTGTAATCTTTAAAATTTGAAAAACATGATTTCTTCAACTTTACTCTACCTACCCATCATACTTTCCCTAGCATTTTTCTTCATTTTGGTGCATTTATATTGGCCGACCCTTGTCATCATTTTTCTTTTGAAAACATGAAACTATCTACTTCTACACTTATATCATCCAAAGGCTCAGATTAGACTGATGAGCTCTTTTATTCTCTACCCAATCTACTTATCTGTCAAGATTAAGCAGTTTGACAGATTTTTCATTCTCTAACCTATTAACATAAAATTGAAAACATGATCAAATCAAGATTAAGTAGTTTGATTTGTCATGAGTTGTGGCATTTTTAGAAAAGTTTCACATAGAATTTATTTTTTGCAAAAAGTAAAACTAAACTGAGGGCTAAAATTTGGAATTTATTATTCATCACTCTCTTTCTTTCTTGGTTTAGATTTGAGCATTGGAACCAATATATTTTCCTAATCTAATCTACTGATAATCCAAGCTTAAATAGTTTGGAAAATCTTCATTCACTAACCTATAAGCAAAAATTTAAAACTTGTTCAATCATGATTAGGCTATATGACTAAACATGACTTCCTCTTCAAAATTAGTGGCATTTGTACTTGCACACTTTCAGAAATATTCTTTTTTGGTATGGGGATTTACCTTTTCTTTTTATCTGCCCTCTTTTCATCTTTTCTTTGTTTTTGTGTTTATTTTTCTGATATTTCATTCAAGCAATGTTATATATAATAAATAAAGCTTTAAACTGAGCATTTTTCAACAAAAATAATGCTTGAGCATCCTGTCATTGACAGGACCTTCAAATAATTATGTTCCACCCATTTCTTGTAGGAAAAATGCATTGTTACCTCTTGCAGAATGGATGATGTATGGACCTTTCCAAAGATTTTAAAAATTTCCATGCTTGCATTTGTCTTCCCTTCTTGAGTCCCATTTCAACACTTTTTCACCAATGTTGAAATCATTTTCCTTGGTTCTTTCATCAAACAACTTCTTTATGTTTTCCTGCACTTGTTGTGTTCTATTATATACTTCCTCTCTCGTTTGCTGCAGTTGGATAGCCTGATTTATTCTTCTTAGCATGTCATTTTCTTCAGAATGTGATTCTTGGATGAGCTTCATCACTAGCACCCCTAAACTTGTTGGAAATTTTCATCTACTCCATACACTAGCTAATACGGAGACATTCCAATTGATTTTTTATTTGTTAGTCGGTCTGCCCATAGTGCATGTACTAGTTTGCTGTAACATGATTTCTTGTTATCTTCTAGCAAATTTTTGATGATTTTAACCAAAATTTTGTTTGATAATTCCGCCAACCCATTACCTTGAGGGTAATAAGTTGTAGATTGAAATCTGATATTTGTAGAAAAAGTGCACCATTTTATTGGATCTAAAATCAACAACATTTTCAGTGATAATCTTTCTAGGACAACTAAATCTAGACAAAATGTGGTTTTCAAGGAATTTGATGATTACTGAGTCTGTGGAAGTTCTAGAAGGGATGGCCTCTATCTATTTTGTAAAGTAGTCAGTTGCAGTGAGGATCCATTTTTGTTGGGCAGAGGAGGTAGGATGGTTTTTTCCAATAAAATCTAGGCCCCATTATTGAAATGGAGCTTCAACAGAGATAGGATGCAAAGGTAATGGCATCAGTTTTCTTTTTCCTTCAAACATTTGGCACTTATGATAGGAAATTACCATTTTATGTATGTCTTGGAAGAGGGTGGGCCAATAGTAACCAGCTCTAAGGATTTTGTTGATAGTGGTTTTCCAATAGAGGTGGCCTCCACATTCTCCTTTGTTAGGTCCCTATATTACTAGTATAGTCCCCTATTGTTGTTAGTGTAACCCCCTTATTGTTATTATTGTACCCATGTAACCCCATATTGCTATTATTGTGCCCTTAAATTATTATTGTTAGGTCGGCTAGGATTACATTGTGGCCCCATGGACTCCTATGTATAGAAAAGAGGTTTTGTAATTTGTATCATCCAAGAATTGTTCATTCATGTAATGTATTGGAGGTTGCCCCCTCGAAGTGTCTTATTTCTAAGGCGTTGATATCCCTCTTCTTCTATTTTTGGATCTGGTTTCACACGATTTGGTATCAGAGCTTTGGATTCTAGAGCTTTCGCTGCTCCAAACTGGTCATCATGGCATTTTCGTTATAAATTTTTTCCTACGAAGGTTAAAAAGCTGAAAGTTTTAGAGTGCGAAGATGAAATCCTGAGGAACATGGTCGTAAAATTTCAGAGCTTGGTTCGCAATATTTTCAGAGATATAATCTTTGGAAGTTAGGGCTTTTTGCAGGCTCCTAAATTTAATCTGAATAGATCATCGCGGAATTTGCACTATAACATTTTTTTCTACGACGATTCAAAAGCTGAAAGTTTTAGAGAAAAAATTTGAAATCCTGAGGAACATTGTCGCAAAATTTCAGAGCTTGGTTCGCAACATTTTCGGAGATAAGATCTATGGAAGTTAGGTCTTTTTCAGGCTCCCGAATTAATCTCAAAGAGGTTATCGTGGGAAAATATTCCTAACTCCCTCTCTGAGCATCAGATTGGAATGTTGTAAAAGTGGCCGCAAGTACACGGACTGTAGTTTCCTATCTATCAATTTCAGAGCCAAAGGAGGAAAAAGTGACACATGGAAATTCGTACAAGTTTGCTCTACTGAACCAATCCATAATTGGGTCATTGTGGGAGATTGGACATAACTTTGCCTTGAAGAATCCAAATCAGGTCACACCTATGAAATTTGAAAGAAGCTTCAGAGGGCTACTACAAGGCCTAATTTCAGATATTGAGGATTTGCAATTATAGATATAATTAAATTTCAATATAGAGCTCCTCAAAAGCAATTAAAAGGTGTGTATTTTGTTTTTCCCAAATTGCATAAGTCTTGTTTGAAGAATCAAGTTGAATTGATTACAAGGGCTATTGTAGAATAGATATCAGTATTGGATTCTAAAATGGCCCCTAAAAATAACTCAACACCCATTAAGCCTTTAGAAGGCTCTACTATGACTCATGAAGATGAAGAATGGCAACATGATATATCAAATTTACAAGAGCAAGTGAAACAAATTTCGCTCTCACAAAGAGAAACAAAAAATGACATGGAAGTTTGGAAGAAAGGCATGGAAACTAAGATGGATGATTTGAAGAAAGTCGTGGAATCTAAGATGGATGGTTTGAAGAATGGCATGTCAGATAAGATAGATGCCATGAAACCTGGCATGGAATCTAAGATGGATGACATGGAAGCAGGGAAAATTTTAAGAACCCCCCTAAATTTATATATATAATAAATAGGCGAATCCCCACGATACATAGGAAAAATGGAAGGCGATTTTATTAATAATATAATATGTATATATAATTTTTTGGCGAATCTCTCACGAGATTATATTATCTTGTAAAATCATGGCGAATCACTAGTACAAATAGCGAATTACTACTACAAAATGGTGAATCGTTGTCTAGTGGAGTTTGGGGTGTTGGTTCCAATGAAGATATGGTAGTTGAACCAGGAGTAGAAAGAAGAGAACCACCGAGACCAAGCATGGCACATGGTGACTTGTGAGGGAAGTAGTTCTCGTGTAGTTTGGAAAACGCGTTCTTCTAGTTCTGCTAAGCGTAGTGTTGTTTCTCATGCTACTACTAGCACTGATATTGAGGTTGGAGAGGAGTTTGAAGAAGCATGGAAGGTAGCAGTGGTGGAGAATTACAAAGAGTACCCCATGATGGGCTCCATTTTTCCCTTTGGTATCTGTGCCTGCAAGATCTTTTGTCCATTGAACCAACAATTAACCGTTCAACCAACAATCAACTTGACTGAGTTGATTAGGTACGAGTCAACTTAGACTAATCTTCAAAACTATGCTTTGCACTAACCCATATTTATCACACTAATGCTACACAACATTGTGCATTTGCACCCAACTCTCAATAATTCTTTTCCAAGAAAAATCTATAATAAGAAAAATATTTTACTATATTCTAAAAGGTGAAGATGTCAAAATCATGCCACAAAGTGAAAGGAAATAAAATATCTTTCCTCAAACCACCAAGTATATAAAGAAAATAATAATGATTATAATAATAGAACTAGATCTATCGATATATCGATCTATGCATGATATGAGAACCATAAGCATTCAAGGGACTAATTTCAAACTCAACAAAATCCTCCAAACAAGAAACAAACAAACCACTAAAATTTTCAAAGATATCAAGACTAGACATTAACACAATTTCATGCACTTGAATAAGCCCATTGTTTGTTAGCGTTAGACTTCTTAAATTAGTCCTTTATCATTTAATACTAGGACACTATCTATGTGAAAAGAAATAGGTCCCAACTTCATCAAATCCGACTTCATTTCCAATCAAAGATCAAAACTAGCTTCGTTTCCAATACCAGTATAAAATCACACATTTTCCAAATATCAATAATTATTTTCCAAGAAAATATAAAACTCGAAACTCAGCAAAATTCCCCAAACACAAGCAACATATATACCATTAAAATTTTCCAAGATGTCAAAGCTAGACATCAAGGTAGTTTCATGTACTTGAATGAGCCCATTGATGCTTTGCGTTAGTCTTGTTAAATTAGTTATTTATCATTTAATACTAGTCAAACACTGTCTATGTGAAAAGAAATAGGTCCCAAAATCATCAAATCTAGCTTCATTTCCTATCACAAATAAGAAACAAAAAATGTAAGGATTAAATATGAAACATCAATCTTAAAATAACACGCATGAAAGAAATGTAGCTGCAATGTTACAATGAAAAATACAAAATATAGAACCCATTTTTACCTGAATTTGACATGTAGTAATCTTGCATGATCAACAGAACATGTATACCAAAATAAGAGTCCTAGGGTATTTCAATTTCCCAATTCTCATCTTGGTCATCATTTTCTACATTGTGAACATGATCTTCTCCAGATGTAATGTCATTATGAGCCTCCAAAACATTATGTTCTGTATCAAGTTCATTAGATAAATTTGTTATATTGTTTTCTCCCCTTCTATTACAATCTGATCGCCAAAGCGCTAGTGTTCTTTCATATGGAAAATTTTCAACGTCATACTTAGTTACATATAATCTTAAACATGTATCCACATGTTTATCAAGCTTTTTCCTCAACTTTAACTTCAAAAATGATAGTGCATTAAACATTCTCTCATCCTCCACTGATCCCAAAATCATGGTTTGACACAAATCTACTAATTTAAAATATTCTGATATGTTTTCTTGCAGGTATTGGCTAGCACTTAAAGTATTCCATAATCTTGTTATAGCACCGTTTTGATTAGGATTCTCCAAAAAAGGATATTGGTTCCACATTGTTTCAGCAAAACGTCCGCCTTGTTGATATAATTTTGATGAATCTAAAATACCTTCAATCTGTTCTCCATGTATCGAGACTTTCTTGAAAAAGTGGTCTACTAAACATTTTAATCTCTTTTGAAAATCGGCTTTTAACTTTCTTGGACATTGACAATTGTTCCAATATTGAGGGTATACCACACACATGGCCTCCAGCAATTCATCTCGAGGAAATCGTTCTCTTATCTCTGATGATAGTGATCTTGCAATTTCTATCAAATTTTATCTCACTGAGATCACAATATTATCAAATTGGTCTCTTGACACTGGACAATCTTTGGTGATTTGTCCCGTCTTACTAATAAAATGAAAGGGGACCATACACCCACACACTGTGATACATAGTATCTCTTTTTCATCAAACGTCAAATTTTTTTAGTATTTTCTATATTGATGATCTTAGTCCAACTTGTAAACTCTGGACCAGTAAAAGAGTCTAGCATCATATACAAATTATCCAATGCAAGGCATGCTGACTTTCTCGCATTTGTGTATTCAACAATATACATTGTGCGATTCTGAGACATTTTCACGAGGACATTCATTTCATGTAACATAGGAAGAATTCCAGCCAATGTTAATAATGTTTCTATATCAGTTAGTCGAAAAAGAAGATCTTGAGCTTTATCTACATTGTAGTGATTTTCATACATCAACCCTACCAAAGACTTGAACTCACTAAATAGTCTTTGAGCTGGTCCATTTAATGAGATCCATCTTGTTTCAACATCTTTCAGTAGTTTTTTTCCATCCGTAACACCATCTGCAAATTGTTGAAACTCTAAATATCGTTTGGGACTAAGAGAAAAGTATGCATGAGTCTCACGTACAAGATCTTCAACTTTTGAAACTGATGGAAACTTGTTTACTATTTTAAATGCAAGATTCATCCTATGAGCCATACAATGAATATTAATCATATATGGCGAAGATGATAGTTGTAGTCTAACACAAAGACCATTCCTTTGTCCTTGCATTATGTAATATTCCGAATAGGAAATAGACAGCAATACACAAAAATACAAGCATACAACTATATAGGAAAATGCCGGAAATAGAATATAGAGCAAGTACACATAAAAATACCAGAAATGCTAAGCCATTTTATTAGTCTGAGAATATATATGGGTACAACAGATAATCAGAATAAGTGCACCTATCCTTGCACTGGTAGTGGAGAACCCTCTCGGAACGGGAAATGCATTGCTATAGAGCATTGTCCCGATTCCTTGGAAGAATTTGGCGTAGACCAGTTCGATGAGGAATGAGCGGAACTAGGGGCTGATCCCTCGCCGAAATGGTGAAAATCGGTCGTCCTTTGTACTCTGCTCAGGACAAAACCGAAACTAGGAAGCAAATGGACCACCTCCCGAAAAACACCCCGAAGCCCTCCTTAAGGAAAACGGCGGCTCCCTCAGGCCCGGCGCGGATGCCAAAGTAGAATGCGAGAACGAGCCTACAAATCCTGCAAACTCTCCAGCGAAGAGACTAACCCTCCAAACTGTTCCCCTGCCTTTGAATCTCCCACGAAAATCCCCATAACTGATACTCTAACTCAAGCCCGTCCTCCCTCCAAGGCTGAGTCTCGTAGGCTGACTCCTTAGCACAAACGTCCAACCAAATCACACCGCAAATCTCCTGCTAAAGACTGAAGAAAAACCTTGCCCGAGCAGGCACTCGAAGTCCCCCGGGGCCAAGGGTGAGATCTCCGACCGAAGACACTCAGTCGCACTAAGCAGTGCTGCAGACCGACTAAACAGCCAGCGTGCTCAAGTAGACAGAAGTCTAGCTCAATATCATCAACAATATCAATAATGCCAAATGGAATAGCTCTCCCACCTTTTATAGTGCTAGCTCCCCTCAAAACCCTAACGTGGTCCCCTCTCTCCAAGTGCTCCTCCTAAGCCTGCGCAGTTGCTTCTAGAGCCTACGTGAGGCCTCCCTCATGCATGGTGTGGACCCCCAAGGCTTCCCTTTAAGTCACAACGTTGCTCCTACTAGGAAGCACTTTATTTTATTAAAGTGAGTTGACCCCTCTTCTCACTTTTATTTATTAATTTAACTATAGGCGGCAAAACTATACAAAAATGAAATATTCCAATTAGCGGTGCTAATTAGGAATATTACAGTCTCCCCCAGCGGAACGTTGCTTGTCCTCAAGCAACTGAAGTGATGGGTGCTGCAAAATCTTCTCATCCTCCCAAGTGGCATCCTCATCCGGAAAATTATTCCACCTCACCAAGAATTCCCGGATCGTCACCTTTCATGACTTCCTCTCCACAGTATCAACAACCAACCTGGGTTACTGACACCAAATTCCCCTCTCATCATCCGTGGGTGGTAGCTCATCTGTGACTGTCACCTGCTGGCCCAATGCCTTTTTCAGGCATGATACATGAAAAATGTTATGGATCTTGCTACCTTGGGGTAGCTCCAACTCATATGCAACCTGCCCAATCCTGCGTATCACCCTGTATGGCCCATAAAAACGGGGCTTAAGCTTCTCAGCCGCTTTCTACTTAAGCGAAGACTGTCGGTATGGCTGTAGTCGCAGGTAGACCAAGTCTCCTACCTCAAAGTGTCTCTCCACCCCACCCTTATCAGCATACAACTTCTGCTGATTCTGCGCTGTGGCTATGTTATCCTTGAGAGCTTGGAGGATATCTTGGCTCTCTTGGATCCATATCTTGGCTCTCGGAGCCCTACTAGCACCAAACATCATGTCCACAAAATATAAAGGATGATATCCATATAAAGTATAGAAAGGTGACATACCAATGGACCTGTGATGCGTCGTGTTGTAGCAGTACTCTCCCAGATGCAGCCACTTCAGCCATGCCCTCTGCTGCCCACTGACATAGTTACGCAAGTAGCCCTCCAGCCACTTGTTAACTATCTGTGTCTGTCCGTCCGTCTGGGGGTGATAACTAGTGCTCGGCGTCAACTCTGTCCCCACTAGCCGGAAAAGCTCCTGCCAGAATCTGCCCATGAAGCGGCTGTCCCTGTCACTGATAATGGTCTTAGGAAGACCATGCAACCTGAAAATCTCTCTGAAGAACAGCTCTGCCACCTGTGCTGCTGTGTAGTGTGCGGATATGGCGAAAAAATGAGCATACTTCGTTAGTCGGTCGACGATGACATAGATGCAGTCCTTGCCCTGCACCATGGGCAACCCTATGATGAAGTCCATCGATATGCTCTCCCATTTCCCCTCTGGAATGGGAAGAGGCTGCAACAACCCTACTGGATGGCTCATCTCTCCCTTGTTTCTCTGGCAAACATCGCACTCTCTGACATGCTGGAGTACGTCCTCCTTGAGGCCCTTCCATGAGAACCTCTCCCTGATGGCCCTGTAAGTCTTGGTGAACCCCTGATGGCCCGCCAATGGAGAATCGTGTGAAGCCTGGAGTATCTTCTTCTTGACCTGAGATCCCTCAGTCAAGAAGATCTTGTCCCTATAATAGATGATCTCGTCGACCACCCTGTACCTGTCATCTGCTACCTGCCCATCCAACACCTCACACGCAAACCTGTCCTTGGAGTACTCTACCAACAGTCCAGCCCTCCAATCAGCGTCCAAGCTCATAAGAGATAACATGGCCGGTCTACGAGAAAGGGCATCAGCTACCACGTTATTCTTGCCTTTGACGTACTCTATGTCAAAGTCATAGGCTTGGATCTTACTGATCCACTTCTGCTGCCTCTCCTGCAACTGCTTCTGCTCCAGAAAGTACCTGAGGCTGTTGTGATCTGATCTCACCCTGAATCGACTGCCCACTAAATACTGTCGGTACTTGGCCAATGCATGCATGATGGCCAACATCTCCTTGTCATATATGGAATACAACCTCTCATGCGGAAGGAGCTTCTGGCTCTCAAAAGCTATAGGGTGACCGCCCTGCATCAATACCGCACCAATCCCCTCTCCCGATGCATCACACTTCATGACAAATGGCTGCGTGAAATCCGGCAATGCAAGCACGGGGCAGCTGCTCATCACCTCCTTGAGTTTATCAAAAGCTCGCTGTGCTGTATCCGACCAACTGAATGCCCCCTTCCTCGTCAAGTCTGTGAGGGGTGCAGCAAGCTGTGAGAAGCCCTTAGCGAATTTCCTATAGTAAGTGCAAATGCCAATAAATCCCCGAAGCTCCGTCACATTCCTCGGCTCTGGCCAATCTCTGATGGCCCTGATTTTCTCCTCGTGGACTCTCACCCCGTCCACTCCTATAATATGCCCCAAGTACAGCATCTCCGTCAAGCCGAACTCACATTTGGAGAGCTTGGCATAGAACTGCTGCTCCTCCAAGATGCGCAAGACTGTCTCAATGTGTTGGAGATGCTCCTCCCAAGTCCTGCTATATATAAGTATGTCATCGAAGAAGACCAGCACAAACTTCCTCAGATGACCCCTGAAGATGTGGTTCATGCACGACTGAAAGGTAGCGGGTGCATTGGTTAGCCCAAAAGGCATGACCAGAAACTCAAAGTGCCCATAATGACACCTGAAGGCGGTCTTGGGAATGTCTTGTTCCCTCACGCGTATCTGATGGTACCCAGATCTCAAGTCAATCTTTGAGAAGAACCATGCTCCTCTAAACTCGTCCATCAGCTCATCGATCCTGGGGATGGGGTACCTGTTCTTCAGGGTCTTCATATTCAGAGCCCTGTAGTCAATGCACATCCGCAATGTGCCGTCCTTCTTCTTCACCAACACCACGGAAGAAGCAAAAGGACTCGTGCTCGGCCGAATGTGACCAAGGGCCAGCAACTCCTAAATAGCACGCTCTATCTCATCCCGATAGGCCTTGGGATGCCTATACGGTGTGGTGATCACTGCCTGTATCCCCTGCTCAAGCTCAATAGTATGTTCAAACCCCTGATTCGGTGGCTGCCCTGGTGGAATATCCCCGAATACTACGACATACCTGTCGAGGATAAACTGTAGCTTAGGATGCACTGTCTGACCTGTATCTATTGCCTCCGAAGCCCACAACTCTACGGCCTACTCTATGTCTCCCTTGAGGAAGGTTGCCTCCATCCTATGTGCCGACACTGTCTGAGGCAGGTATGTGTGTTGTCCCCGTATCTTCTCATGCCTCCCTGTCTTGGGATCGTCCCACTCCATCTCTAGGTCCTTCCAATCTGTCGTGACCTTCCCCAGAGTAATGAGCCACTGAACACCCAATATCATGTTGGTGTCCGGGATATCCACCACGAAAAAATGATCTGTCAATGTATAAGTGCCCATCTTCACTGATAGCTCGGGAACATACCGAGCACATGTCATGGTCTGATCTCCTGGGACCAAAATGGAAAATCCATCAAAACTCTCAGTCGGTATGCCTCTCCGCTCAACCATCTGTGCATCAATAAAGTTTTGGGTGGCCACACTATCAACCAAGACTGAGACCCGCTGTCCATGTACTGTCCCTTGTACGCGCAGCGTCAAATACTTGGGAACTCCTTGCAATGCGGCTAGAGCTCCTCCAGTAGGTGCAAATGATGCACCACCTGCTGCGGGTGGTGGAGGCGGTAAGGTACCCTGCGCTGCATAACAATCTCCTGCCACCACGTCATCCTCCTCATCCTCTTCCCCGCTGCTCTCTGAGAAGACCTCAATGAAATGTGCTTTCCCTGCAGCACATCTATGTCCCGGTGCCCAAGGCTCCTGGCAAGTGAAGCACAACCGCTTCCTCCTCAAATCTCTCCTGGCCTCATCATCAAACTGCCCTCGCCCAGGATTCACCTTGGGAGGCAGAATCCTCGTGTCCTTCCCCTTAGGCTGGAAGGCCTGTCTCTGGGGGTAGGGTGTCCGAGTCCTGGGTAAGACATCCTGTAGATCCCGGGTCCTGCTGATGGCATCCTGGAGCGTAGCTGGTCTGGTCGACCTGACTAGGCCACGAAGTGGCTCTTCTAACCCCTCCACAAACATGTAGAGCATCCGAGCTGCGGATAGATCTAGCACCATCACCGAAACCCTCAAGAAATCTAAAATGTAAGTCTCTGGGCTCCCAGTCTGCTTGAGCTTCGTCAGCTCAACAAACTGCTGCTCCGGATCCCTCTTGTCAAAACACTCTATCACCCTCCGGGTAAACTCGGCATATGTCCCCACTGTAGAATGCCCGAGTGTAGTCATCCCATGAAACCACCAGTCCTGGGCCTCACCCTCCAGATGTAATGTTGCCACCTTAATGGCCTCTGACTGCGACATCTGATTAAGCTGGAAATAGATATCCAACTTCTCCACCCATGACTTTGCCGAACTATTTGATGAACCATCAAACATGGGCAAATGAAATCTGCTAGCTACGCGGTGGTCATCATGATGGTGTCTATGTCCCCTGTGATGATCACGGGGTCTACCATCACACTGGAGCTGAATATAATCTCTAAACGAGATAAGATTTCTGATCGCCAGCCCGCGTGCCAGGTACTCTGCAATGTAGGTGTCCATCTGGCTAGTGTCAACCTCCGGCTCCTGCTGTGCTTCTGCCCCTGCATCCTCTGCTAGGAAAGTGGGCATAGTGGATCGCGTGGGTGCATGCGATGCCACGATGGGGATAGCATCACACACCGGCATATTATGTGACATGTCGGATCCCTCACCGATTTGAAAACCCCTTGGGGTTTCCCTCTGTCTAACCTCCAGCGCAGTGAGTCTCTGTGACACATCCTGCATGTGTTGGAGGAGCGCCTCTCTAAATCTCCTCGAATCCTCCTCGTCTGCCATAGGACCCTGCTGCTCTGCGTCCCTCACAGGCTGCTCCTGCTCTGAATTTGTCTCAGGCTGCTCCTGATCTGTGTCCACCACTCGAACACAATCCCCCTCTCCGTAGGTATTCTCCAACCTATGCTCAATGTCTCTGTATTTCTTACCCCGGTGACCGATATGGGATCTATCTCTCGGCCTCATAGACTGCTAGCTCCACAAGCTGAGCCAGAACTATGCTATGATACCACTGTAATATTCTGAATAGGAAATAGACAGAAATACACAGCAATACAAGCATACAACTATATAGGAAAATGCCGGAAATAGAATATAGAGCAAGTACACATAAAAATACCAGAAATGCTAAGCCATTTTATTAGTCTGAGAATATATATGGGTACAACAGATAATCAGAATAAGTGCACCTATCCTTGCACAAGGCAAGTGGAGAACCCTCTCAGAATAGGAAATGGCTGCTATAGAGGCTGCGTCCTAGCTGCTGGAAGAATCTGCCGTAGAATGCTGCTGCTGCAATGAACTGGAACTAGGGGCTAATCCCCTCGCCGAAATGAGCTGAAAATCGGTAGATCACCTGTACTCTCTGCTCTGGACAAAACCCAGAAACCAGGAAGCAAATGGACCACCTCCGAAAAAAACCCCAGAAGCCCTCCTCAAGGAAAACGTTGTCCCTCCAGGCCCAGCGCAGATGCCCAACGTAGAATGCTGAGAAAGAGCCACAAATCCCTCTGCAAACTCTCCAACTGAAAGAGACTAACCCTCCAAGCTGAAACACATTGAATCTCCCACAAAAATCCCCACAACTGAGCTGCTCTAACTCAAACTGCGTCCTCCCTCCAAGACTGCGCAGTCACCCAATGAAGCTCAGCTCCTCAGCAAAACGTCCAACCAAATCACCTGCAAATCAACTACTAAAGACTGAAGGAATACCTTGCCCGAGCAAGCACTTGAAGTCCCCCGGGGCCAAGGGTGAGATCTCCGACCGGAGACACTCAGTCACACTAAACAGTGCTGTAGACCGACTAAAAAATCGGCGTGCTCAAGTAGACAGAAGTCTAGCTCAAAATATCATCAACATATCAATAATCCCAAATGGAGTGACTCTCCCACCTTTTATAGTGCTAGCTCCCCTCAAAACCCTAACTGCGTCCCCTCTCTCCACGTGCTCCTCCTATGCCTGCGCAGTTGCTCCTAGAGCCTACGTGAGGCCTCCCTCATGCATGGTGTGGACCCCCAAGGCTTCCCTTTAAGTTATAACGTTGCTCCTACTAGGGAAGTGCTTTATTTTATTAAAGTGAGTTGACCCCTCTTTCTCACTTTTATTTATTAATTAGCTATAGGCGGAAAAACTATACAAAAATCAAATATTCCAATTAGCAGTGCTAATTAGGAATATTACACATTACCGATGCTCCATCTGCTCCAACACATACCAAATTTTTTGCAATCATTAAATGATCCATACCACTTTCTTTCAAATTATTAAGAACAAGTTCATAAATATTTTCAGCTGTAGAAGTCTCTCTCATCTTTTTAATCCCAAGTAGATAGGAATGCCTAATATGGTCATTAACCATATAAATTCTCATGTAGATCCATGAAGTATTATCAATAGCTGTAACCTCATCCAAAGACAATGCCAAAAACCTAGCATTTGCAATATCCTGTTTCAAATCATCAACTTCTACTTGAGCTAGATATCTTGCCCATTCCCAACCACTAGTTATGAACCAATGAGAAGATGGAAAGTTTGGCACGTGAAGAAAAGATAGAAATTTCATCTGATCTGGATAATAATGCCAAAAACCTAGCATTTGCAATATCCTGTTTCAAATCATCAACTTCTACTTGAGCTAGATATCTTGCCCATTCCCAACCACTAGTTATGAACCAATGAGAAGATGGAAAGTTTGGCACGTGAAGAAAAGATAGAAATTTCATCTGATCTGGATAATCTGTCATAGGACGACCTTTACGTAAGATGTGAAATATAGTGCTCAATTGTATTGTCTTGGATAAAAAACTTCTTTCCATCGTCTTTTCAAATTGAGATATGATGGTTCCTCCACTTGCCTCAAGTTTCTTCTTACTTATTAAATATTTTTTGTATTCTTCCACACATTGGCTATGTCAACATTCCTCCAAATATTTCCATCTGACAATAGATTTCTCTTTACCATTTACAATTTTCTTTTCATAAACCTTTCCTACATGCTTTTGTATTGTATCTAGCTTCATCTGAAATTTCACTACCTTGCAACTTTTCCAACTACACGCAAGACATTTAACTTCTCCTAAATCCTCATTTGTAGAAGGTATTTCTTTAATGAATGGAAAACTTGAGAGCCAATCATCTTGGAATTTTCTCCCTATGGTCCACTGGCCTTTTTTTCCTTTTTTGTGAATGGTTTGTGTCACCATCCAAGGAAATATCTTTAACATTTTCATCATTAATTTCTATTGAAACTGCATTTATCTCACCCTGATCACTTGAGGAACCTATTATTTCATCCATCATATGGATATCAGATGCATCTTCACAAGAGTTAACATCTCTCTCAGTAACAGATTGTTCAAAGGAGCTTGAAGCATGAAGAGAATGTGTATTCTTGGATTGAGACTTTTTAAAGTATGATAATACATCAATTTGCCTTGATAGTTTCTTCCCGGGATTAGCTTTTGACATCTCACTAAATATTCCAGAATTAAAACTTCAAATCGATCTAGAAACCTACATCAATAGTTTCCAAGAGTTGAGAATTACTAGATTTGTAAGTAGCTTTCAAAGTAAAATAAGTGTAATGTTCACAAAAACCATTATGCAATTTTTTATTAAAATGTTGTGCCAAGGCCCAAGCCAAAAAGAAAAAATAAATCATTATACACAAAACAATAACATCATGAGTCACCATATATAAAACAAAGAACATCATTCAAATGTAAATGTTGGAACACCTAATCCTACATGGGTAGGTGTGGAATGAAAAAAGTCACAATGGAGTCCAAGTGACCTTGGAATGTGAAACCAAGAGTCACACCATTGTACTATAAATGTACATCTTTGTATAATGGAAAATAAGAAAGCCTCACGCTTATCCTTCATTGTGTTGAGTCTCTTGTGTGTGTGTGCTCATCTTCCTCATACACCATGTGTGTGCTTCAACATGGTGTTTAACATGGTATCGGAGCGGGCGATTTCTGGCCCTGCTCCACTTTGAGTGAGCCTATCGCATCCACTTCGGTCGCATATTCGCAAAAATTCATGCATTTTTGGGTAAAAGACTCGTAAAATTGGGAGCAAGATCGCACATCCGAAGCACTCGTGAGACTTCGCACAGTTGTTTTTTCCTTTCTGTAAGTGTTAAAAGGAGCAACATTCAGAAATTGGCAAGAAAGATTCCAAAGATCATTTTGAAAAAGAGCAATTTCTCAGGTATCAAGGTTTTCATTCTCATTTGTCCTGCAATTTCTGCATTTTAAATTCTGCATTTGAAGAGTTGCTAGATACTATTTAATTGGATTTCTGAACAAGTTTTTGGGTTTTTACTGGAAATATTTATGAGTTTTCATTGGAAGATTTCTGAGAATTCTGAGTTTTTCTGCTTCTATATGGCCCTCTGCAATTTTTGAAGAAAATTTCTGAGTTTTTGAAGTAAATATTTCTGAGTTTTTCGTCATGAAAATCTCGGCAAATTTGATGTTTTACCGCTAAAATTTTTCTAGATTTCAGATTCTTCACAAGTATTAAGAAAAAAAATTTCGGAAAATTTCTAGAAAATTCGACCTCTCACGTTTTTAATAAAAACAAAAAATAAAATACAGAAAACAAATTTTCTTCTCGTCTCTGGCCTATCTCAAACTCTTGCACAGCTCTCTCCCGGCATTCACCTTTCAGCACTCTCTCTTTCTCCTTCTGGCATGCCATCCCCCTTATTATTAGATTTCTACCCCAGTCACCCTACGCCATCTTTATCGCCCATCTGTGGCTCTGATTTCACTCAAGCTCTTTTTCCATGTCTCATCTTTTACTACGTAATGAGACCTCGTGTCTTCCTGTCAGACATAAAAGCATAGCACTTCACTACACGGTCGCTTCACATCCGCTTTCTCCCTACGCCCTTACCCCTTCCCCTTAACTCCGCGCTCTCCCCTTCTACCTCACGGCCCTCATACTCCGGCCCTCACCCTTGTTCACAGCCATCCCAACTCTCGACACCGCTCCTTCATGGCTCACTGCTCCCTCACACTACGCCCACCTATTCTCCTTACGCCCCTCCTAAATTTTTTTTAACGTTTCCCTCCCTCCACAATCTCTCCTTCCCTTCACGCAAAGTCCTTTCAACGTTTTAATTTTTAAATTTTTTATAAAACATCCCTTATCAGTCCAATTCCCACCATATAATATTCTCTTCTTTTTTAATTCCCTTCTTCCTTACTCTAATACTCTCTCCACTTATATTAATTCCTCCCTTCCCCTTTTTTTATAGTTAATCCACTTTTTTATTTTTTTTAATATCAAACTCTCCCCATATGATATCCCTCTTCCCCATTATAATAACCCTCCCTTTAAATAATTTCCCATTTCCATTAATTATTATCATTTAAAATCTCTAATCTTTTAATTACTACTCTCCTTAGTAATTAATCTTCTTCCCTTTTTTAATTTATTTCCTTCCATTAATTAATCCCCCACTATATAGTTTCTCATCCCATCTTAATATTTCCTTCCCTTTTAACTTATCCCCATTTTTCAATTAATTAAAAAAAAAAAAAAAAAAGTAGAGAGAGAGGAAAAAGAGAGTTATGAACAGCAGAAAATGGAAAATGGCATATGAGGAGCACATGGACTGAAATTTGCAGATTTGACATCGTGATTTGTGGCATTCATTTGAAGGGTGATTTTCTTAAAGAATTTTACATGTGAAGACAAGTTTGCCATCATTGAAAACAGCTCTTTGAAGAAAAATTTCAGCTGCTTTAAAGGCTTCTTTCATAGTGTTTTCAACTGCACATATTTTTGCAGAGATTTTGTATTGAACTCACATTGTGAGTGAATTTGCCTCTTCATTCATAGTTGGAATCAGTAAATTTGAGTTGTTGATGTAAGTCATTGTTGATTGCCCTCCATCATTTGAGGAGCAGATTTTGTACTTTGAGATTTCCATAGTTGGAAATTCTTTGGAGTCATTTGTATTTGTTATTGATTCAAATTGTAAACGGGTGCATTTTCGGTTGAAGCCGACACCCTTTCATTTTTTGAGCCTAAGTTGTTGAAATGGCTAAAATAAATGAGGCATTAGAGTTGTTGAATAGCCTCATTCATTCAAATGTTCATGAGGATAAAAAATGAGGCGATGG
Organism: Pinus albicaulis; assembly: GCA_034641835.2. Taxonomy (NCBI): domain Eukaryota; kingdom Viridiplantae; phylum Streptophyta; class Pinopsida; order Pinales; family Pinaceae; genus Pinus; species Pinus albicaulis. The sequence goes on along the minus strand of CM076581.1, from coordinate 471,178,796 downwards.
CCATGTAAAATTCGCAGTTGTTTGCTAGATGCACAAGATTGAGTTAAATTGGAATCTCACCCAACAAGATGAACTTCAGCAAAAGAGTCACCATTCCGAACCCGTTTGCTTCCAGAACATTGTGAAGGACTCTCATCAAAAGAAAGAAGATAGAAATTGCAGATGAGATTCAATATTCTGGCTCCTTGTACTAGAGCAGATGTACATGCGTATGCAAACAATTCTCACTCGCACTTCCTAAGCCCATCATCGTACCTGGGAAGAGCTTGTCCACAACAAGCACATAACTGGCCCTGATATATGACAAGGATGTGACCTTTCATATTCCAGACTACACAAATCCCATCATATTTCAGAGTGTCAGATTCTTATATGACAGTCCACCTGCAGCTGTTCCAGATCCTGTTCCGCAACAACAACAGATTGTAAAATGCCAACATTGTGATCGAGTTGGTCATATGAAAGATCACTATTTTGATCTTCATCCATGCAAGCACTATGGTCGGCACACCCATTCTTCAGACAGATGCTTCAGAAACAAGCCTCAGCCTCCTGCAATAACCAAGATTCATCTTGGATGGATCGCTTCTTGGAAATGGGCATCAGCAGCCAAGAAGATGTTTACGACACATGTTAGAACTTGTTCACGCATATTGAACAAACTTGCAGTTGAGTTTTCGCCATCATCTCACCTCTTCGTCCCCGATGGGGGAAAATGGTGGTCATGTACAAGCTTCGACGATTCGCATCAAGCGAGCTCATTTAGCACCTCATTCCATGTTCAGAGTTGTAGCCAGCAGCTTTCCAGCGAGCTCGAGCCACAATTCGTCATTCCATTCAGAGATGTAGCCGTAGATATGGATGCCCATGAGCATACCTTCTGCTGGTGGATAACCTAAAACCATCATTTTCTACAGGATAACCTAAAACCACTTCATCTTTGGTTGGTGGATAACCTAAAACCATCATTTTCGTCATGTGGAGACCTCGAAACCATCATATTTGGTTGGTGGACAACCTAAAACCACCACAGTAGACCTCCTTCTTTTAGGTCGAAGGTCTCCTTTTTTATGAGGGACAATTTTCCAGCGTGTTTCCTTCGTTCTTCGCGCTTTGGAAGAGTTCCGGAACCGAAGAGTGCAAAGCTTCAGCCGTTTGTGGTCATCCTAAAACCACCTCTTTTTTCCAACATTTCAGAGAGTTGATTCAGCCAAGCGCTGCCATGTATACTTTGCAGATTTGTATTACAACTCTTTTCTTGGACTCACACATACCCCTTCGAATTAAGGGGGGATGTTAGAACACCTAATCCTACATGGGTAGGTGTGGAATGCAAAAAGTCACAATGGAGTCCAAGTGACCTTGGAATGTGAAACCAAGAGTCACACCATTGTACTATAAATGTACATCTTTGTATAATGGAAAATAAGAAAGCCTCACGCTTATCTTTCATTGAGTTTCTTGTTGTGTGTGTGTGCTCATCTTCCTCATACACCATGTGTGTGCTTCAACATGGTGTTTAACAGTAAAATATATAAAAATTTCCACTAAATTAATTCAAATCTCCAAATCACCTAAAACAACAAAATATTACAATAAATTTAATTATCCTTTCCAAAACACCTCTCCCTTAAGTTGTAAAGAATTGGTTATAAGAAGTTGAAACATATCCTCTATCATTTTCCATGATGAAAGTGAGGAAGGAAACTAGTCAGTTACTAGTGATTATTTTACTTATCAATGGAAAGAAATCCCTTAAGACATTGTCCTCCTATTGACCATAGTTTCCTTTCCGTAGTGAAACACGTCCAGTATGGCCATGAAATAACCTAAAAAGACTCAAATGTTTTACATGATTTGTAAACACACGGGTGCCATGTAAAGTTTCCGGCCCAAAAAAGCACATTTGGGATCCTATAAACCAAAATTAGTTATTGTATCAAACATTTAAAACTCCTACTTAGCACTTATTGTTTGTTATTTAACCAAGTTCCATTGAAATAATAGTCATGGGATGTTACCAAAGAGTTAACCAATAGATAAATTCACACCACAAATCATACATTCACTGGAACTTCCCCTCCCATGAATGACCATCTAAGGGAAAGGGGCAAAAAAGAAGAAAATAAGTCAGTGAATCACCACAGTCAGCCAATGATTCTTTATACATTCACTGGAAATTCCCCTCCCATGACTGACCATCTAAGGGAAAGGGGCAAAAAAGAAGAAAAGAAGTCAGCGAATCACCACAGTCAGCCAATGATTCTTAGTGTCAAATCATTGGAAACTGCAAATCAAGTGCAAATTTAACCCATGCATCCATGGGTTGACAAAAAGAGTTTATAGCAGCCACAAGCTAATCATTCTACGAGTCTACCCAAATCTAACACAAACTCCTAAAACTTGTTGATTAGAAATTCCCCAAGAATTTTCACTTGGTTCATGAGAGAATGAAAGACGAGTGCAAATAAACTTCCATGAAAGACGAGTGCAAATATCCTTCCATGAATGGATATCACTCTCCAAAATCATTTTGGGCATATTCCAATATGTAGGAGCTAGGGAAACATGGTGCATAATGGCAGTCTATTGTCCCTGAATTTAAACCGCATCAAGGGAACATTTGCACTCTTCACACATTGAACATTGAAGACAATTAATTAATGGCTGACACGACCGTAGTAACAAAAGCATTAAGCAGAGGCTATAACAAGATTATGTGAAAGTGAGAAAGAACACCCATCATGAAGCATCAAGTAGTATCATCCACAACATCAACATCACTGTTGGGCAGATTTTGATTTCCTTCACCTACCAGGAGTAACTTCTGGTGGTAAAGGTGGTTTTAAAGCTAATCTACGCGAATGACGGGGGATAGGATTATGTTCTTCCACGATTGCTGATTAATTTTAACCAAAATTAAATAAAAAAAAAGAGGGTAATGCTAGGCAAAAGGGTTTACCAGTAAACTGTGAACTGCAGAATACCTCTTGGCAAGCCAAGAAGTACGGGCAGGAAATCTCCCCGAATGCTGTGTTCGGTGTATCACAATTTAAAGGCAGCTGACTCGGTTCACTATGGATGGTTAGCACCTAAAAGTTGTCCTCCCAAATATACCCGAAGGTACGTGGAGGCCCAAGTTCGTATTAGCGCTGTCTGATGCGAAACCGCACAGTGAGAGCACCACCTATATACTTATCGTACTGTAACGCCGCCCCGAGGGACGTGCTACGATATACTTACGTACGTGGGGTGAGATATCACACTCGGAATGTATCGCAGACAAGTTAACAACAGCTGCTATGTTTTACGATGCCGGAACACATCTCTAGCCTAGAACTTCTAAATGTTATCATTATGGTTCCAATGCGTTTTTAGGTAAATTGAGATTAATTTTATGTTGATCTTGCTTAACAATTTTCCTTTCAATGGTACCGCAATGATGTATGTAGAAATTCCTAAATGAAAACTAAGAATGATAAGAAAACTTTTCACTTTTAGTTTTTCAATGAAAGACCTAGCTACAAAGGGAAGAGAGCAAATAATTTTGTGAGCAAACAAATCAATGAACAAAAGAAAACATTGAGCACAAAACTAAATGTAGATTTCCTTATGTTCCTTTTTTGCAAAAAACACACAATCCTACATGAAAATGCAAGTTTTTCTTTTCAGTTCCTTTAATGTTATGGATTCAGAAAAGAAACTAAGTTCATCAAACAAATGCTTTTTACTTTTCGAGAAATGAAGAATATGAACAAATACAAACTACACTAAAAAACCTGAATAAACTGAAAAACAAACTACACTCCCTCCTACTCATACTACTAACCTAAAACTAAAACATTCAAAAATTACAAAACCAATTTTCTTTACCTAAAATATAACCCTTTCTGTTTTCCAAATATTACACCTTCATATCTTAACAACAAAGTATGAAACATAGGGTTTCATGAGTGGAGAGAAAAAATGTTATAATATGTTATATTGTAATGGTTTATTGTTATAATATATCAGCCTAGATTCATCTTAATTTTGGATCTACCAAGAACAGAGAGGGATCAAATCTCTTTTCACTCTAAAACATGTTTACATCTCATGAAATTTTGATCCCACTCGACACTTGGTAAATCCAGGGTTAAGATGAATCTACATTAGTTACTAAAAGTGAGAAAGTACACAGGTTACAATTGAAAAATGATGTCCATTGTACTAATATTTATTATTGATATTAATAATAAAAATCTATAGATTGATTTCAGTTTCATGTAATTAATTAATTATAATAAATATGAGTAAACAAACATGGAAAAAATTAAGCATGTTACAACTTACCAGTGAAAAATTACATGTCCACTGTACACTTCCATGAGCAAATAAACAACAAGGAGAGTGGTTTTAATGAATAGAGGAGGTTGGTTTTTGAAGGAGGGAAAGGTTTCAAGTTTAATATTAGTAGCCACAATGTTCTATATCTATAAGTTGATTGAACACGTGGATTGTGACTTGGTTCCACCATACACATGAGAAAAATTAAAGTAATTGGACAGATCAACATCTAAACTGATTGAACACATTGGTCATGTTGGTCCCACCATACACATCATATAAAGAACCCGACACTCGTACATACCTCATACCATGTATGTAGCACGTGGGTTGTGATATTCCCACCATACACATTGAATAAAAGAACCCGACACACGTACACACTTTGTACCATGTATGTCCACTCCACCTCAAGGGAAGTTAAGCGGTTTCGTAAAATAGAGGAGGGCTTTTTTTTTTCCTTTATCTTTTTTTTTTAATAATTATAGAGGGAGAGGTTTCAAGTTCAATCCCTGGGCGCTATAACATCGATGTAGGGAGGCAATAATGTCATCATAAATCTTCATGGAAAAATGTAAAAATGTGTGCGAAACGACAGTGCACCCATCGCTGATAAATTCAAAGACTCAAAAATAAAATTGCAAATATTAAGCAGAGAAAAAAAATGTAAACGTCATACCCAGTGCAACCGACATAAATGAAGAACTTCAGGCCAGTGCAACTAGTAATGATGGTTATCTTCTTTGAAAATGTATGTATAGTCTTAGTCTAATCAGGCTTTAAATTTTCCTAGAAAATCATGGAAATTCTCTCAAATTTTTGATAAAATGCTGCATATTGATAAGATCTTGTATAAATTTATATAAATCCAGGTTACATTTGTCAAACTTAAAGATGTTGGGTATCCCATGGGTTTTTAATAGTGTGAACCCATTTCCACCATCAAAAATAAGATTCAAATACTCTTATTGGACTCCCACTATTTTTGAGCATCTAAGCAAATTTGTCACCTCGATAGATGACACATATATGTATATGTTTTCCAATAAAACTTAATTTTGTACAACATATTGTAAAGAGTTTTGAAAATTTAAACCCCTCTCATCTTTTTCTTTAATGATTAACTGATATGTTATACTCGTTTCAAAATTTTGACACAAACCGTTTATATATTTGTTTTAATTAATAAGTGGATAATTTTAAATTTTGAATTAATATTTACTTTTTAAATTATTTTTAAATGTGATATTTAATAGTTATTTATTTATTATATTTATTAAATTAATAAAATGTTAATCTAAATAAATGTAACTAAATTATTTAATAAAATATAGATTATTATTATTATTTTTTAAGTTTCTTTAGATTGTATCTTCATCATGTTCAATATATCACTCCAATTGGCCAAGGGAATTAGCCCAGGGAATTGAACCCGTCATTGAATCCACATCAAGGACAATCACCATATATCCAAGACCCACTGACAAACTATAAATTCATTTGAAATAATTAGAAAAAACCCATGGACAAAATATAGATTAATTTGAAATCAATAATTATTTTATATTTAAAAAATCAAGAATTGTGGAAGCTTAACTGGTAATGGTAAAATCACAGCTCAATTGCTCTATTGGTGTGTACTTAGGAGGACATTCATATATGAACCTTAGGCAGCCTACGAGTGGAATCTCTTCCTAACTGCAGTTTGTTACATTTTTAATGTGGAAACCTTGGAAATGTATAATTGCTTTCTGCAGACATTGCTGCAATCTTGTGTGCATATTACACATTTAAGACCAGTTCATTCCAACACCTAATTTAGGCAATTTTTTATGAGAAACAACTTTCAAATTAAAAAAATTGGATAGATAATGGCATGAAAAGTCTGAAAGTGTCGGTGCCATTTATTTTGGATAAAGCATAGATTCCTTACATGTGTAGCCACTTTTTAATTAATGTTTCACACCATAATCCCAAATTCAAAATATTTCATTTTTGTAATTAATGTTTCACACCAGAATCACAAACTCAAAAGATAAAATATATGGTCAACCTACATTACAGGACTCTTCCTTTGGTCTTTGGATTTGGGGAGGTTGATCGTTCATCATCGACAGGGTTCCATATGAAAATGGATACATATTGCCCCCTTATTTCTTTCTATATACATATAAAATGTGATGAGATAATTTTTTTTAGTTTTTGATGATAATTTTGTTTTATATTGTAGAAGATAGTTACCAATTAAATTTTCACTTCTGATTGGTTATGCATAGGGATCGAGAGATGCAGGGGAGTTTGCCAATTTTACCAACTAAAGAACAAAAGAAATATTGAACACAACAAACACCACTAATGTAAAAAATTCTATTATTTATTTGTTATATATATGAAATTTATGTAATAATAGCATCGAAACATTGCTAAAAGTCTAGAGTAAAGTCTAGAGTACTGAATTATGAAAAAAATTTAGAAGAAATTTTAAAATTGTTATTTAGATGGAGGTTCAAACTTATGCTCTTTGGAGAAGGTTTTAGGTGTAAGTGAAATTGTCTTCTTCTTTTTTTTACTTGAAAGTATAAATTTAAAGTTAATAAAATAAAATTTCAAACCCAAGGTCTATATTCTAAGGTGATATCACTTTATATTTAAGAAATTTTAAAATGAACTAACACTTTAGGAATTGAGTTTTATATTCTAAATTTATATCAAGTAGCTGTCAGCTGATGTATTCGGGGAATGTCTTTGTTCGCATTATTACTAAATCTGGAAAAAATAAAAAGAAAATAAGTAATAAACATCTTAAAATACTGTATGAAGAGATGATTTTTGAATAATATTGAATAATGTGATAAGTTTTATGATCACGTTGAAGAATGAAGAAAATCCATTTGCAAAGTATGAAAGTAAGAGTAGACTTCACAGTTGGCTGCAGAGAGGATAGTAGAAAAAGGAGACTCTGTTTGCAAAGTATGAAAGTGAGAGTAGACTTCACAGTTGGCTACAGAGAGGACAGTAGAAAAATGAGACTTTGTTTGCAAAGTATGAAAGTGAGAGTAGACTTCACAGTTGGCTACAAAGAGGACAGTAGAAAAAGGAGACTGCAGACATAGTTCTTGGAGGCTGGAAGGTGACTCTATAGAGTGTGGGAATTGTGTTAGATTTTTGTCTCAGACCATGGACAATGGTATGGTATATTTATGTCATAAATAAAATCACAAAATCTGTGTAACAAAATGGCAATTGTTACTATCTATGCATAATTCAAGTCAGGGCATACCATTTATTTGCTAGTTTTGAAGGTTACTGCCTCATCAAACACATTTGAGGGTCACTGTCATAATTTTTTTTAACATAATCACTATTTCTTAAGGTTACTGCCAATATAAGATGTATGTCCCACTGGCACAAGCTCAAATATCTTAGCCACAAAACTGTCTATCACAATAGGTCTCTGTCATGAACAAGATTGTTGCCAGATAGGGTTCCTTTGACATCGTTGGTTCAGGATCATGTTCCCTTTTTTCTTCTTCCAAAATTGTGTTACTGACAGAGGTGCCTAGTGTCCTTTCGAAACAATTAACATCAATATTAAAATTTGTGCTTGGTCATGGAAAGAAAAAACATGTCCTCCTCAATATAATATGATTTGTGATAAGTGGAAAGAGCAATGTGGAAGTGGCAGTGATAGTGGAGCATCCAAGAGTGCCTTTGTAGCCAATAGTGGAGCATCCAAGAGTGCCTTTGCAACCAAATTTAAAAGAAAAAGAAAGCAAAAGAAGAAGATGCAACTTTCAGGTCTACGCAAATTAGTTAAGGATTTGAAATTTTTTACGGTGGTAAATATGAGCATATGAGGAATAATTACAGGAAGTGGTTTTGGGATAACCAACACAACCAAGAGCAGATCAAGGAGAAACAAGAAAACGTTTTTGAATGTGGAGAAGCCTAGTATTATTCTTTTATAGCACTATAGAAGTGGGGTAAGTCGACAAATGATCAACTTTTTTATTTCAAAGCATCTAAACATGAGACTAACAAAAATCACTAATTTGTTCAGTGTGGGAGATAACCCAGGTCAATACAGTGGTTTTAGGCAAGGACAGGGAGCACTGTGTTGAAGACGATGGTCATGTGCAAATCAAGTTGAAGGCTAATACCTTGATGTTTATATATGTTTGAGGGAAATTTTGCTTTCAGTTAGTGAGATTGCAAGACACAATCCATATCTGGCTAGGTGTAGTACTGATACATATAACAATCTACCCTTACTGAGTAGGCTCTGTATGGACCATATCCTCTAAAAATTTCCAATCAGGCTACAACAATGGATGCTGATGTAATTCATTACTTCACTGGTATTGCTACTAAGATAGGAAGATTACTGTCAATAAAAGATCATTGTTGTAACATCATCGTTGTTATTATAATAACAAGGTCACTCTATAGAGTGTGGGCATTGTGTTAGATTTTTGTCTCAGACCATGGAAAACGGTATGATATATTTATGTCATAAATAAAATCACAAAATCCATGTAACAAAAATGGCAATTGTTACTATCAATGCATAAGTCAAGTTGGGGCATACCATTTATTTGCTAGTTTTGAAGGTTACTGCCTCATCAAACACATTTGAGGGTCACTGTCATAAGTTTTGTCAACATAATCACTATTTCTTAAGGTTACTGCCAATATAAGATGTATGTCCCACTGACACAAGCTCAAAGATCTTAGCCACAAAACTGTCTATCACAATAGGTCTCTGTGATTATGAAAAAAATTTAGAAATTTAGAAATTGTTATTTAGATGGAGGTTCAAAATTCTAGAGTAAAGTCTAGAGTATTGAATTATGAAAAGAATTTAGAAGAAATTTTAAAATTGTTATTTAGATGGAGGTTCAAAATTATGCTCTTTGGAGAAAGTTTTAGGTGTAAGTGAAACTGTCTTCCTCTTTTTTTTTTACTTGAAAGTATAAATTTAAAGTTAATAAAATAAAATTTCAAACCCAAGGTCTATATTCTAAGGTGATATCACTTTATATTTAAGAAATTTTAAAACGAACTATCACTTTAGGAATTGAGTTTTATATTCTAAATTTATATCAAGTAGCTGTCAGCTGATGTATTCGGGGAATATCTTTGTTCGCATTATTACTAAATCTAGAAAAAAGAAAAAGAAAATAAGTAATAAACATCTTAAAATACTATATGAAGAGATGATTTTTGAATAATATTGAAGAATGTGATAATTTTTATGATCACGTTGAAGAATGAAGAAACTCTGTTTGCAAAGTATGAAAGTGAGAGTAGACTTCACAGTTGGCTGCAAAGAGGACAGTAGAAAAAGGAGACTCCGTTTGCTAAGTATGAAAGTGAGAGTAGACTTCACAGTTGGCTACAAAGAGGACAGTAGAAAAAGGAGACTCCATTTGCAAAGTATGAAAGTGAGAGTAGACTTCACAGTTGGCTACAGAGAGGACAATAGAAAAAGGAGACTGTAGACATAGTTCTCGGAGGATGGAAGGTCACTCTATAGAGTGTGGGCATTGTGTTAAATTTTTGTCTCAGACCATGGACAACGGTATGGTATATTTATGTCATAAATAAAATCACAAAATCCATGTAACAAAATGGCAATTTTTACTATCTATGCATAAGTCAAGTAAGGGCATATCATTTATTTGCTAGTTTTGAAGGTTACTGCCTCATCAAACACATTTGAGGGTCACTGTCATAAGTTTTTTCAACATAATCACTATTTCTTAAGGTTACTTCTGATATAAAATGTATGTCCCACTAACACAAGCCCAAAGATCTTAGCCACAAAACTGTTTATCACAATAGGTCTCTGTCATGAACAAGATTGTTGCCAGATAGGGTTCCTTTGGCATCGTTGGTTCAGGATCATGTTCCCTTTTTGCTTCTTCCAAAATTGTGTTACTGACAGAGGTGCCTAGTGTCCTTTCGAAACAATTAACATCAATCTTAAAATTTCTGCTTGGTCATGGAAAGAAAAAACATGTCCTTCTTAATATAATATGATTTGTGATAAGTGGAAAGAGCAATGTGGAAGTGGCAGTGATAGTGGAGCATCCAAGAGTGCCTTTGCAACCAAATTTAAAGGAAAAAGAAAGCGAAAGCAGCAGAGGCAACTTTCATGTCTACATAAATTAGTTAAGGATTTGAAATTTTTTACGGTGGTAAATATGAGCATATGAGGAATAATTACAAGAAGTGGTTTTGGGATAACCAACACAACCAAGAGCAGATCAAGGAGAAATGAGAAAACGTTTTTGAATGTGGAGAAGCCTTGTATTATGCTTTTATAGCACTATAGAAGTGGGGTAAGTCGACAGATGATCAATTTTTTTATTTCAAAGCATCTAAACATGAGACTAACAAAAATCACTAATTTGTTCAGTGTGGGAGATAACCCAGGTCAATACAGTGGTTTTAGGCAAGGACAGGGAGCACTATGTTGAAGACGATGGTCATGTGCAAATCAAGTTGAAAGCTAATACCTTGATGTTTATATATGTTTGAGGGAAATTTTGCTTTCAGTTAGTGAGATTGCAAGACACAATCCATATCTGGCCAGGTGTAGTACTGATACATATAAAAATCTACCCTTACTGAGTAGGCTCTGTCTGGACTATATCCTCTAACAATTTCCAATCAGGCTACAACAATGGATGCTGATGTAATTCATTACTTCACTGGTATTGCTGCTAAGATAGGAAGATTACTGTCAATAAAAGATCATTGTTGTAACATCATCGTTGTTATTATAATAACAAGGTCACTCTATAGAGTGTGGGCATTGTGTTAGATTTTTGTCTCAGACCATGGACAACGGTATGGTATATTTATGTCATAAATAAAATCACAAAATCCATGTAACAAAATGGCAATTGTTACTATCTATGCATAAGTCAAGTCGGGGCATACCATTTATTTTCTAGTTTTGAAGGTTACTGCCTCATCAACACATTTGAGGGTCACTGTCATAAGTTTTGTCAACATAATCACTATTTCTTAAGGTTACTGCCAATATAAGATGTATGTCCCACTGACACAAGCTCAAAGATCTTAGCCACAAAACTGTCTATCACAATAGGTCTCTGTGATTATGAAAAAAATTTAGAAGAAATTTTAAAATTGTTATTTAGATGGAGGTTCAAAATTCTAGAGTAAAATCGAGAGTACTGAACATTGCTAAAAGTCTAGAGTAAAGTCTAGAGTACTGAATTATGAAAAAAATTTAGAAGAAATTTTAAAATTGTTATTTAGATGGAGCTTCAAAATTATGCTCTTTGGAGAAAGTTTTAGGTGTAAGTGAAATTGTCTTCTTCTTTTTTTTTTACTTGAAAGTATAAATTTAAAGTTAATAAAATAAAATTTCAAACCCAAGGTCTATATTCTAAGGTGATATCACTTTATATTTAAGAAATTTTAAAATGAACTAACACTTTAGGAATTGAGTTTTATATTCTAAATTTATATCAAGTAGCAGTCAGCTGATGTATTCGGGGAATGTCTTTGTTCGCATTATTACTAAATCTGGAAAAAAGAAAAATAAAATAAGCAATAAACATCTTAAAATACTGTATGAAGAGATGATTTTTGAATAATATTGAAGAATGTGATAATTTTTATGATCACGTTGAAGAATGAAGAAACTCCGTTTGCAAAGTATGAAAGTGAGAGTAGACTTCACAGTTGGCTGCAGAGAGGACAGTAGAAAAAGGAGACTCCGTTTGCTAAGTATGAAAGTGAGAGTAGACTTCACAGTTGGCTATAGAGAGGACAGTAGAAAAATGAGACTCCATTTGCAAAGTATGAAAATGAGAGTAGACTTCACAGTTGGCTACAGAGAGGACAGTAGAAAAAGGAGACTGCAGACATAGTTCTCAGAGGCTGGAAGGTGACTCTATAGAGTGTGGGCATTGTGTTATATTTTTGTCTCAGACCATGGACAACGGTATGGTATATTTATGTCATAAATAAAATCACAAAATCCATGTAACAAAATGGCAATTGTTACTATCTATGCATAAGTCAAGTCAGGGCATACCATTTATTTGCTAGTTTTGAAGGTTACTGCCTCATCAAACACATTTGAGGGTCATTGTCATAATTTTTGTCAACATAATCACTATTTCTTAAGGTTACTGCCAATATAAGATGTATGTCCCACTGACACAAGCTCAAAGATCTTAGCCACAAAACTATCTATCACAATAGGTCTCTGTCATGAACAAGATTGTTGCCAGATAGGGTTCCTTTGACATCGTTGGTTCAGGATCATGTTCCCTTTTTGCTTCTTCCAAAATTGTGTTACTGACAGAGGTGCCTAGTGTCCTTTCGAAACAATTAACATCAATCTTAAAATTTGTGCTTGGTCATGGAAAGAAAAAACATGTCCTTCTCAATATACTCTGATTTGTGATAAGTGGAAAGAGAAATGTGGAAGTGGCAGTGATAGTGGAGCATCCAAGAGTGCCTTTGCAGCCAATAGTGGAGCATGCAAGAGTGCCTTTGCAACCAAATTTAAAGGAAAAAGAAAGCAAAAGCAGCAGAGGAAACTTTTAGGTCTATGTAAATTAGTGAAGGATTTTAAATTTTTTACGGTGGTAAATATGAGCATATGAGGAATAATTACAGGAAGTGGTTTTGGGATAACCAACACAACCAAGAGGAGATCAAGGAGAAACAAGAAAATGTTTTTGAATGTGGAGAAGCCTAGTATTATGCTTTTATAGCACTATAGAAGTGGCGTAAGTCGACAGATGATCAACTTTTTTATTTCAAAGCATCTAAACATGAGACTAACAAAAATCACTAATTTGTTCAGTGTGGGAGATAACCCAGGTCAATACAGTGGTTTTAGGCAAGGGCAAGGAGAACTGTGTTGAAGACAATGGTCATGTGCAAATCAATTTGAAAGCTAATACCTTGATGTTTATATATGTTTGAGGGAAATTTTTCTTTCAGTTAGTGAGATTGCAAGACACAATCCATATCTGGCTAGGTGTAGTACTGATACATATAACAATCTACCCTTACTGAGTAGGCTCTGTCTGGACCATATCCTCCAACAATTTCCAATTAGGCTACAACAATGGATGCTGATGTAATTCATTACTTCACTGGTATTGCTGCTAAGATAGGAAGATTATTGTCAATAAAAGATCATTTTTGTAACATCATCGTTGTTATTATAATAACAAGGTCACTCTATAGAGTGTGGGCATTGTGTTAAATTTTTTTCTCAGACCATGGACAACGGTATGGTATATTTATGTCATAAATAAAATCACAAAATCCATGTAACAAAATGGCAATTGTTACTATCTATGCATAAGTCAAGTCAGGGCATACCATTTATTTGATAGTTTTGAAGGTTACTGCCTCATCAAACACATTTGAGGGTCACTGTCATAAGTTTTGTCAACATAATCACTATTTATTAAGGTTACTGCCAATATAAGATGTATGTCCCACTGACACAAGCACAAATATCTTAGCCACAAAACTGTCTATCACAATAGGTCTTTGTCATGAACAATATTGTTGCCAGATAGGTTTCCTTTGACATCGTTGGTTCAGGATCATGTTCCCTTTTAGCTTCTTCCAAAATTGTGTTACTGATAGAGGTGCCTAGTGTCCCTTAGAAATAATTAACATCAATCTTAAAATTTGTGCTTGGTCATGGAAAGAAAAAACATGTCCTTTCATTGTCTATGCACTTGTCCACTCACTCAGAGGTGCTATTCAAGGTTTCTTCAAGAACATTGTTCCTGATAATTTCTTTAGATAGAATTTATTGGAATCCAATGTGGGGATATGTAGATAATAATGGAATAAAATTTATTGTTATAGATAATATTTGTAGATAACATTGTTCTAGCTGGAGCACTGCATCCTTTTGAAAATAAATTCAAACTCATTGAAACAAATGATGTCTGGCTCACTACTGTGCATTTCCTCCGATGGATTTCAGAACTATGTATGGGGAATTGAATTGTCAAGGACGCAGAGCAATAGCTTTCATAAGGGAAGCACTGCTTTGAAGCTGATTGCTGCTTCACCTACTGCCACTCTGCAGTTGCCACTACACACTGTCTGCAGCCTCAACTCTTGTTCATGCCGCTTCTCCTGATTTCCATCTGCTGCCACTACACTTAATTGTACTTAAAACTATTGTTGAGGGTCACTTCCAATCAATTTTGTTGTATACACTTCATTGTCATAATTGTTTCCCCTGTTTCATGCACAAAATCCAGGTGTAGTATTGATACATATAACAATCTACCCTTACTGAGTAGGCTCTGTCTGGACCATATCCTCTAACAATTTCCAATCAGGCTACAACAATGGATGCTGATGTAATTCATTACTTCACTGGTATTGCTGCTAAGATAGGAAGATTACTGTCAATAAAAGATCATTGTTGTAACATCGTTGTTATTATAATAACAAGGTCACTCTATAGAGTGTGGGAATTGTGTTAGATTTTTGTCTCAGACCATGGACAACGGTATGGTATATTTATGTCATAAATAAAATCACAAAATCCATGTAACAAAATGGCAATTGTTACTATCTATGCATAAGTCACGCTATGCATAGATATTGAAGAATCTGATAAGTTTTATGATCACGTTGAAGAATGAAGAAACTCTGTTTGCAAAGTATGAAAGTGAGAGTAGACTTCACAGTTGGCTACAGAGAGGACAGTAGAAAAAGGAGACTGCAGACATAGTTCTCAGAGACATAGTTCTATAGAGTGTGGGCATTGTGTTATATTTTTTTCTCAGACCATGGACAACGGTATGGTATATTTATGTCATAAATAAAATCAACATAATAACTATTTCTTAAGGTTACTGCCAATATAAGATGTATGTCCCACTGACACAAGCTCAAAGATCTTAGCCACAAAATTGTCTATCACAATAGGTCTTTGTGATTATGAAAAAAATTTAGAAGAAATTTTAAGTCGACAGATGATCAAGTTTTTTATTTCAAAGCATCTAAACATGAGACTAACAAAAATCACTAATTTTTTCAGTGTGGGAGATAACCGAGGTCAATACAGTGGTTTTAGGCAAGGACATGGAGCACTGTGTTGAAGAAGATGGTCATGTGAAAAACAAGTTGAAAGCTAATACCTTGATGTTTATATATGTTTGAGGGAAATTTTTCTTTCAGTTAGTGAGATTGCAAGACACAATCCATATCTGGCCAGGTGTAGTACTGATACATATAAAAATCTACCCTTACTGAGTAGGCTCTGTCTGGACCATATCTTCTAACAATTTCCAATCAGGCTACAACAATGGATGCTAATGTAATTCATTACTTCACTGGTATTGCTGCTAAGATAGGAAGATTATTGTCAATAAAATATCATTGTTGTAACAATTGCCATTTATA
The DNA here is from genome assembly GCA_034641835.2 of Pinus albicaulis. Classification (NCBI taxonomy): domain Eukaryota; kingdom Viridiplantae; phylum Streptophyta; class Pinopsida; order Pinales; family Pinaceae; genus Pinus; species Pinus albicaulis. The sequence goes on along the minus strand of CM076581.1, from coordinate 471,163,031 downwards.
TACCTTGAAAGACGATGGTCATGTGAAAATCAAGTTGAAAGCTAATACCTTGATGTTTATATATGTTTGAGGGAAATTTTGTTTTCAGTTAGTGAGATTGCAAGACACAATCCATATCTGGATGTTATTTTCCAAGGAGAAAGGTGTTTTGTAGTAGATAAGAAGCAATATAAGAGGAAAAATCACGTGCTTTTATTACCAGCAGAGGGAGTGGAAACAATTCTCTTTGGCATCAGAGATTTGGACATTTAAATTTCTGTTTCTTTCCTTACTGACAAGAGATCAAATGGTGATTAGCTTAACACAAATTCAAGAGAAGGAGGATATATGCGCAGCGTGTTTTGCAGGAAAATAACATAGATTAGCATTTGAAGATGGTAAAACTTGGAGAGCCAAGGCTGAGCTTGAATTGGTCCATGGTGATATCTGCGGTCCGATGAGGACACTTTTAGTAGCTAGTGCTAAGTATTTCTTGTTGCTTGATGAAGTTCGTCTATTTCCTTATGCTTTAATTGAATACCTTTGGTTAAATTTACAAATTTTTAAGGCAGCAATAAAAAGAGTCCAACAGGAGTATCGATTCGAAACCCTCTATCGAACTTCACACTCACAATTAAGTCGACGTTCTAGCTAGTGGATGGTGGGCATAAAACAACAAGACGGCCACCATATACATACACCCTCTTCAGTCAATCACATATCAAGTTTTTCGGATCTCTCTAAGTAAGAAGTGCGGATAACCTGAAGAAGAGTAATTGAAATGCGTGACAAAGAGTGGACTATTCTGCGGATAAATGAATATGAGGTGTTCTGTTCATATAAGTGAGAACAGTCAAGTCTAGAATATAAGATGGAGTAGACTGAAAGAAAATTTTCTGGGTTTAAATGCGGATTACAAGAACCAATGTGAGTAGAATGAATCTATGATTGAATGCAGAATCCAAACTACTTGACAGGGATCAGTGTGGGCTGAAGACAGAGAAAAATGCAGGTAGAATGAATCTGCATTTGAATATGGAATCTGAATTACTTGACAGGAATCAATGCGGGCTTAAGATAGAGAAATGTGTGAAGCATTACATCATGATTTCATATGAATTAAATACTTAATTTACAGAGTATAATTGTCAAATATATTTTATATTAAACAACATCCAAGCTCAAATCACTCCAAGAAAGGGAATGAAGGTGCATACCATTGAAAAAACTAGCGAAAAGCGGGGTGCCTCTGTGTTATTAGTCGGTGTTGGAGTCTAGACTCTGAGAGCATCGAGCAAGCTTGTACATCCGGCGTGCGCTTGAGATCGAGTGCGTAGGTTGTGGCGAGTGTTATCTCCCACAACAGTGAACACCAATACTATATTTTTTGAATTGTATATCTCTGCTATATACCAACTATGGGAGGGCCCTAACAACGAACGGACCAGAGAGGGTCGGCCTCACTCAGCCAGCAAGAAGATCGGTGTCCAGCAGCCAGCCACCTCTCCTAACCATTGAAAACATTGGGGAGAATCACTGTAACCCCTCCTTTGGACCCTGTAAATCCAGGCGAATGCCATGGAAATCTGCTCCATAAGAAAAAAATCGAGGCGAATTTCATTTTTCCAGTTTTATGCGCCCTTTTTTTGGTGGGCTAATACTTAATAATTAATTATTTTTAAAATATTTATTGTTCTAACTTTATTAAACTATAGAAAATGGGTTTTATGTAAAAAATTCGCCCTATTAAAATTGAAAATCCCTTAAAATTCGCCTTTGGGCTAAAATTCGCCCCTAAAATTTTCCCTGCATGGAAGCTAAGATCGATGAAAAAAATGGAAAACATGTAGAATGATCTAAAAGTAGACATGGAAGGTTTGACAAAGTTGATACAACAAATGTTTCCTAATGGTGAAAATATAGTAGAGGAAACTCATGATGAGAACAAAATAAATGTTAATCGTGATTTCATAAACTCTAATGTTGGCAGGAAGAACCACCATATTCAAAAAATGGATATGAGGAAGTTTGATGGAAAGGATCCTGTAACATGGATACTACAGATGGAGCAATATTTTGATCTCCATAACGTGCAAAACACACAAAAGGTACGCATTGCAACTTTACATTTAGAAAAAAATACATTTGTATGATATTGATGGCTTTGCTCCCGTAAAAAAATTGTCACTTGGTCAATTTTTACGGAGGAAATGATAGCACATTATGAGGATACAAAGAGCAACACCTTCTTTAGCCAATTGATAAATCTCAAACAAAAGGGTTTAGTGGGGCAGCACATTGAGGACTTCCAAAAATTGACTATAAGGGTAACTGATATTCCAGAGGAACATAGGATTGATCTCTTCATAGGTACTCTAAAGGATAACATCCAACATGAAGTTCGTGTTTTGGAACCTGATTCATTGGAGAAGGCATTCAGGTTGGCAAGAAAAGTTGAATGTAAAATTATTGCGACAAGGAAGCCTACCACTCAATTCTATAAAGAAGGAAGTGTTGCTACGCCTAGATTTCCACAACCTACAAGGTTGACACCACAACAATTGGAAGAAAAAAGAGCAAAAGGGCTTTGCTACAGTTGTGATAGCAAATACACTAAAGGTCATAAGTGTGCCGAGAAGAAATTATTTTACATAGATTGTGAAGAGGAAGAAGAAAATGAACAAGAAGAGGATATACACCAGGAACCAACCCTAGAAGAGGAATAAATGAGTCTGACCATATCGTGTAATGCATTGGCAGGAATTACCACTCCTCAAACTCTCAAGATATAAGGACATATCAAGAAGAAAAAGGTAATAGTGTTGATTGATTCAGGTAGCACCCATAATTTTATTCATTGTAAGGTAGCCAAGGAATCGAATTGTTTCCTATACCCAGCACCAAAATGTCAAGTGATGGTTGCAAATGGAGGAACTATAAATTTCTCTGGAAAATGCCATAATATCAAGCTAACCATGGGGGAATATGTATTGAATAGTCCAATTCTTTCCATTCCTATGGGAGGTGTTGATTTTGTACTAGGAGTACAATGGTTACAATCTTTGGGGACGGTAGCTTTTAATTTTCAAGAACTTTTCTTGAATTTTTTTTCAGAAGGAAAGGAAGTTGAATTACGGGGTATTGAAGGGAAGCTAGGAAGGATAATAAGCTCTAATTTCATGAAAAAGATTCTAAAGAAAGAAAAACGAGGTGTAATTGCACAATTATGCTCACTAGAAGTTCCGACATCAAAATCATCTATTTCTGCAGATCTCCAACAAGTCTTGGACAATCATTCCAAGGTGTTTGAAACTCCCAAAGGACTCCCACCTATTCGTGATCATGATCATGCTATTCATTTGATTCCAAGAATTTTTCCTCCAAACATCAGGCCTTATAGATATCCTTACTTCCAAAAGAGCGAAATTGAACGTATGATTGCAGAAATGTTAGAGGCGGGTATAATTCAACCTAGTCAAAGTTCTTTTTCTGCTCCTGTAGTATTGGTACACAAGAAGGATGGATCATGGCGAATGTGTCCGGATTATAGGGAGCTCAATAAGCTCACCATTAAAGATAAATTTCCCATTCCTGTGATTGATGAATTATTGGATGAATTACATGGAGCAATTTATTTTACCAAGTTGGATCTTCGTTCAGGATATCATCAAATTAGAATGAAGACTCAAGATATTCCAAAAATAGCATTTCAAACTCATGAGGATCATTATGAATTTTTGGTCATGCCTTTTGGCCTTACCAATGCACCTTCTACATTTCAAGGGTTGATGAATTCCATTTTCAAACCCTTAGAAAATTTGTGCTAGTATTTTTTGATGATACACTAATCTACAACAGGTCTTGGAAGGATCATGTTCAACATGTTGACAGGGTGCTCAAACTATTGCAGGAGAAACAATTATATGCAAAAACATCCAAATGTTTCTTTGGAGTACAAGAGGTGGAATATCTGGGTCATATTGTATCTCACGAGGGTGTTAAGGTAGACCCTAACAAAATTAAATCCATTAAAGAATGGAAAGTCCCCACAACCATAAAGCAGTTGCGAGGATTTCTCAGGTTAACAGGGTATTATCACAAGTTTGTTAATAATTATGGGAGAATAGAAGCACCTCTAACAAGATGCATTTTCATGGACTCCTGAAGCAACTAAGGCCTTTGAACATCTTAAAGAGTCAATGTGCCTAACATTGGTCTTAGCTACACCAGACTTCACAAAAACCTTTATTATGGAATGTGATGCCTCAAGAAATGGAATTGGTGTTGTTTTAATTCAAGAAGGAAGACCCATTACTTTTGAAAGTCGTCCAATCAAAGGAAAGTATTTACATAAAGCTATTTATGAGAAAGAAATGTTAGCAATACTGCATGCACTAAAGAAATGGCGAACTTACCTAATGGGAAGACACTTCAAGGTAAAAACTGATCATGATAGTCTTAAACACTTTTTGGAACAAAGACTATCTTCAGAAGAGCAGCAAAAATGGGTCACAAAGATGTTGGGTTATGACTTTGAAATAATCTACAAAAAAGGAAAGCTTAATGTTGTTGCAGATGCACTCTCAAGAAAGAATGAAGAGGTGGGAGCATTGCTTTGTGCCATTTCTACTATCCAACCAGATTGGATAACCGAAGCAAGAGATGAATGGAAGAAGGACAAATATGTATGGACACTCATTCAAAAGTTGCAGCAAGATCCTAGTACATCATTTAGTTGGAAAAATGATTCCTTATGGTACAAATATCGCTTATATCTTTGTAAGAATTCCCAACTAAAACAAAAGATTCTTTTGGAATTGCATACTTCTCCTTTAGGAGGACACTCGGGATTTTTAAAAACTTACCACAGGGTGAAGAAAGAATTTTTTTGGGATGGCCTTAAATCTGATATTCAAAAGTTTGTGGCGGAATGTTTGGTTTTCTAGCAGAATAAAGTTGAGACAATTAAGACCCCGGGTCTTCTACAACCTTTATCCATTCCAAGTCAATGTTGGGAGGAGATTTCAATGGATTTTATCACAGGTTTACCTAAGTCTAAAGGAAAGAGTGTCATCATGGTGGTAGTTGATAGACTTACCAAGTATGCACACTTTTTTGCATTATCTCATCAATTTAAAGCAAGTACATTTGCTACTACATTTATGGACACAATTCAAAAGCTACATGGAAACACAAGGGTTATTATGAGCGACAGAGATCCCATTTTTACTGAAAATTTTTGGACGGATTTATTTTCTTGTTTGGGTACTCAATTAGCTCATAGCTCATCTTATCATCCTCAATTCGATGGTCAAACTGAGATAGTAAATAAATGTTTGGAAGAATATCTTCGTTTTTTTGTATCTGATAAAAAAACACAATGGTTTAAGTGGTTACGTCTCGCTGAATGGTGGTATAACACTTCCTTCCATACTGCAGCAAAATCAACCCCATTTATGGCACTTTATGGATAACATCCATCATCCATCACATCATCTTTAAGAGAAAATTCGAAGGTTCAAGAAATGGAATATCACACCAAGCATCAACAATAAGTTCTCCAGCTCTTAAAGGATAACATGAATTTGGCACAAAATCGAATGAAACAACAGGCAGATCAACATCCCAGTGAGAGAAGTTTTGATGTAGGAGACTGGGTATTTTTACGGCTACAACCATACAAAAAAATTTCCCTGAAGCAAGCTAAGAAGGATAATAAATTATTGCCAAAATACTATGGTCCTTACAAGGTGTTTTAAAATATTGGTACTATGGCATACAAATTGGAGCTTCCTGCTTCTTCATGAGTACATCCAGTTTTCCATGTTTCATGCTTAAAGAAGATTATAGGTGAAAACATTCCAGTTCAAACAATATTGCCAGAACTTGATGAGGAAGGAAAAATCATATTGGAACCTGAAGCGGTCACAGAAACAAGAACTCGACAGCTACGAAATCGATCAATTTCAGAGTATCTCATTAAGTGGAAGAAGTTACCCACTGAAGATTCTACATGGGAGGATGAGAATTTTATATAGAAGCACCTAAAGCTACTCAAGCATTGAGAACAACACTTTTTTGAAGGAGAGGGACATGTTAGGTCCCTATATTACTAGTATAGTCCCTTATTGTTGTTAGTGTAACCCCTTATTGTTATTATTTTACCCCTGTAACCGCCATATTGTTATTATTGTGCCCTTATATTATTATTGTTAGGTCAGCTAGGACTACATTGTGGCCCCACTAAGAATACATTGTGGCCCCATGGACTCCTATTTATAGAAAGGAGGTTTTGTAATTTGTATCATCCAAGAATTGTTCATTCATGTAATGTATTGGAGGTTTCCCCCTCGAAGTGGCTTATTTCTAAGGCGTTGATATCTCTCTTCTATTTTTGGAGCTGATTTCACAACATCCTTCATGAAATTCATGCTTGATCTTATCTGCATCATTCTTAGGCAAACATTTAAGCAATATACCACTAGCATTTTCCAATATAAAGCTCTATTTATAATGCAGTAGTTTACAGCCTTCAACTTTAAGAATCTAGCCTTTGTTTTGAACAGACCAGAAGGAACACTAAGATTAAAAAGCACATATAAAATATCAACATACCAAGATGAATTCAGAAATTATTCTTCAATAAGTGGAGTTTCCAACTCCTCCTATTCATCTAATGCATCAATCATATTCATTTCTAGTGCTTGAAATTTTGTTTCAGCCATGAGTTTAGTCAATCCTTGTACTTTGATTAGTTTAGTGGGCTTGATATCTAAATCATATTCTAATATAAAAACAATCCACTTACCCATTTTGCCATAAGGATCTTGTGTTAAGATGTCTTTTTCCATTGTGTGAGGCACAAATGAAATGATGTGCGAGTGCAGAATATAAACTTTGAAATCTTTCAATGCCTTGATTAAGGAAAAAGCTTGTTTCTCCATTATGTTGTATTTCAGAGGTGCATCTCTTAATGCCTTGCTGAAAAATGTAACAGGTTTTTCCTGCCCTTTTATGTTTTTATGTAGTAGGATAACAACAACTGTACGTTCTGATGCAGAGGAGAAGATGAAGAAATCTTTGGTAAAATTAGGGCTGATTAGAAATGGTGTTTGGGTAAGTGCTTGTTTTACCAGATCAAAGGTGTTACACCATTTTTTGGTCATCTAACCTTTTATCATTAGATGGACCCAAGTACACCATGTAAGACTAGTTTTACCCTAAGTAAAACTGCTTTCACTATGTTAAATTAGGAAACCCCAAAAGGAAATATTAAACAAACCTATATTTGTTTGATTTTCCTCATGGAATAATTAATTAAACCATAATTTAATTATTATTCCCAGTCATGTTTAACCCAAAAACAAAGAAATTAATAAGATAAACCCTTAGTTATCTTGTTATTTTCTAGGAATAATTATTTAAATTTTATTTAGATAATATTCCTTGTTAAATATGACCAAATCACCCACCATTAATCAAATAAATCATTATTTATTTGATTATCTCCCAACCACTTCCTTAAAAAGATAAATAAATCATTTATTTATTTATTTTTCACTAATCAAGGGATTGGACCCAAGTCAAACACCCTTTCCCTCCAACAAATAATAATAAAATATTCCATAGAGGTGGATCTAGATGTGATTAACATTATTTTAATCATGCACCAAGATCTAGAAGGACCCAATATTTTGTTATAAATAGGAGGGTTTTCCCCATCATTCTTCACCTTTTGTTGCCTATTAGATCACTCTGGATCTATACACTTGGTCTCATCTCTATCATTTTCTCCCATTGAGCTCTATCTTCTACATTGGGTTTTCTACATCTACAAGAGAGAGAAAGCTTAGATCTGAAGTGCTGAGGACTACAAAGAACCCATCCCATTGAGGAGATCCGGATACACCTTCTTGTTTCCTCCCAGGTGCCCTGTAATATAAAAATTCATTCAAAAATCGTGTTCTTGTCTTGTCTGTTGGATGCATGGAGCAAACCCTTTACTTTACTGCTTAATGTCTTTCCATTTATAGATCTGTTTGTTGCATCATTTTAATTACTAATCGCAGATCTGAAGATGTTTGGCAGCCTCTATTGTTGTTAGGGCTATTAGTTATGCGTAGCTAAAGTGGTTCTTTTTCGTACACTTCGACGAAGAATTCATTCTAACAAAAGGATTGCCTTGCTTTTGTGGTCCATTTGAATCTTATTTCTCTTTTCAGCATGTTTGTAATGTTTCTTAGGAGTTCTGCAAGGTTTAGTATGAACCTTCCTAAGAAATTTATCTTTCCAATGAAATATTGCAACTCTTTGATATTCCTAGGATGATTGATTTGCAATATTCCCTCAATCCTTTTTGGGTCAATCTTGATCCCTGCTTCAGATATGATGTGGCCTAAAAATTTTCCTTCCTGAAGGCCAAACAAATTTTTCTTTGGATTCAAAGACAAACCATACCTTCTACATTTTTCAAAGACCTTTCTTAAGTGAGCTAGGTGTTCTTCATCTGTTTTTTAGTAGATTGTGATGTCATCAAGGTATATCAAAATGAAGTAACCTATCTCTTCGGAGAAATAAATGTCCAAGGCTCTTTGAAAGGTGGCACCAGCATTCATTAACCCAATAGGAATTTTAACATACATGAAGGTGCCCCAGGGTGTAGTGAAAGTTGTCTTTTGTTGATCATCTGGGTGCACCAACACTTGATTGTATCATGAAAAGCCATCTAGCAAAGAAATTATTTTAGACCCTACTACCCTTTGTAAGATGTGATCCATTTTTGGTAAAGGGTAGTTGTACTTTAAGGAGGCTTTGTTTAGATTTATGAAGTCTACGCATAGCCTAATTTCTCCTAGTTTTTCCCTCATTGATACAAGATTTGAAACCTATTCTGAGTACCTCAGAGGGACCATTATTCTAGCATCATACATTTTCTTAATTTCTTTCTCAACCAGGGGTAGTTGAATAGGGTTTATTTTGCATAGTTTCTGTTTAAAGGGCTTTTGGTTTTCTTTGAGAGGGATCTTATGTTGGATTATCTCGGTATCATAGGACTTTAATTCTTCATAAATCCAAGAAAAAACATTAGTAAATTCTTTGAAAAACTCAAGATATCTATGTTTTATATGAGCAGGCAGTGTTTTGGACAGTTTGATCATTTTGGATTTTTTTTCACTGCCCATATTACACTCTTCTATTTTAGCTTCAGCGGGTTCCATTTTTGGCTTCCTAGCAACATCATTAAATTCAAGCAGTTCTTCTAGTGGAACTAGTCCTTTTGGAAATTTATGATCATTGGATTGTAGCAATTCAAAGTATTCTTTTTCTATATTAGTGCACAAATCAGTTTTATATGTGTGTTCTTTTGTTAATAGATTTATATCAACATTATCAGGAGGTTCTTATTTGTAAGTATGTTCCTTAGTAGGGCAGTATTCTTCATGCTCTCAATCTGAAATTGGCACTTCAAACTCATTTATGGACTGCAGGAAATCTTATATCTGTTTATCTCCTTCAAAAACTTGCCAATATTTTATGTTATCAGGAACTGCGGGTCAATATTTGACGTGGACTGTGTATTGTTTGCTATGATTAGGTTTTTGACATGTGTTGGCTACAAAGGCTAGACCATTGGTAAGAATGTTTTAATTTCTAGGGACAAAGGTAAGGTCATATTATATGAATGTTTTCAAGAGGTCAATGGCATCATCCCTATATGATTTCATTATTTCATGCTTAGATGTGTATTTTCCCTTGATCTACCTAATGAATAACTCTGAATCTCCATGAACATTTATCCTCTTGGCTCCTATCTTCTTCAGTAATTGTAGTCCTAGGAGGAGTGCCTCATATTCAGCTATGTTATTTGTGCATTGAAATTTTAGCTTGTATGAGTGACCTTCTACATGATTGTTCTTTGTGTTATGCATCAATATTACTGCTCCTGAACTAGTTTTTCTACAAGAACCATCAAAACTCATACTCCAAAGAGGTTCAATTTCAGATCTATCATTGGGTTGGTCATTGTAGCTGCCACTATGTTGTTCTTTAGGGTCTCCAATATGTTTTTCATTGTTTTTCCTTTTATGGTCAGCACTATGTTGAATGTTTTCTATTTGTGCAGATTGTTTTGGTTGTTCCTCCTCTTTTTCCTCTTCTTCAATGGCTTTCTCATTCTCTACTACTTGTTCATTAACATTTTCATCATTGTAAAGGATAAATGAATCAATATCAGTGTAAATAGAATGAAGAGGGGAGTTATCTAGCTTTTCTTGACTGATAACCATGTATTTCATGTGAGTTTCCCTATATAGTCTTCTTGGTTGACTAAAGACAGGAATGGTAGCTTAGGTCATGTCCATTTGGAGGGTACCTTGGAGTTTAACACCCCATGATCTTGAAACAAGCATGCCATATTTAGGAGGAATATCAGCCACTACAATATCCATCACTAGGCTCTTGGCTAGTATTTGTGCTAAGTTGACACATAGATCTTTGATTAGGCCTAGACATTTAACTCTACTGGAATCAAAAGAGTATAAATCTTTGTATGGTCGAGTTATTTCAAGGGCTAGTCTTTCCATTATTACCTTTGGAATAAGGTTGTGTGAAGCATCGGATTCTAACATGGCATTATGCATAATTTTGTCATGGATGTTTAAATTGACATAAAATGGAGGAACACCTCCCTCTTGAAATTTCCCTTCTACATCAGGTCCAAACAGAAGCTCAGGTTTGTTATCATTTAAATTAACAGAATCAAAATTTTCTTCTATGTTTAAAGCTTTCAAAATTTGGGATCTATATACATCTTGAGTGACTAATTCAGTAAGAGGAATATAGATTTTAATCTTGGAAATTTCATTCTCTATACTGAAAGGTGTCTGAGTTTTTGAGATGTTGAAATCAGCCTTTTCAGACACTGTTTTCACAACAATTTCAACTTGCTGGTTTTTATTATGAAACTCAGTTAAAACAGTTTTGTTAGGGGCAGTAGCTGTGTTTCTAGTGCTACTTTGGTCACCACTGTGTTTGGGATTAGGTTGGTTGTTTTTGTTTTTATTTCTATCAGAACTTTCAACCACTGTGTTTAGATTTTTTATTGTCTTTTTAGAAATGTTTTCAGGGTTCTTCTTAGCAGAAATTTCAGAGGCCTTTCTTTTGGGAGTATCTTGTTTTTCTTTCTCCTGAGGTCATACTGTCTATGTACTTCCATAATGGAATTTTCAAAGCCTTGTTTATAGTTTTCATATTCTAGGATTTCTTCCTCATATTGAGTTGGGGAAAACATGCCTTGTTCTCCCTCAGTGAGGAAAACAATATCCTCATTATTTACTGCCATTAAATTTATGTGGTTTTCCTCTATTTATTCAATCACCTCCTCATCCTCATTAGCATAATTTTATTGGAAATGAGGTCTGATTTGCTGATCAGGACCTCTTTGTCTAATTTGAGGGGGGTTTCTCCTAAAGTTCTAGTTTTGGTTCTAGTTTTGATTTCTGTTTTGAGGAGCCGTTTGGTTTTCTCTAGGATAAGCTCTCTCATTTACATTCATTCTCTCCATCATCCTCTCCATGACTTTGAGTAAGTTATCAATCTTTGTATCAGATATGGAGGGTACATATTCTTCCCTATATGTGACTCTTTTTTCATTTTTCATTCTATCTCTCTTAGCAGTCAAATTGGCTTCTACACTTACTACTCTTGTTTGCATGTCTTCTAATGTCAGGGGTTCTCTTTCTCTTAATTGATAAGCCATCTCTGGGTAAAAACCATCAGGGAATTTCATTATGGATAGACCTTATGGAGGTTTCATATGTATAGGGAGGGCATTATAAACACTATTGAACCTCGTGCAGTTTTCTTGGAAACACTCTCCAACATTTCTCTTAATGTTTTCATACTCTGATAAGATTTGGAGAGGGTTCTTCCTGACTTCCAATTTGTTTAAGAATAGTTGTTGAAAGCAGGGAGGTCATTAATACTATTAGGGTTTAATCCTCTAAACATTTTCTTACCTCTCCCCCTAATCTTTGAGAAAACATTCTAAGTTTAACAGTTTTATCATCTATTTCTTGTCTGTCAAAGTAGTAATTAATTATGTCCACATGTTATTGAGAAATAGTAGAACTACTAGCATCATATAAAGGGATCTTGGACTAGTAGTCCTATGGTAGAACAACTAAAGGTTGTGGTATAACTAGGGGAGCATACCATGTTGCCATGATTTGTGGTTGTGGAAATAACGGAGGGTTAACAAGTGGAGGGTAAGGAGGTACAGGGTTAAATGGATGAAGGTGAATAGTGGGGGATTAAGTTAGTACAACAGAATTCTATTGTAGGGTAGATGGGTCTAAAACTATTTGGGTTATCCAATTCTAAGATCTAATCCTAGACAAGCTTTATTCTAGGGTGAGACAGATAGGATATTCTACAAGTCTTTAAGGTTTTTAGATAGGGAACTTGATTTGTGGATTGGTATGAAAGCAGTTGGATTTTTAGATCTAGGGGACTTCCTAAGGATGCTTTCAGGATTGTCAACTATTGTAGGAGGATTTGGGTCAGGATGGGATCTAGTACAGATTCCTCTAGAAGCCAGACTTGCACCCAAGAATCAGAAAGGTTAAGGTGAAAGGAATAATTAATCCACAAAGATTCTTGACTGGGTTTTGTTGATGTTTTGATGGGAAAATAAGTTTTCCCAATGGAATCTATGGAAAACTAGTGGAATTAGCAGGCCTAATGAAAACCAGTGGAGTCACCAGGTGGAAGATTTTTACTTGTTTTTATTTCTGGCTGTTGTCCACCATTAGCAACCAGGTACCATTCTTGGTTAACACTTGATTCATATATGTTTAAAATGAGGTTTTATGAGTTTTTGAGTTTATATTTTGCTATTTATTACTCAGTAATCCCTAGTACGATCACCACTATGTTGGCTCCCCATGATTTGCAATATTGGCAAGAATAAACTCTACAGGGAACCACATCAGAACCACTTTTAAATCCTAGGACCTAGCCTTCCTGGACTCAAAGAGGGATCTCTCTATATAATTGTTTATAGATGATATGTCTTTGTGATTTTGTCTATGATGTTAGGCTAGCTATGAAGTTCTAAGGACTTTTTGTTTTGATTGATTGATTGATAGGTTGATAGATCAAATGGTGAGATTTAATTGAAGGAATGTTTCCACTGAATAGATAGACCATGAGAAATATTAATCCATTGGGCTATGGAGTCATAAAATTATTTAATTGTTCATCAAATATGCAAGGGTTTTCATAGGGCAAGCTAACTATATCAAGTGGATCTATTAAATTAGATGTGATATGAAATAACAATAAGTTGTGAAGGCAACAAAACTAAAAGTCAGTTAAGAATATCTTAATTCTACTTCAACAAGAAAATACTTTTAGGTATCTGTTTGAGGAAAACCAAAGGACAGGGCATACAATAGACTTCTTTGGCCAGACTTTAATATGCAAACATTTAAGACAAAAATCCAGTAACCCTAGAATTACTTTCAGAAAAAGAAAAATTTTAATATAACAGTGAGTGCAGTTAAAGATCAAGCTAAACCTATCTTCTTTGACTAAACACTCTAAACACCTTCAAACAAACAATTTGAGGCAGAGAAGAGGACAAGGCATACCATAGACTTCCCTGGTTTAGACTATACTAAGTATACTTCAAAAAAGGCCTTAAAAACAATATTTCAAGATACACCAAAGGACAAGGATTATCATAGAATTCTTTGGCTTGACTCTATGAAATCATTTCCAAGAAAACAAGCTAGGTTGAACTAGAGAAAAATTAAGAATTCTCCAATCAGACCTTGCAGAAGAAAACATTAAGATAAAGAATGAAGACAAAAATATGGTGCCAAGACAACATATCCTACTCTAAAATTTATGTTCTTTTATCAGAGAAATAATGGACATAATGGAAAATAGAAGGAAAACATTGATAAAGAAGGAAAACTTCACCATTAACATAGCTCGAGAATACTGTGAACTTGCTTGTATTACTGATGTTAAAAATAGTTACATTACTCCAGTACAATAGATCTCTACAACTCATATCTTTCTCAAACCCAGCCTAGCAGTCCTCAACTAGATTAGCAACAGAAAATCAATCAACTTACCAACCAACCAACACTAAGAATGACTAATACATGCAGTATTTATCTGCAAAATGAGGAGGTGATCCTAAGCTAGGGTTTCAGATGTCATTTATTAAAAAATTAATGAGTTTTTTACCTTTGAGACCATGCAAGGTCCAAGGAAAAATATCTAAGACATACTGACTGCAATATTAAGTCCTAACTTAACTGTTTGAGCTAACTTTCCGAAATATTTGACTTTAAGGCTTTTTCAATAACTGTTGGGTAGATGAGAAATATCTCTAAGCTTTTGTAATAATTGCTGATGTTTTATTGAATGAAAACATGTTGTAGGTGGCAAACTGTGTTTCTAGAGGGGTAAATTCCCTGGGTTGAGTCATTCGGATCCGTCTTTGTACAGATCTATCTTTGTTTAACTTTTAAACTCTATTTTAGGCTTTAAAATTGGTTTTATCTTTTAATTGTCTGCCTCACTATCTTTTCTTTAATTATGAATTTATCTATTTTTTCTGACTAATCCTTTTAATTTGTCCTTTGATCTATGATTAGCCCTTTAATATTCACTATTGTGGTCTTCTGATTGTTTTTCCCTCTCACCATGTCTCTGTTTGTGTTTATTGTGCAGGGTGGGCATCTTATGCTACCTGAGGTTTTTAATAAGCACCGATAATCATGTTTTATTGATGATTAAGCTTGATATTTCGCCTTTGATCCTTTAAGTATAAAACGAATCTTTGGATCATCACCCACAACATTCATCAAAAACATTTTTTGGACCTTCAGAATGCATTTTCCACATTCCTGACATTAAAATTGCACATAAAAAACAAATTGTAAGTTCAAAACCTACATGGGAGGATTTTCTACATTTATTTGGGGTTTTGTGGGCTTTCAGAGCACTTGTGGAGGCGGAAATGGTGGCCTATGCGTCGTCACAGATCCACAAAGGCTATGGAGCATTTAAATTGGAGGGTGGCATTAGATTTTGGCGGGAAATGGTCGGGCATTTTTCAGGAGCGGAGAAGGTGGTTTTCACGTAGACGGAGGGGCAGTAATGGTTTTGGGGAATCGAGTGAGATTCCATACAGAAGATGACACATGGAGGAGGGTAAAAACGGTGAAACCTCTTATATTGCGTGTTTTGAAAACGTTAACCCTGGCGCACATAATATTGTGATATGCGATGGGAGCCGTCAGATCTTGAGGGAGACAGATCTACGACGGTCGAGAGTTTTTAGAAGCGACAGGCAGGTGAAGCGGTGGGCCCGGTTTCTTAATAAGCGAAGGCGCTTATTCTTGGGACAGGGTCAAGGTTTTATGGTCGTGGGTCAAGTATACGCGGGTAGGGGCTTAAGAAGAAGGAGCCTGGGTAACAAAAGAGAAAAAGGCTTTATCTTTTATAAAAGGGTCGGGTTACAAACATAAAGGTCGGGTATTTATATTAAAAACAAATGTTTTAAATATAAAACAAAAGGTCTTGATAGGTTAATATTTTAACTAAAAACAATGTAAAAGAGGATCTTTTTAATTTTTTTTATGGGATAAGGGAAAAAGATGAAGGAAAGAGGTTTTATGGGGTTTTAGCGCCGGGGGGGGGGAGGAGAGGAAATGAGGCTTTTTTGTAGGTAAGAGGGTGAAAATGAGGGAAATAAACCCAAAATGATTTTTGATGAGCAACATGGTGATTTTGAAAAGGTAAACTCAGAGATAGTGAAAAAGGATCTGTAAGGATAATGAAGGGAGTGAGATTTCTAAAGATAGATAATAGGCAAGGATTGCTATCTTTATCTACTTGTGGGAAATCCATAGTCACCTAGAGAATCTGTAGAATACAGGAGGATAAAAATTTTGATAAGCCTTCTTCTCTAAATGCCAGTTTGGAGTTATGGACATAAGGGTGTGATCATTCTCATGCCAACAACAACTCACTAGCGTAGAAAATATGCACTCTTGGGAATTATCTTCGGCAACTACCTTTAAAAGCTACTTAGCATCTACCCTTCAACCTGAAACTTAAGCTCAATTTATAGGAAAATGGAGGTATTTTCAGTTCGATGAAGAGGGGGATGGATTCCTCTCATGAAGGGATTTGAGCTCCATGGACCAAGGGATAAGCTCCATGAGTGGAGGGATAAATATCAAACAGATCGCGACTCTAAAAGCTTCCAGTTGGGAGAATATTTGACCAGTTGGGCTTATGGAATTTAATTTTCTTTTTATGGGTGTCCGCAGGTAATAATAGAAAAATGTGCGGGGTTTATTGCAGTTTATAGACCAAACATCCATGGATCTGCAAAAAAAGTCTAGAAAAAGTGCGGAGGTAGAATTTTAAGGGTTTTACAGATATTTTCTCCAATTCCAAGACTTGATTCAGGAACATTAAGGTTTTTGACTTCTAAGGGAACATGATACATGTGGTGATAGAACTATACAGACAGTCAAATATCATAGTGACAAAATAGCGTCTAACAGATTGCTCCCTTAAGTGAAAAGTTTGAGGTTATCCTGAAGAGTGAAGCACTTTATCATTTTGAGGATTGGATTGGAGGCACCAGTTGAAAATCTGTGAAAACATTCAATGCAAACACACACACACACACAGAAATATATATATGATTACTGAGGTAAGAATTCCCATACTCAGATAAAAACTAACTAAACGTTCTGGTACATATATGGTTTGAATATTACATCAAAGTAGACACAGTATCGGGGCAACCATATGTCATGAGTAGTCTACTATATCATGAATAATAAAAATCCTCACAACTTGGATGGTGGAAACTATCAAAGGGTCTTGATTTCCACTTCCCAAACTAGTATGAGTCTATCGATGCGATTGATTGTGTCGAAGTCGAACATGGTAGAAACCACTTGATTACCAGTCAGTGATGTGAACCGTTAACAAGTGTGAGAGAAACCGCTAATAATGACAACAGCTCTCAAAGTACTCCAGTACAATCTATGAAGTGTGAATGAAATATTTGCAGTCAAACACTCATAGAATCACTCGATCGAAGGTCAATGATGCAACCTCTCGTTGAAGGCGAGAAATTTTTCACTAGAGCATGGAGATCCCAAGGTACTGATAGGATTCTAGATCAACTTTCTAGATGATGAGATGATGTTGATAGAAAGTGATCTGTCATAGGAAAGCCCATGACACAAAACCATTAGATCAAGTTTTGAGGAATTTTTTGCAAGGACTGACTCAGGGATAGTCAAAGTTAATGGAGAAAAATGTTTGCAATGAATGGTTTATTTGAATTCTCTCTTGAACACATAACGACACTGCAGATGGCTTGGCGGCATTTGACCTAAATCTAATATCGAGAAACCAGCTGAAGAATTTCAATGTGGTTTGATTAACTTTGAGACAAAGTATTTCCCAACCCAGGTAAAAGTATTATAAAGTGTCATGTTCAAGAGTGACATGCTGCTTTCTATAGAAGGGTGACGACTGGATTCTTTTTCTCTCTTTTCCCCCCACCATTACAGGCAAGTACCTCTTTATTTTTGACAAGCTTGAGGAGGATAAAATTTGATTATTTATGTAAGATCATCCTTAGGATGAGTCCATATTAGTATTAAAATCAAACCCTAAGAAGGAGTGGTCCGGTACTATTTGTAATCAACAGTTCCTTTACTGTTAAATTTTAACGAGTCCAGTATAGGAGAAACTTAGTGGTTTCAGTTTTAGGGAGTCAGAAGAAAAAAAATAAGTAAATTCCATGGTTGTTATTTTTCGTAAATTTAGTCTCTCAGGCCCGAAAAAGGATAAAATAATGTAGGTTAGAACTCTTTTGACCATGATTAGTCAACGTATACCTTTTTCGTAATTAGTCCTTTTCAGTCCGGAAAAGGGGTAAACTTATATTGAAAGGAAGATTGTTCATTTACTTTAACGATTTCAAATATTAAAGTAATCGAAGATATTTTCATATTTATAGAGTCTGAAAAGGGCTTAAAAGAGAACTCCAAGGTTTCAATTTTTCGTATTTTTAAGGAGCCCGAAAAAAGTGATAAAAGTATACTCAGTGTACCGACTTTCAATTTAATTAGGAGCAGGAAAAAAGGGAAAAAACTCCGCATTTTCATGTATGTTTTACGAGCATGAAAGATAGCAAAATAATCTCGATATTTTCATGAGTTTAACGAGTCTTGAAAATAATAACCAAAATGGACACAAGATAGGTTTCATTTTATACAAGCTTGAAACACAGGAAAAATTATGGTTGAGAGTGGTTTCATTTTTACACAAGCTTGAAATGTAGGAAAAATATGATCGAGAGTGTTTTGTTTCATCTTTACACAAGCTTCAAAGAAAGGAAAAAATCATGCTTGAGATAAGTTTCAATGCCCCTAGAGCATAACCTTCAAGAGCATATGCCCCCCAAGCTTCATTTCATTCACCTAAGTGGACTACTAGTTACTAATAGGTGGATGGAATTAAGGTTCATTTACAAGACCAGATGAAATACTTGACTTGACACTTACGAGATCTAATCAAATAGTCGATTCAATTAGGAGAGGATTTGTTTCATTTTTTAATGAGCTTGACACAGGAAAATAACTATGCTCATTTCCTGATTCATTTTTTAATGAGGTTGATACAGGAAAAGAACTATCCTCATTGTTTGATTCATTTTTTAACGAGGTTGACACAGGAAAAAAACCATCCTCATAAGGGCCTATTTCATTTTTTAACGAGGTTGATACAATACAAGAACAATCATCATGGGGACCTATTTCATTTTTTAATGAGGTTGACATAGGAAAATAACCATCCTCAAGGTGGCCTATTTCATTTTTAAACGAGGTTGGCACAGGAAAAATAACTATCCTCAATATGAACTAATTCATTTTTCAACGAGGTTGACACAGTAAAAGGAACTATCCTCATATGAACTGATTCATTTTTTAATGAGGTTGACACAATAAAAGGAACTATCCTCATTACCTGATTCATTTTTTAATGAGGTTGACACAGTAAAAGGAACTATCCTCACTACCTGATTCATTTTTTAATGAGTTTGACACAATAAAAGGAACTCTTCTCACAGAAACCTTGATCATGGCTTCCAACTGGAAGAAACACATGTCAAGGGACACACCTCGATCATGGCTTCAAAGAGGTATTCATCAGATGGAAGAACAATTCTACGGAAGGAATACATGTCAAGGGAATCAATAGGGATGAGAACATCGCATTCAAATGATCCCATAGGGTTTTCCATGTCAAATACCAAATCTAAGTCAAAGGAAGTCTACAAAATAGTGAGAGGCTCGCTTGCATCGGTAACTGAAAACATGGAACTGGTTGCCACATAATTAACTCGTGCTAGGGTAGATACCACTTTCGTATAACGAACATTCATGGGTGTCAGATTATTGGTAGTCGAATCAAGAATAAATAATGAAAGCTGGTAAACAATCCCAATGTTTCCATTATGGGGGAAAGATGTCACATGAAAGAGTGTCGATACGACAACTATCATTGCATAAAACCAGTCTTTCCCAAGGAGAAAATTGAAATCCAAGGAGCCTTGGACTACCATAAGATCAATATAGACAATTTTACCATCCAAGGTAATAGGAAACTTAGGAAGGATCCCTAAAGGTTCACTAATGGTTTTTTTAAAAGATGACAGATTCTGTGTAACAGGCACAAGCTAAGGGGAACCCAAAGCTTTCCAAGTAGTTGAGGATAAAATATTAACATAAACACCTTCATCTATATTTGTGCGACGCACATTCTTACCACAAGCCTTCACAATGATTTGGAAAGGAATGAAGGAAGGAAGATGAGGTTCTGTTAGTCTATTCCAATCAAAGGAAAAGACCTCAGTAATTGGAGGGGGTTCTGTAGAAATAGGTGAGATGCCCCCTGGCATAGAAGAATCTGATTTAACAAGTAGAACCCGAGCAGTATGATTTTCACTCTCTTCAGGGAGAGTGGGACCGATCGGATGTGAAATCAAGTCGACCACTTGATCTACTAATGGATCATCAACCTGAGTGATATGAGTTTCACTCTCCAATGGAAGAGTGGATTGACTGTACTTGGAATTAGATCAATCACTTTGTGAATTGATAGTAGGTTGGGAGAAATTTTACGGTAACCAGTTGGAAATTTTTGCTATGGAACATTAAGGCTTTCCAACAATTTTGAGGCTTCATCCATGTAAGGGAAAAGATGAGTTTGATGACTCCCTTTACATAACCTACAAGGAAACCTAACTTTACCCTTTTTTCCAGGAACCTGACTATCATTGGTTGATGGATCAATAGTAAGTTGATGATAATTTTCTGACCATACTTCCAAGAACTTAGGAATACCAGGACAATTGATAAGGAAGTGGTCACCCTTTCAAAGTTTGCAAGGGTATTTGTGTTTGCGATGCATGTTGGAGGTTTCCTCAACACTGCTAACACTTACAACCATGGTTGGTTGGTTGACTTCTTTCTTATCTTGCTTCTTCTTCTTCTTCCCTTTCTTCTTATTCTTCTTCTTCTTATCCACCTAGTTACTAGCATCAAGGATTTTACCGAGCGAAGAAGAAGAAAGGGAGGAATACATGTTGGGAGAAGAAGGTAAAGGGTCAACATGAGGTTTGTGATGTTGATATGGTGAACTTTGTTGAGGTGAAGTATCTAGTTTAGGTGGAAAAATTTGAGTGTTCGAGGCCAACGAAGTTGAAAATAACCATACCGGTAAACTTATGGTAAATCCAGGTAATGACAATGTAGCCATATAAAGAGGACCAACATTTCCAAAGCAAGGAATATTACTAGGATTCTCATTAAGAGGATTTCTTTGGTTGGTAAATTCTGGAACAATTGCCATTAGATTCAACTTCAGTGATTTTTATAAACAATTTAAAAATATTAACAATTAAAATAAACAATTCACACGTAAGGTCTCTAAAAATTAAAAAGAAAAAAATGAACATGCGCTCTCAAATCTAGGAGTCAAACCACACACAAAAAGTATGTTTCCACACTAAAAATACTAGTTGGTGATGAAATCCAACTTCACGGAAGTTAATGTGGAAAACTGGTGGTTGGAATAGATACCCTAAAAACCTGCTTAATGAAACAGTCTGGTGCAAGTACCTCCACTATTCCATCTCGAAGTGAAGAGTACCCTCCGGAAAGTCCAAGTGAGTCTAGTCAACGTCTGCTCCAGGTACAGTGGGACCTTCCCTCCACCGTCACCTTGGGAAAAATCCTAAATATTATGGCCACTAAGGTTACCAACTGGGACAATTGCACCTGGGGGAACATTCTATGATCCGATATACATGCAAGGGAAGAGTATCAAGCTCAATCCCCTTGAAGTCTCCTCGACATGGTAAATCTGAGGTTTGCCAACAAGTGACCCCAGGCTCCTTGACAATGGTTAATCTGAGGCTTACCATTTGTATTACGTGCACATATTCTATCTTTCCCAATGAGATAGGTATGATTACCTCACTAGTTTCGACATGATCTCATGCTTGACTCTTTTAAGAAGAGCTTCCCAGAGCACAATTGTAACAATTGGAATTTTTCCTTACTGCAAGATACTATTGTTTGTTTAGTTTCTTTGAAAATTTAACTAATCCCTATTCCAAAGCACTAATCTTGAACTAGATTGGTGGAAAGAGCCCTAGAGAATGTAAAAATTTCTAGATGAATTTTACTAAGTGATATGTTATTTTGGCTGTTGTTACTCAAAGGATAAATGGATATGAAACTAGTGATGTTATGACCTAACCAAAAATTGAATGAAATCGAATATGATAATGTAATATTTTCAATTCGATTAATCCTAACTAAATTAAGGAGAGAGGTTCCATTCACTTCCAACAATGAAAAATTGATAAATAAGAGAAAATATAACAAATTCTCTAATGCACTAATTTCATCAAGAAGAACTAATGCTAATCAATTGAAATTTTTTTTTATTTTTATGTTTTAAAAAAAACATAAAAATATGTAAATTCAAATCAAAGAAACTGATCTAATTCTACGGTTGATTTTTCCAGAATGTAAACTATGCAGTTGTAATCTATGCACAATTCACTTGAAAACTATGTGAATGTAATCTATGCAGATTTTTCATTCATATTCTGAAAATGAGAATTCTAACTATGCAAGAGAATTCTTGTACACAAGATGATTTCAAATAAGTGAAATAACAACAAGACTATTATCCTTCACTAATGTAAGCTAAGGAACAAATCAAGTGTACGTAAATAAAATTGGGTTAGAATTTGAAAGGTCAAAATTAAAAACACTCAAAGGTGATTAACACTCGGACACAATTTAGAAAAAGAAAAAAGAAAAAAGATGAAAAACTGTTAAGAGACTGAGACAAACCTTGAAGTAACGACCAAACGAAATAAAATTAATAATTTCTCAAAAAAGAAACTCAAAACAACCAATTAAATTAACATAGACTGGTGAGATTGTAAATGGATCAGAGAAAACTTGAAGAATCAAGGTATCTGGCTCTAAAAGAGACAAATTAAATTTTTTCAAACATTTTAGTGGGGTGCGCAGATTCTAATGGAAAAAAGAGTGCATGTGCACTATTTTGAACGAAAAACTGTGGAGGTTGTCGCACTGTTTTCTGCTGAAAACTGTGGAGGTAAGGAAAAACTTGGAGAAATAAATAATCAACTCTATTTTTTAGGGATTTTTAAAATTTATCTTCCCAACCCAACTTAGAGAATTCAAAATCATAAAACTTAAAATTCAAACTGAAAACAAATAAAGAAAACTAAGTTCTAGTCCCCCAGTGGAGTCACCATTTTGTTATGCGGATTAATCCCTCTGGTAGACAAGAGTGATCTCCCTAGTATTCAACGAGTAGCTAGAAACAAACATCCATTTGGAAGCCTTTTTCTCTAGATTAATTGCATTTTAGAATTATTATAAGAAAGTAGACAGGACATGCTCCTACCTTGAAATCAAAACATTTGATGTAGTCTTTTGTCCTGTTGCTCCAAAGTGGCTTCTCCAATAAGTAGAACCTGAAATCAAAGACAAGACAAAAGAATCAAAGCATCTGCAACATATAATAATCAAGAAAAGATAACCCAACTTAGTGATCAAGGAGTCTAAGTATTGATGTTATTTCAATAAGAATAAGAAAAAATCAATAATAAAAAGAGATCCATATGTATTATCTTGAATAAAAAGAATAATATTACAACTTGATGCCTTGATGTCATACAGATTTCTCCTGGGGTCCTGAAAAATCGTTTGTCCTTCAGTTTGATAAGCCTTCCTCTTTGAATACCAGCATGTAGTTATGGACACGAGGGTGTAATCATTCTGATGCCAACAACAACTCACTAATGTAGAAAGTATGCACTCTTGGGAATTCTCTTCAGCAATTACATTTACAACCTATTCAACATCTACCCTTTAGCCTGAAACTTGAGCTCAATTTATAGGGAAATGGAGGTAGTTTCAGTTCCATGAAGAGGGGGATGGATTCCTCTCATGAAGGTATTTGAGCTCCATGGAACAAGGTATAAGATCCATGAGTGGAGGGATAAAGCTTAAACTGATCGTGACTTTAGAAGCTTCCAGTTGGGAGAATATTCAACCAACTAGGCTTCTAAAATTTACTTTTTCTTTTTATGGGGGTCCGCAGGCAATAGTAGCAAAACATACGGGGTTTGTCGTGGCTTATAGACCAAACATTCGCGGATCCGCAGGAAAAAGGCTAGAAAAAGTGTGGAGGTAGACTTTTAGTGGTTTTACAGAGCTTTTCTCCAATTCCATGACTTGATTCAGGAACATTAAGGTTTTTGACTTCTAAGGGAACATGATATAGGTGGTGATAGACCTCTACAGACAGTCAAATTTCATGGTGACAAAATAACGTGTAACACCAACTGAATGTATCTTAAAGGATCCATGTATCCCACACTACAAAAGGTCCCTACGAGTTCATTTATCGAGAACCGTTTGTGTGGGAATCCTTTGGAATCTTATGAAGGCCTTCCCCCAACATCGACTCCGTCCAGTGAGCACAAGGGCAAAAAAAATGTCCCGCCAAAATAATTCTCAGTACAATTCCAATACAGTTATTTCTGCTACAGAACAATCAAATGTCGATCACGAAGGCCCAATGTGCACTGAATATTTTGAAGCCTTTGATTGTTCCAATCCCTACATTGATCCCTTAAAAAATTCCTTCGCCTTCATAATTCTATTTAGGTTAAAACAAGAAACATGATATAAAAAAATCGTAAACTTTATTCTCTAATCCGATTATTGTCGAAATTATGATGTATATTTTCAATTGCTCATGAAATTTTAATCAAAATCACAAGACACAAACCTACTCTACTACTCTGCAAAATTCAATTCACAATTTAGAAAATAAAACACAAACATTAAATGATAAATAACACACATGCACACATTATTTTTCTAGGGGAAAGAAATTTTCTAAAAACCCCTTTGTCTACTTGCATTAATCTGATGGATAGAGATGTATTACAATTTCTAGCTCAATCTGAGCTCAACCTACAAGTGAATAACCTCCATATGCTCACTGAGAAGCTCCGACCCAGACTTAGTAAAATTATTCCTCTACTTGAGACCCTATTTCCTTAAGAAATTCCTTGAGAAATTATGCCCATATTATTTAGGAAATTCCTCCAAAATTATTACGCAATTCCCAAGGTTGATCATTTGACTACATGCAACACATGTACACTCAATACTAGTCTACAAACCATGTTACACTGCCTTAGAATATCCACCACAGTTGGGGAACTTGAATTATCTACATGCACTAGATATTTTATGTTGATTGATTAGTTAATTGGATGATCACTGATTTTAACTAAAGTATCACTGCACAACTGACCTTCCACTAGTTCCTCCAGCAGTTAGAACTATTTCAACAGAAAACAACTTTAAATAATTAACCATGATTGCTACAAATTAGTAACCACAGATGATTAACTGAACTTTAACCCCTCTAACTCGAATTTACTGAGTTAACTGAGTGACAAGAGCCATATCACACAAGTTAACTGCATCCAAGTTTTATGTTGATGTGGAAATTTTAATTTTCTCAATTAGACCAAGGAAAAATCAAATTAACGCTTTCTTGCTACATTTTTCAACACTCCCTCTCATCAAGAAAGGGATTTTCCACTACCCATATCTTAAACTCTGGAATGTACTATACCAACACCTCTAACTGTTGTTGTTTTTTATACTGCAACATATGTAACGAAGAAGCACAAAAAAAACATTGAATCAATTTTGTTTGCAACTGTCTACTGGGAAAATTGTGCTGCTGCTGACTCTATTACTGAGCCTCATGTTCTGCTATCAACACTCCTCTACACTCAGTATTTTACTAGAACTAATACTCCTACTACTAAATATTATGGGCCCCTGTAGCATATTGAAATTTTCAAAAGAAACATCGAAAATGGAAACCATAAATGGAATCCAGAAAATGGCAACTAGAAACGGTGCCATAAGAGGCTTCTGATTTTTTTTTTTTTAATTAAATTGGAAGAGAAATTTTAATTTCATCTCATGAAAACTTGTATTAGTTAACCGAGTCAGGAAGACTTAGTTAGCTTACAAAATTTGAGTTAGAGGTCAAAGAGGAGGCATGTAGAGGATTTTCCATGATTATAAGGTGTCTAGTTACAATTATTTGTGAGTTGTAATTAGTTAACTCAATTATTTGAGTTAAAATTAGTTTGACTGGTTCTAACTGAGAGATGAGCTAGTGATAGGTCTAGTGAATTAAATTAGATTTAATTCACAAGTAGTGAGCAATCATTTAACTGATAATTCACTATAAATAGTTGTTGTATGTCAGTTCTAAGGAAGGCCCAATTGAGATTGAGGTCAGAGGGAAGAGATCTATCAGTAGTCTTATTAGAAAATTGTACACGTCATGCATGAGCTCATAGGGAAGGCCTTGTAGGATTGAAAAATCATTAATTGGTATTTTCCTAATCAATAGGGGCTCAATTAGCCCAATAATATGTAAGCAAGGAAGACCCTGCAGAGGCAAGCAAAAACTTAAATATTGGACCAAACTTGCTTAGATCGCAAGTGAGATCCGAGCCAGTTCAGAGTGACAGAGTTGGTAGAGTGCAGGAATTTATCTGAGAGAGAAATAATTTTATTTTTTCATGATCTTGACTTTATGCAATATCTAGATAGTGGGGTTTTGAGCAGTTTATTTCCCCAGATACATCTTGTGGTGTGCGATTGATAATTTATTTCTATTTCATGTTATGTGATTTTGTGATCGAATTTTGTTTCCACAAATTGTAGAAGGATTATGTATCTTGTTTTAGTACATTATAAGATCATATTGAATCTCATTGTTAGATTTTCTAAATGGTATTGGAGCGCTAGGAATCATAAGAGAAGAGAAGAACAAGGTTTGTTTTTTAAAAGGTTCAAATTTGTATATCTATTCTTCAGGATCTAACAAATGATCAAGATGTATTTCAATGTCTTGAGACTCGAATATTCCCTTAAGGGAATTCATAGAAAATGATATTCCCCAACCCGCAACAAAAAATTCTCAACTTCTTGATGCATGGAAAAAGAAGGTAGCAAAGGAGAGAAGGCTATTGTTAGAAGGCATTAGAGATCATATTGTCTCGAGTCTCCATGGGAAGGCGACTCAATATGCTATGTGGAAGGCCTTGACAAATATGTTTCAAAATAGTAGCGACCACAAAAATTTAGCACTGAGAGACAAGCTCAAAAAGTTAAATATGGAGGAGGGCAAGATAATACCAAAATACTTGACGAAGTTCACTTAATGTTGAGATGATCTTGGAGGTTTTGGGGTGACAATATCCCAGGATGATTTGGTGAGCCTAGCTCTTCTAGGCCTTCCCACGAGTTGGAATAGTTACCAAGACTTTGTGAGTGGGAGGGAGAAGCTACCAGACTGGGAGCATTTGTGGTCCGACTTTGTAATAGAAGAGATAAGGCAGAGAACCAAAGATAGGACCTCTAACAAAGACAAAGAAGAAGATATTTCATTGGTCAAAAAAGGAAAAAAATACAAGGGAAAGAAGTCCCAAGGAAAAGAGGGCAAGATAGACTTGTCCAAGATAAATTTTTTTCACTATCACGAGCACAGCCACTATGCCTCGATTTTTCCATAGAAGAAGGTATCAAGAAGAAGCCCGCAGTTGCAACAAGTGAAGCATTAGCTTCACAGTTCGAGCTTGATTTTAATTTCTTTGCATGCATGTCCAACACTATAATGGGATTAATGTGGTATCTAGACAGAGGTGCCTCATTCCATATGATGAGGAATAGAGATCGCTTCAGTGACTTGGAGTAGAAGGACCTTCAGCTGAACATAGAGTTTGGAGATGATGGGAGGTATAGTGCAACAAACATAGGTGCAATTGCCCTTCAGAGGGATTTTGGATCCCCTCTCAGACTCTAATATTTTTTTTATGTTCCAGGACTAAAGAAGAATATTGTCTCCATAGTGGTATTGGAAGACTGTGGTTATGATGTCATAATTAGAAAATCAAAGGTGTTCCTTAGACACATTGCCATAGGACGGGTGAAACAAATATGTGTAAGAGTCAAGAGCCTATATGCTCTCGAGGACGAAGATGTAGGCAAAGCATTTAGGAGAAATAGAGAGGAGACTGAGTGGAGGCATCAACTCAAGAAAAGAACACCAGAAGGGGGAAACTGTCACCCAGATGGTAAGAGGGAGCACATGCAACCATACTTTTAGGTGAAAGGTTGGGTGATTTGTAGACATAATCCCAAGAGAAGAAATTTGGGTAGGATCCATTGAAATGGCTTGTCTCATGGATCAGACCTGGATACGAGGAGCCCACAATACATAGTAGTAGGAAGGATTAGTAGGATTGATGTAATCAGATGTCAGGAAGACAAAATCAAAGTGACATATGTCATATACTAGAGTGCATATCATAGTTGGCAGTAGTGTAGAGGGCACATATGCAGAGTCAACAACAACACTAAGTTTCCAGTAGACAATGCAATAGCTAGCAACATTCAGAGATTCTGATGAAAAATGCATCATACTCATTCATTTTTTTGGAGGATTTTCAGTTTCAGGAGTTTCAGGAGAAAACAACACTAGAGAAGTTTTGAATGAAAAACATTTCAAAGGTACCAGATCAAGATATATTGAATTCCTTTCTTGTTTAGAGGGAGTGTTGAAATTGGCAACAAGAAACATTGAAAATGGAAACCATAAATGGAATCCAGAAAATGGCAACCTTAAATGGTACCATAGGAGGCTTCTAATTTAATTTTCCCTTAATTAAATTTGAAGAGAAAATGTAATTTCATCTCATGATAGCTTGTATTAGTTAAATGAGTCAGGAAGACTTAGTTAGATTAGTAAATTTGAGTTATAGGTCAAAGAGGAGGCATGTAGAGGATTTTCCATGATTTTAGGGGGTCCAGTTACATTTATTTGTGAGTTGTAATTATTTAACTCAATTATTTGAGTTAAAATCAGTTTAACTAGTTCTAATTGAGAGATGAGCTAGTGATAGGTCCATGGAATTAAATTAAATTTAATTCAAATATAGTGATCAATCAGTTAACTGATAATTCGCTATAAATAGTTATTGCATGTCAGTTCTAAGGAAGGCCCAGTTGAGACTGAGGTTAAAGGAAAGATATCTATTAGTTGTGCTATTAGAAAATTGTACAGGTCATGCATGAGGTCATCAAGAAGGCTTTGAAGGATTACGTAATCATTAATTGGTATTTTCCTAATTAATAGGGGCTTAATTAGCCCAATAATGCATAATAAATTTACGCCAGTTAGAGGCAAGAAACTGGTTAAATATTGTACCAAACTTACTGAGATCGCAAGCCAGATCCAAGCTAGATCAGAGTGATACAGTTCACGGAGTGCGGGAATTTCTTAGAGAGAGAAATTATCACATTTTTCCATGATATTTACTTTATTAAATATACATATAGTGGGTTTTTGAGCAGATTCTTTCCCCAGATAGATCATGTGTTGTGTGATTGATGATTTCTTTCTCTTTCATGTTATGTGATTGTGCGATCAAATTTTGTTTCCGCAAATTTTAGAACAATTTAGTATCTTATTTTAGTACATTATAAGATCCAATTGAATCATGTTTTTATATTTTATACATATAAACATAATGATCCATGAGGATAACACCTCAATGGACCCTTCCCTAATCTCTGTAATTATGGGGATACGTATCTACATCACTCCACCTCACTTCTATAGGTATAGTTGCAATTTCTCCCTCTTGCTACTTACCTAGAACTCTCCCCCTACTAGAGGTCTCTACTTGGGTGGATGTCTCCTCTCTGACTCCTCTCTACCTCTCCATTTAGGGCTACTCCTAAACTTCTTGAGACTCCTTCTAAGGCTCCATATAAGAGGTCTATCCTACTACCTCTCAACCATCATATATTTGATCTCTACCTTAGTCCTCTAGGTTTTACATGCATCCTCTACCTCAAGTGAATATAGGTTCTTTACTTGAACCCCAATCCGCTTCACATGTCCAGTTGTTATGTGTCTCATGAATGCTTTCCCTTTCCTAAATATCACATTATAACCACGATCTTCCAAAACTGCTACAGAGATGGGATTTTTCTTTAGGTTTGGAGCAAATATGACATCCTTGAGTCAGAGAGGGGATCCAAACTCCCTTTGAAAGGTGACTGTAGTAATCCCAGTTGCATTGTACCTTATTTCATACCCAAACTCATTGTGCATATAGAGATATTAATTCTCTAGGTCACTAAAATACTCTCTACACCCTATCATATGGAATGAGGCACCAAAGTCCAATTACCGCATGCACCCCATCACTGTGTTGTCAATGCATCTGATAAGGGTGAAATATAGCTCAAACTATGAAGCCAAAGATTCACATGTTTCTCCTACTGAGGTCTTCTTACTCAAATTTTTGTGTGGAAACTTCATGCCATAATGTATGAATTCATGAAAATTGAAAATTTTAATTTTGGACAAATATTTCTTCTTGGCCCCCTTGGCTAGATTATGATTTGGTTTGAGATTTATTCCCTTTTCCCTTATTCCCTTTTCCAACCAATGAAAAGTTTCTTCATCATATTCCATGGATGAAGTCCCATCTCTGGTATTCCTCCTTATTTCCTTCTGTACCAAATCATACCATAAGTGTTCCCAATTCAATAGTTTTTCCCTCTCGTTCATCTAATATTGGTAGCTATGCCAACTCTTGGGAAGGCCAAAAAGTTTTAGGCTTACCAAGTCATATTTTGTGACATTAACACCAACCTTGCTAATTTCATCACGAACTTGTGTGAACGTACTTAGATACTGTGGAATAGTGTCATTCTTCTACATCTTGATATTTTGAAGTTTATCCTTGACCATTTTGAAGTGATAAGTGGAATTTTCAAAAATAATGAGAAATTAGTCAGCTACGACTACCTCTCATGGAAATGGTCATAGATGAATGACTTACTTAATGCAATTGAATCCCAAAAATGATATCTAATATAATGCACTGCGGAAACCCCTCATAGTTAAAATACAAAGAGTAAAGGGAGCTCTACTTGAATGGCTCATGAGGCACAATACTTGCTAAGGTTTTGCAAATAGGGTAGCAAGGTAAGTGGGCTTGATTGTGCGCAAAAACTCCATAGTTAAGCGCGCTTGAGCTAGAGGAGTTCTGAGATCGGTGACCTTCCGGGAAGTCCTGGTTACCAGATGCAAGCCCCAGAAGTGATGATTGATGCTATGTGTTGGCAATATGATGCAGAGTGTTGTCATTGATGGCAACCTACTTGATAAAGTTGATGAAAACCTTCTTGATGAGTTAAAGGGGAGATTGTTGGCAATGTGATACAATGTGTTGACTTTGATGGAACCTGCTTAATGAAGTTGTTCATGATGGAAACTGACTTGATGAGATGTTAATAATTTAAATCTGATGTATCTACAGATCAACTCAGAAGTAATAGAAGAAAGGAAGTGCCAGAAAAATGATAAATATGATGTGTCACAAAGCATATGTGGGTTTGTTAAGGCAAAGTAGCGTATGCACATGGAAAAGTATGTGCCAAGTCGCGTATGCCCTTTTGGGCTCCAAATTTAGAATACCAAGGGCTGTTACCATGGTATTGACCCATTGTATTAAGCGCTTGATTATCTATTTGATCCCGTCCAAGAATACCATTGGAATTTGTGTGGTTTTGGCTCATGGTATTGATAAAGGCTAAACCTATATAAGGTGAAGGAGATCATTGTGCAAGGGTGTGCATGAGTAAGAGTTGTGAATGAATAAATCTCTCTAAGGAATATCTGCATGGATGAACTCTATTCTTGATTGATAGATCTGAATCTATGATGCACCTATGAAGAAAATGATGAAGAGGGATCTCTAGATCTGAAATGTATATGTACTTTCTAGATCTGTTTATGGAATGTTTAGATCTGAGATGAGGCGAAATAATTTCTGAAGTAAAGGATGAAATCTGAGTTGTTTATCTGATCTGAAGAGCTGCACAGTCCTGAAAAGCTACAGATGTATACGCAGGTTTGCTTCAGGAAAAGTGCGTGTATACGCGGGTATGCTTAAGGGAAAGCGCGTATGGGCAGAAAGAGTTTTCTGAAGAATGCACAGATGTATACGCGGATTAGTCTGCATGAAAGCACATACATACGCAGGTTTAGTGAAGTAAAAGAGCGTATGGAATCTAGGGTTTTCTGAAGTAAGTGGAATGAAATTTCTGATCTATTTTATTGCTATCTGTCAATGATGTATTCGTACAGAACTGGGTTGTTTGAATGATGAATATGTCACGGTCATGTTAATCAAGATCAAGTTGTTGCTGATTGGTTAATGATTCAATGAATGAATTGATGGATTTATAAGTTTCAGTTTGATGTTATTTGAGCTTAAATGTGTGGAGTGGGTACAGTCTAAAAATATGATGAAAAGAGGCCTACAAGGTGTGTTGTGTGGAAGTTGTTGGATCCAGTATGAAAATTGATGAACGTGGTCCATGATTGTGCTGAGGGTCGAAGCCTTCAGTGAGGGGGTTGTAGCTCCCTACCAGTGGTAGCTGGTAAACGAAAGTGTAGGGGGTGGCTCCCTCTGGTGAGGTCAAATGAGAGTAGTAGTGGCCCTTCCGTGAGAGGCCGGTAAACGAAAGAAGGTTAGGCCTTTCTCATAGGTGCTCGTATGTTAAAGGAGTCTCACAATGCAGACATATGTTGTAAGATGTTTTTCTCTATAATAAAATATTGAAGGCTGAGCAACTGCAGCGGTGGTTTTCTCCCGATTTGGGTTTCCACCTAAAAATCCTGGTGTTCATGTGTGATGCTGTGTGTGATGATTTATTCTGTTCTTACTGCACATGTTTACTGTTTATTGAACATCTGATGAATGAATGATGCATAGATCTAAGTAAATAACAATGCATAATAATATCTCCTCAGATATACGTAGTTTTAGTGAATGATATCCACGGTATACGCGAGTTGGCTTAGGTGTAGCGTATGGGTTTTAGAGAAAGAGCAAAATTTCATTCCACTAACATAAACTAACTCTCTCCCATTTTTCCAACAATTGTACGTAGGAGGTCTCAGCAAGCTTGATCGCTGAAGGAGATCCATTACACAAAGTCATGAAGGGGATCCTTCTCTAAGCGTCACCTTATTCAGCAGCTAATGTTATTCTAGAAGATACTAAGGTGCGGCATATTTGTAAAGTCTGAAAGTGGTAAGTATGGGCAAGGTTGGAAGAAGGTTATCGGTATCCGGCAACTATTCCTACTGATGAAGCAGAAAGGAAGAAATATGAAATCAATGCCAAAGTAGTCAATGTTTTATTAGGAAGCCTATCTGAATCAAAATTTGTTAAAGTGATGCAACTAAATTCAGCAAAAGAAATATGGGACAAAATCATTCTAAGCTATGAAGGAGATACAAAGGTAAAAAGTGCCAAACTCCAAACTCTCAGAATTGAATATGAAAATTTAAGGATGCATAGTGATGAGAGTATTGCTAGTTTATTTTTACATCTAGATGATATTGTAAATCGTATGAGAAGTTTGGGTGAAACCATAACCGATACTACTCTGGTTGAAAAAGTCTTAAGATCTTTGACTTCAAAATTTGAGTCAAAAGTATCTGCTATTGAAGAAAGGAAAAATCTACAAACTCTTACTGTTGTTCAACTACATGGTATTCTAACTGCTTTTGAAATGAGAAAAGAATATCCCTCTCAAATCATAGAAGTTTCCTTTAAGGCATGTGCAAAAGGAAAAGAAAAGGAAGTTGTCAGGGAATCAAGTTACATATCAGAAGAAGAAGAAGCAAATTTTGTGAGAAGACTCCAACCAGGTACTGGAAGATTCAAAGGTAAGCTTCCCTTCAAATTTTTTAATTGTGGAAGAGTTGGTCATTATGAAGAAAATCATGATAAAGGGAAACAATTTGAAAAGGGAAAGAGCTATTATACAAATGAAGGTAATGATGAAATGTCAAATGAGGATGAAGAAGATTCTGACCAAGATATGCTAGTGCTCATGGCAAGGAAGCAAAAGAAGAAGGCTACTCAAAGAAAGGAGATATCTCAGAAAACATGTGCAGCTAAAAATGAAGAAGATAAAACAGGTATTGAATGTGGTTCTTGTGATTCACTTTCTTGTGAATGCAATGGTGAAAATAGTGAAAGTAATGTTATGGATCTAGAAGAAGCTCTCAAGATTAAAGTTGAAGATCAACAAAGATCATTTAAAGAGAGAGAAGTTATGTACAATGAGATGATCTCTCAAATGAATGGACAGATAGAAATATTGAACGGTCAGATAAACAAGTATCAAAGATTGTACAATTATGCAACCAATCGAAATAAAAGACTTGAAGCAGAAATCATCGATCTAAATGAAGATCCAGAAAAATCAAATAAGAAGAATGAAGAACTTGAAGCAGAAATCATCTCTCTAAATGCAGATCTTGAAGCATCAAATTAGAAGAATGAAGAACTTCTACAATCATTTGAAAAAGAAGGACGTGAAGTAGAATTCATCTCGCTCAAAACAAATCTGGAAAAATAAAATAAGAAGAATGAAGAACTACTACAAATTTTTGAAGAACAAGAAAATGGGTTGAAAGAAGAGATTTTGATACTGAATGATCAAGTAGAAGAAGGAAGAAGGGTTGAAGAAAGTATGAAAAAGCAATGCCAAAAATTGGAGGTTGAGGTAAACATTCTAAAAGGTAAATTAGAAGAAAAGGATAAACTCTTGAGGTTTTAAGATAGTACTAAGATTATGGATAATATTCTTAGTAGTCAAAGGTCTGCTTCTGTTAAATTTGGTCTTGGCTTTCATGAAACTCTTAAAGGAGAATCTAGTTCACAAGGAAGTGCTAAAGATTCAAAGGATATCAATACAAAACCTGAAGTGTTGGAAGAATCAAAAGATCAACCAATAATCATGAACTCTGAAAATAAATCTTTCCCTCCTAACTATAGAAGCATCAATAATGTTGAATGCTTTAAATGTCATAATTATGGGCATGTTGCAGCCAATTACAGAAGCAGATCATTCCAGTCACAAACAAACAGATTCTACTCAGAAAGGTACTCTGGTTTCTTCAAGGGATATTGTTTTTCATGTAACAAGTATGGTCATAAAGCAGCTGATTGCAATAGAAGAAAGAATAGAAAAACACATTATGATCCTTATGCTTACTTTTCTGGTCACATAAGATGTTATGCTTGTAACAAGTATGGACATGTAGAAAAAGAATGCAGGATGAACAGATCTAAGAAATTGGAGAATTTTCAGCACATTAAAAGAAATTTCAAGCAAAGCTGGAAAAAGAAGGAGGACCGGACAGAAACGTAGGGAATATTGACCCTACTATAGTCATCCATTTCTAAAGCTTACTACTCATAATGAATGCAGGAATGATGTGAGATACATTATAGAAATTAGTAATGTATCATCACAGGGGGAGCAATGTATGATGACTCCCATGGTTGGTTTGGTAATTCTGGTTATGTTTATTTCTGACAGTGCATCTGATGTGAAGAAGACAGGTACAGGTGGTACAAATTCAGGGGGAGATGAATTTGTGGAAATTTTCAGTATTTCACTTCTCATACACGGGTTTAGTGAACAAAAGCCGCATATACACGTGAGTTCCTTTGGAGACAGAAGCGTATGCTTTTCTGTTAAGGAAAACAATGATTCAGCTCAAGAACAAGAGCACATGTTTAGGGGGAACATCAATCTAACTACTAATGATTGCATTAATGGCATTGTATCTACCTATTTCTTAGTTCTCACATGATGATGACATGATACATGGTTTCTTATGATGAGATTATGGATGAGCCCTGTTTGCTTTTTGCTGAAGAATATCTTTTGTTTCACACATGGATGAGTTGGAAGTCTTATGATTTAGAGATAAGAATAGATCATGCAGAGGTTGTTGCTATGGTTGAGACCTTTTTCTTACGCATATTACATCATGATGAATCTTGAAGATCTTGGTGATATTAGATCACATGGATGATTGTTTGACACATATTTTCTATTGAAGAAGTTGTTCAAATATGATAATTCCTCTTGGGAAGAATATGTTGATGTTGCAAAGAGTCTGAAGGCTTGGTTACTGATGTGCTTATGCTACAACTGTTGGATGACACTTGAAAACACAACTACATTGTCCTATCTTTCTTCTCTCATATATTCCAGGGAAGTGTTCGAATATCTCAGACAGAAGTTGAGAGTAGTCTCTGCCATGTAGAGGATCAGATCTGATTAAATTTCAGAAGATTAAATGGGATACGTGGATTTCCTGAAGGACAGTCGCGTATATATGCGAGTTCATACACATAAAACCGCGTATGGTTAATTGCTGAAAATTTTTACTTGGGGTCAGAATTCTTCAACACAGCTGCAGTGCTGTTTGGTATCTCTGATGTTGTTTGGTATCTCTGATGATGTTTCAGCTCTTATATTTCTATTTCATTCTCTGATATTGGGTGAAGATTCCTTGATGATTGGCTGTTGAAAGTGTTCAGGTTGCACAAGCTAAGGAGGAGTTTTGGTCATATGGAAAGGATGCATTGGATGCACAATTTCAGGGGGAGCATTAGCCTTGCTGAATGTAATGCATTGTTAGCATTATGATTCTGAAATATGATCTCTTTCTTGAGGTCCTTTTGGTATTTGTTGTAAAAGGTCATATTTGTAATTTGATGAAAAGGTCATGTTGAGACCTATGATGTAAAATGGTAATATTCAATCATGTAAGGACTTGTTCAAATGTGTAAACTCACTTAGTTTGGTACTTGAGTCAAATTTGTAAACCCACTTGGTTGGGTAGTTGAGTTAAAATGTGTAAACCCACTTGGTTGGGTACTTTAGTCACATATGTAAATCCACTTGGTTGGATCATTGATGTAAGTATGAGTCCTTGGTGATAGGAAAGGTCATAGAGTCATGTACTTCATTGAAAAATATGTTTGAAGATTCAACATGAACTCAGGAGGAGCATGGTAACTTCAATGCACATCAGATCTATAGAGCTCTTCTTTCTACATTTGGAGAAAAATATTGTCTTGTTTTTGATCCGCCCTTTGCCCTTGATGTCAAAGGGGGAGAGTAGCATGGTGTTTGAATAGGGGGATAATATCATGGTGTTTGCATAATGGTTATAATCAATGTATCTATCTATTGTGGTGATCAAACACCATCATGGTTGCCATCAAGTCCAAAGGGGGAGATTTTTGGAAATATGATGCAGAGTGTTGTCCTTGATGGCAACCTACTTGATAAAGTTGATGAAAACCTTCTTGATGAGTTAAAGCGGAGATTGTTGGCAATGTGATACAATGCGTTGACTTTGATGGAACCTTTTTAATGAAGTTTTTCGTGATGGAAACTAACTTGATGAGTTGTTAATAATGTAAATTTGATGTATCTACAGATCAGCTCAGAAGTAACAGAAGAAAGGAAGTGCTAGAAAAATGATAAATATGATGTGTCACAAAGCATACGCGGGTTTGTTAAGGTGAAGTAGCGTATGCACGCGGAAAAGTACATGCCAAGTCGTGTATGCCCTTTTGGGCTCCAAATTTAGAATACCAAGGGGTGTTACCATGGTATTGACCCATTTTATTGAGCGCTTGATTATCTATTTGATCCTGTCCAAGAATACCATCGGAAGTTGTGTGGTTTTGGCTCATGGTATTGATAAAGGCTAAACCTATATAGGGAGAAGGAGATCATTGTGCAAGGGTGTGCATGAGTAAGGGTTGTGAATGAATAAATCTCTCTAAGGAATATCTGCATGGATGAACTCTATTCTTGATTGATAGATCTGAATCTATGATGCACCTATGAAGAAAATGATGAAGAGGGATCTCTAGATCTGAAATGTATATGTACTTTCTAGATCTGTTTATCGAATGTTTAGATCTGAGATGAGGAGAAATACTTTCTAAAGTAAAGGATGAAATCTGAGTTGTTTATCTGATCTGAAGAGCTGCAGAGTCCTGAAAAGCTACAGATGTATACGCAGGTTCGCTTCAGGAAAAGCGCGTGTATATGCGGGTATGCTTAAGGGAAAGCGCGTATGGGCAGAAAGAGTTTTCTAAAGAATGCACAGATGTATACGTGGATTAGTCTGCATGAACATGCGTACATACGGAGGTTTAGTGAAGTAAAAGAGCGTATGGAATCTAGGGTTTGCTGAAGTAAGTGGAATGAAATGTCTGATCTATTTTACTGCTATCTGTCAATGATGTATTCATACAGAACTGGGTTGTTTGAATGATGAATATCCTGCTGATTATGTTAATTGAAGATCAAGTTTTTGGTTGATTGGTTGATGATTCAATGAATGAATTGATGGGGTTATAAGTTTCAGTTTGATGAATGTTGAGCTTAAATGTGTGGAGTGGGTCCAGTCTGAAAATATTATGAAAAGTGGCCTACAAGTTGTGATGTATGGAAGTTGTTGGATCCAGTATGAAAATTGATGAAACATGGTCCATGGCGGTGCTGAGGGTCGAAGCCTTCAGTGAGGGGGTTGTGGCTCCCTTCCAGTGGTAGCTGGTAAATGAGTGCAGGGGGTAGTGGCTCCCTTCCAGGAGAGGCTGGTAAACGAGAGAATGTTGTAGCCTTCTGCAGGTGGGTGCCTGCGTGCTGGTATGAGTCTGCGCCAGTACATTGTTGTAAGATGTTTTATTTATAATAAAATATTGAAGACAGAGACGACGACAGCGGTGGTTTTCTCCCGACTTGGGTTTCCACCTTAAATCCTGGTGTTCATGTGTGTTGCTTATGTGCGATGGTTTATTTAGTTATTACTGCACATGCTTACTGCTAACTAAACATCTGATGAATAAATGATGCATAGATCTAAGTAAAGAATTAAATGCATAATAATATCTCTGCATATACGCGAGTTTTATGAATGATATCTGCGTGTATACGCGAGTTGGCTTCAGGAAAGTAGCGTATGGGTTTTAGAGAAAGAAAAAGTAAAAAAATTTCAGTCTGCACTAAATAATGATTCACACCCCCCTCTCAGTATTTTTCCCAACACTATGTGATTCATTTCACTAGTTTCAATCCCACTTCTTCACCCTTGTTAGCATCACCTGATGCAATGAGTGCTAAGTGGAATTTTCAAAAATCATGAGAAATTAGTCAATTATGACTACCTCTCATGGAAATGGTCATAGATGAATGACTTACTTAATGAAATTGAATCCCAAAAATGATATATAGCCTATGGGAATGTTCATACTTGTGGTAAGGTTGGAATTGGCAAGATATTTTTCATTTATAAAGAGGTTTGGAGATTTGAGCTTACGAAGACGAGAAAAAAATCTGCTAGTCTAGTCTACAAGTTCTCTTTCAATATTCAGGACCATTTTCAAAGCTTTCAAGAACAATGTTGTGTGGAACCATTTCACTAGGGTAAGATCCTTGATAGATTAACCAAGGCATTCAAGGGATTTTCATTGTTTTATTCAAAGGTGAACAAGAATATACACAATCCTTTCTATAAATCCATCAAATATTGTGGAACTAATCCAGTTTCTATGATTTCCAAACTCGCCCCCAAACCACTTGAGATATTTGTAAGATGTATATGTGCTCTCAAGAAAATATTTGAACATGGCACTAATATATCACAAATTAAGATTAGTAAACACCTCCTATATAGCCAACCCAGAAACTGTAAAATCAAGAGACCATATCCTGGAATGCGACGTAGTTATTGTGGATTCAAGATCTGGACCTGAGAAAGTTGATTATTTCTTATGATGACAATTGATCTAAGAACTTCAATATTTTTTTTACAAGAGATTTTTCCACTTTAGTTATTATATGGTTTTTCTCGTTTATATGCAAAGAGATGGAAGAATTACATCTTCCGACTTGAATCCATAGCGGCTTAGATTCAAAGCTTGTCATAAATAAATAAAAAGTCTTATAAGGTATAGTAACAACTCTTATTCTATATATATTGCATGTATAAGTAGTTCTTATTTTTGGGTTTTGGTTGTTTGTTTTAGAGGAGAAGGGGTTTCATACCCGTGAACCACTTATCACACTATATATAGGACTGATTAAATCTATTTCCTTGGAATTTTAACTCTTAATAGAATTTACTCTTTCAGGTTTTTGTTTGGAGACATTAGTTTTTGAGAAAACCCTTCAACTATAGGACATCGAGCTTCTGGTGGATACAAGGTTTCCAACCAAGTATTTATCTTACCTTTCCACTCTTTTTTGTTCCTTTATACTCAATTTATTTGGGACCTTTTGTTATTACTCAATTTTATTAGCTTATTTTCTCTTTGGAACAAAGTATTTTCATTGTAATGATTTTTTAGTGATAGTGATTTACCTTTGATATATATAAGTAGGAATAAGAAACCTCTTATATTAGCTCATTCATTGGATGCTTTCTCAAGATTCAATGCAACGATATGTTTTTCAACTTTATTATTTATTTTTTCAATTAAAAAAAATAAAAAATTATCCAAATTGGGTAGCGCTCCTTTTATAGATGGAAATCATATCAGGAACTTGTTATAAAATTCCATTTAAACTTAATATAATAGAAAATATATGGATTTTAGATACATGGTCTCAATATTTTTTTTAAAGAGAATATCAATTTTTAAGTTTAAAATAAAAGTGGTCATCCACTTGCTGAAGAAAGAAATGGGATTGGCTTATAGAAATAACCTATCAATAGGTTACCAAACAAGTTGGGTTAGGCACTTTCCCTTGATCTGGAAAGATTGAGCCAATATATAGTTTTCTCTTTATGAACACTTTTTTTGTGTAGCAACAACATTATCAATAAATTATTGTATCAAGTATGTTGGAAATGTTCAAAACCAAACAGTGGGATGAGATAGTCTAAGTATTTTTAGCATATATAGTATTTCTAAAAACTTTGAGTATATTAGTGGGAAGCATTTATTGGAAAAAAGGTTTTGTCGTTCAAGTAGATACTTCCAAGTTTTTTTTCCACGGAAAAAAAATCGGATTTTCTATATATTTAGAGAATCACAGAGCATATGCAAAAGCATTACAAAAAAAACCACCCAAACTCCTTCGATGAAGGATAAAGGTAGTCACGACTACCTTGAGCACCCATGGGTACTTCTAAGGCTGCCAGAGCAGAAGAAAAATTCTGTCAACAAAAAACGCTTCCAGTCTTTCATATCTCCTGGCGTGTCACCGAACCAGAGATAATGAAAGAAATACAGAGGCAAGTATTCAGAGGTCTGAAATAAAACCAGATATAACAATAAGATAAACAGCTGGGACCGGTAGTAGGCACTATTCCGGTCCCAAATCTTCTCAAAAGAAAACAAAAAGAACAGTTTTGTGATTTTGACTGTAAACGCAGGCCTCCTCGGACGAGGAAAACAGCCTGTTGAGGATTTTTTTAGAACATTCGGATCCATAGTTTTTATAAATAAACATGACAGGAAGATTATATCAACATAAAGTTTTAAAAAGTAGCAGCTTGCAGAAAGAAAATATCGTGCAGAAAAGAACAGCATCATCCAAAAACTGGCTGATCAATAGGAGTGATCACCCCCTTATCCATCTCTGTTACTGACCAGGTCCCCAAAGCTTGCTGTACACCTGTTTTAGATAAGGTATCTGCCTCCTGGTTTCTTTCCCTGTAAATGTGGCAAACAGTAATATCATTAAAGAAACTTTTGATATTCAAAATCTCATTAAGTAAAGGAAGCAAAATGTAATTTCTGCAATGTTGAGTCCTGTTGAACCAATTCACTACATTCTTTGAGTCACCGAAGATCTGAACCTGTCTCATCTGTTTCAAGGAAAGCGAGCATAGTAAGTGGTGTAATGACTTGAGCTCAGCAAAATTATTAGTCCCCTGCCCAAGGCCTATTGAGGCTCGAAAAGATTTTTCAGAGGTTTCATGAATAACCAAACCCGCTCCGCATTGTCCATTTAAGTCTGCAGCTCCATCAAAATATGCCCACGGAACAGATTCTCTGATAAGTTCAGGCTGAATAGAGCGGAGGATGGATTGACCAGATGGGGAAGGAATGCTGTCATATATAGCTGCCCCTGCCACAGCCAGATTCCCAATAGGGAAAGGAACATCTTTGAAAATTACTTGGTTCCTGGCTAGCCACGTGCCCCAAGCTATCAAGAGAGGTAAGGATCGGATTTTGTCATCAGAGGCTTCCTGCCACCACCGGAGCCAAGCTTGCTGTATACTGTCTCCTTCCCACCTGAGAGGGGAATTTATGAGTCTCAAGGTTTCAGCCCACAGGCTGACATTGAAAGGGCATGTAAGAAATAAATGCAAAGTTGATTCCTCATTTGCTTTGCAAAGAGAGCACCAGCCTGGACCAATTTTCCCCCTTTTCTGCAAGAAATCCCATGTTGGTACTTTTTTCTGTAGGATGCACCAGAAGAAGAGTCTGGTTTTTGCAGGACATTTTAACTTCCAAAGGAGCTTAGACCACTAGTCAGGGTCTTCCCAGCCTTGTTGAGACATCATCCATTGTAACCCATCTTAGGAGAGTAACTTCCTGTCTGAGCATGAACCCAGGCTAGCTCATCCCTTGTTTCTGAGATCCGAACATAAGAGTTTTGGAGATCCGACAAAAAGAGGCTCCATTCCTCCCTCCATCTCTCCTCCAAAAGAAGATCAGGATAGATGCTTCCAAGTTAAACCCTCATTTCCTTGTAAATTCTTCAATTTGTAACAAAATTATCTCTAGCCCTAATATTGTTAATGGTTTAAAAACCATGTAGTCTATCAAAGAGTACCATGTAGTCTATCAACGAGTACCTCCAAACTAGTGAAAGAAATTGGGAAATGAGGTATGTATAAATTAGACGAAACTAATGTCCCTTTTGCATGGTCTGAAATTGTTTTAACAATGACAATAACTTACCTTAAAAAATTGGGTAGTTTGTTTTTGATACATAATTTCCAAGTTGTATTTGTGATTTCTTCTCTAATAATATTACAAATAGTAACCTTGGAATGGATAAATTTCAATTTATTGGAATACTACCATTTTTGTGCACTTAGGAATAATAAGTAATATTGCATTTGATTCTAGTGTGCTTGCAATATTTCATGAAATCAATCAAGAATTCTATTTTATAACTATTTTTAAGTAGAAAAAAGTAATATTCAAGAGGTAGAAAAAAAAAAATAGTTATGATGAAAAGATAGTCCTTAGAGGCCTAAAACTTATTGCAACCTCACAGGGACACCTAATCACACAAATGTTAGTCAACATCCATGGAATATATTTCCCTAATCTATAACTAATGATTTACCAATCTTTATAGTGCAAACACACGCATGTCATCCAGTCCATGTGGTTAGAATGCTCCATCCACACACAAAATTCATATTTCGTGTGGCTACAACAATAAATTCCTAGTTTTGTGCCTGAAACCATAGATTCAATGCCTAAATTTTAAGGCTAGCCCACATGCTATTGCCCAAAAAATGCCCAAAAATTTCTAGGACTATGTCAATGATAATTACAAGTCTACATAATATACACTTAGGTTCAAATCATGCAAAAAATTTCCAAAAACATGATAAAAATTTAGACAAACACATGGAAAACATAGTAAGTATAGGTAATGAATGCATATATGTTCATTGTTTCCTTAGTTTCATCATAGAATCATCAAGAAGGCTTAATTCCCTCTCAATCTCACTGCAACAAAACTTGTAAGCTCATACATTCATATAACTAATTCAATAACTTATCGAATCATGAAAAAGACCCATAACAAGAGAATATTATTTAACCATTCCTATAACTAACATTTAACTAGAATGAATCCATGAAAAACCAATACATGTGCTCATTGATATCAATAATAATTAAAACATAATAATATATTTATAAATCCATATAAGTCAGCGACCTCCATGTACCACCTGACCATAGATTAGGCTACACCAAATATCTCGTAGAACCAATTACCCCTGTTCCATACTCTAAGCATGAATGTGGGATCACATGGGATATACCAAAAAAAAACCAACTAGGGAATCCAAAGGCTAAAGCACCTCAACCCTCAACCATAGTGATTTCACCTAAACCAATCTAGAAATCACCAAAACCAAATTAGCTTGGATGCCTTAGAATTTCTTCACCATACCCAAAGGATTTTTCTTGCCTCCACCCACCTATTAAGTGTTCCAAGAGAAAACCATCTCCACCCTCAACCCTTGGGAATTTTCTTGACACCACCTCAACCATGATCGAAAATTTTCCAACAATATAAATATTAATCAAAACAAGGAATCCACTATATCATGGATATCCAGGAAATGGAAAAGACAAGGTTGTACACCATTGTCAATCCAGAAAAATCTCATGCCAATGATATAAAACATGGCCTATAAACTAATGCATATACCATACATCAAATAAAAACATACTAAATCACACATGCACAATATTACATGCAAATCAACTGCTATTTTGACCCTTGCTTTCTATTGTCCAAACTTCTTCTTGTGCTCTCTTATTTGTTCCTTGATTTCTTGCTTGAGTACTCCTGTCAAAGTGCTTGTTCTCTCTCCCTTGCTCTTCTCTTCTCTAAGTGAATGCTATAATTTCGAAGAATGTGTCAGATCTTTCATTTTATTTTCCTTTTCCTTTACATTTCATTCATTTTCCCTTGCATGCTTATTCACGTCTCTTCATTTTCCTTTTCTCCTATTTACATTTATTTCTTGTATTAAATTGTTAATTATTTCCTTATTCCTTTTTTCCAATTCAAATTATGATTTCCATAGCCAAAAATAAACCATAAGTGATTCCCAAAGTTTCTTTTTTAATTCCATTCAAATTGGGATACATGTCCCATGACCTTGGTTTTATTTTATTTACATGGAAACTTAACTCGGTGATGTTATCAATTTCATGGCCCTCCCAG
This sequence comes from Pinus albicaulis, assembly GCA_034641835.2. NCBI lineage: Eukaryota > Viridiplantae > Streptophyta > Pinopsida > Pinales > Pinaceae > Pinus > Pinus albicaulis. The sequence continues at coordinate 471,118,419 of CM076581.1, read as the reverse complement.
TGATTCAATATCATGTTTGGTAAATGGAATGGGTATATAAGCATAAGAAATAACCTTGAGGCACTACCTCTCAAATGGAAATGTATTTTATGACAAATTATATATTTAATCATTTAATATAGCTTTACTTAGTTCTAGATCAACCATTATATATACCTCTAATCACTGTTTCTAGGTTTTCATTAATGGAGTAAACACCTTTGGAAACATGACAACAAATATATTTCTAAGTAGTAATATGTCCACCCACAACAACACTTACTCATATATTGATGTACTACTTAAAATTTGACTTTCACACATGTGTTGGAATTATTGATAAGTGCTTGGGACTATCTCATAACAATAGTCGATCTGAAAACCCTTTTATTTCTCCCTCGGTATAGGGTCATTGAACCATTATTTATAGATCCAAAAAATGTCTGACAATATTTATATACACATTCTTCCAATAACATAAGATTTGTCAACCATAATCTATGCTTTGTCCTCCCTTTATGATTTAGAGCAAAAAATATGAATTTTTAGATTTTATTTTTCTTATGGTGTATCCTGGGCACAAGATTACAAGACCTTAAAACATCTAATACTATTTTATCTTATAATGACTGAATCAATTGTTGGTTTTTCATTTTTCAAAAATTTGATTCCATAACCATTTGTGCATTTTAAAATTACTTTTCTCATTGCCACTGAAAAAATGGAAAACAAAATCATGTGACCAACACCTCAATAAGAATTGGGTACATTTATTTCGAGCTCAGGAACTGTTAGTCATTAGTATTTTTGCCTTTTTGATGACTAGATCCTTGTCTAGGTTTTCTAGAAGTTAATCTCAATCTGTCAATTTGTCATCTAGAAAACACCTCAAACAAATTTTTGTCTTCCTACCCCTCCCTTTCAACCTGTGATGGGAATGATCTTCAGTTTTCAAGTCCTATCACAATTCAGCAAAACCTTCCCTGTCTATAGCTATCATAAGCTTTGTTTTTATGCTATCAAAGTCCCCTGTTTTCATATAACTCACTATCCAACATTAGACAAGTTTTCTCCCCCTCTCTCACTGATTATTTTGTCATATGATGACCTGATTATGCCTAAGAAACTCTTCAGAAACTTTGATAAAATGTCTAGGTCTAAGTGGTGGTGTTTAGGGAAAATACCTTGAGAAAAGCTTTCTCTAATCAAAAAACCTGTTTTCAATATCAGTTAGCCATCATTTCTTCTTATTTGTCAAAGCAAAACCCTTGTCTATCCCTAGTTCAATCACCATCAAAAGGTCACTGTGTTTTGTTTCAAGTAGAGCTCAGAAAGGTTCAAATCAGGAAAAAGAGAAACAAATTCCATGACTAAAGAAAAAGGATTATTCCAAGAATGATTTCATGATACATCAAGAAGGCTCTCCAAGGATCAAAAGACATCTATCAATGCATCTCTGCAGGGGTGTACAGATTGATGACACTAAGCAAAGTGTGAGCAAAAGGAGCACCTCAGAAAAAGGTTTCATGTTGTGGCAGTTTACTATTAAAATCAGAGAAAGTGCAGTTTGTAAAGAGAAAGACCTACAGGGTTCAAACTCAAAAGCGCCAAAAAGTCAAAGGTCCTTCATTATGGAAAATGAGCACAAAGGTTGGGTAATGTCTGCCTCCAGCACTCTATGATAATTCAAGATGACATTTTTGCATTAGTTCTCAAACATGTGAGCAAACCCTACAAATCAATCTTATACAATCAAAAGTGACAGTCTTTTAGCAAAAAGAGCCTCTAGCAAGTAGACATCCAAATGAAGGTATAAGAGGAATAGCTGCCTTTTATATCTTACTTTAAACCTAGGCTCTAAAAAAATTCGTGGATAATCTGTTGTGCCAAATAAAGCTACAGTTAATGAAAAAAGGAGTTATTTCAATGATGGACACAGTGAGCATTTATCATTTACAAATTGCATTACTTACCCCTAGGTTTCACAGTGAAGTTCTACAAGAAGTCATGTCTCAAAAGCAGAACAAACAGAGGGCACAGAGTTTAGTTTTCAGGAAGGGCCTCCTTCATGACAAGCAGAGGACCATTTCAGTTTGTCAAAAGGACTTCTTCAATAATAAATAGAGAAATAAAAAGACTGAGGTTCAAGGGTCTCCTTCAATCATAAGCAGAGGGCCTACACAGTGGTTTTAAATGGCCTCCTTCTAAAGAGAAAAAGGGCACCCCTCACAGTCCTAAAGAAGCCTCCTTCGAATGACAAGTAGGGTTTCTTTTGAATGATAAACACAGTTTGTCTAAAGAGCCCACAAACAATTTGTTCATAGACATTCTTCAGTTGGTTAAACAGAGGACAAATAAGCACCCATGTAGTTTGTCAAAATTGCCTCCTTCATGAAAAGCAGAGGGCCCATAGGCAACTGGTTCAAAAGGAAAATCTTCAAACGATGTAGCAAGGGGCATAAGTTTTGTTATAAAATCTCAAGGGAAAATAAATTTCAGGTCACGACGTGCCTGTAGCAGGATGCGACACGCCTGTAGCGTCGCTCCGAAGGTTTTTACACACGACGTGACGTGCCTGTGGGATAGCGCGACGCGCCTGTTTTCTCCGATAGACCTTCCTCGCCCGGCATTCAGAAGGCGCCCGAACCGACACACAAAAACGTGCAAGTGCTACGCGAGCATATCACCCCTCAAGAGGCCTCCAAATTGCCATAACTCAGATTTTGGGCACAGAAACTAGTTTTTTAGCTGCAGGGGATATTTTTTAAAAGGTATTCATCATTTCTTTCATCTCAGTCTTTTTGTCATAAGAATATCTTGAAAACTAAACTTAAAAGAGGAAACTATGTTTTATAAAGTAGGAAGGTTTATTTTCATTTGGCAACGGACCTGTTTTACTGACTGATAAGGAAAGGACAGTGTTAAAAGAAGGGAAACCTATTTTCAGTTTTAAAAACCTGTTTTGATAAGTAGGTAAAGGAAACATATAACCAAGATGCCTCCAAAGAAGGGAACGGATAATAAGGTAGGCCAACACAATAGGTTTGAACCCACTACTATTAAGGAGATCACTGCATCCCCTTCAACGTTGTCCTATTTTCAAAACGTGGGCTGCTTTTACTTTTGCAACAAAATTCAAGAGGTCACTAACCACCCTCTCCTAACTGAGCTATTTTCCTTAAGATTAGATGGAGAGCAGGTTCACATTGCAGGCATAGACTTTTTTCTTACTCCTAAAGCAGTGTCAAAGGCAACTAAGATCCCCTATATTGAAGAAAAATGGTTAAAACAAGCATCACCCATAGTTGATAGTGAAAAGGAAGAATGATGTGAAAGTAAAGAAGGAGGTAATGATGGCAAAGAACAAAGCAGTCCTCATGAAGGAGGTAAACACACTAATGATGGTCAAGGCAATTCACAAAAGGATGGAAAAATCACAGATGAAGGAGGAGACAGTCCTCAAGGGAAAAGTGAGGAAAAAAATGAAGACAGTGGCAATCAAGTTTAAAGTAGTGAGGGTAAAAAAGACAGTCCTAAAGATAGTCATGAAAAAATCAGAGGCAGTGAACAAGGAAGCCCTAACAAAGAAGAAGAAAAACAGTGATAAGGGTGAAGGTGGAAATCTACAAAGAAGAAGACTATTCAAACTGTAACTAATAATGTCATTAGAGCACTCAGGAGTAGAGGCGAATTTCCCAAGAAAAGCTCAAAACTGCCCAAAGGAGGCATCTGGTAAAAAAAAAAAAAAAGGGAAAAAGACATATCTAGGCTTGGAATCTTGGCTTCAGCTTCCTTGCATGCTTCTAGAAACCCATAAGGGGTTTTCTCACCAAAATTGAGCAATTTTTAACATGATCTTGTTTTTTGTGATTTTTAGGTCTAATAGCACATTTTTCTAGGCGCTGCCATGCTTGCTAGGAGAATTCTCAGCTCATGAAAGTTATTTTTTTGGATGTATTAAATTTGGGGGCATCTACTCACAAATTTTTAGATCAAAAGAAGGTGTTTTGGTCCCCCAAAGAGGCAAAAAACAGTCAAATTTTACCTTTCTGCCTCAAATATTAGCAGGTGCTATGCTCTCGGGTTTTTTCACTTAGTCCAATTTTTGATAGACTTCTACGGATTGGTTTTAGATAAATCAAGTAGTTCCAGAAATTAGACATCCAGGGCTTTCCAACGAGCCATCATGGGCTTCATTTCGACATCGGGAAGTCCCTCAAAAGTCCTCTGTAAAACATGATTTCTTCTGCTGCTACACCCCTGTTGGATTTTGCTGAAAAGGAAGTTTTCTGAAGGTGCCCATCCAAATGTGCGTTAAGCTATTTTTAACTCTATGTTAGAGATTAAAAGTCAGTTTTCTTACTATTTTTAGCTTAAATAGATATTTTTTAAGATTTTTTGTGCCTTGGGCCTTGTGAGCTCTCAAGGACAAAATCAGATATTTGTATTAGGCCAATGAGCTTTTAGATGCTCTTGTGAGCTTATCTACTCATTTCCTATATAAATTATGAAGACTCATCGTAAATTGTTGGAGGTTTTAGAATCAGAACTTGAAATTTTGAAGAGAAATACATGGATATGAGCTTTGAAGAAGAAAATTGTTTATGAAGTGGATGATTTGCTTACTTGTCTAGATGATGGAGAGGCTTTATGTGCAAGATTCCATGGCTTGGTGAATGGTATTGTGTTTCTTATTTGTTATGTTTTCTTAGTTTCTCATATATGTTTTCATGCTTCTTTCTTGTTGTAGTTCAGTAAAGAATAAGTTTGAGATATGCCCATGGAGGCACCTCAAACTTCCTGATTCATTACAACTTAAATGTTCTTCATCCTTCTTGGTTATGTCAGAGAATTCTTAATTTCTCTTTTGTACCCTAAGAACTTGTTATCAGTTTCATTAATGGTTATTATGTATGTTGTCTAGTATGACTCACGGTATGCCCTACTTACTCATAGCTAATCAAAACTCCATTTCTCAAATCTCTCTCTGAATTATTGGTTGTTTAGTTAATGATCCGGATTTATGCAGGAACGCAACATAATATAGAAATAACCATGAACATAGAGATGCAGCGGAAATAATGCTTCATTTCATTAATATCAAATAACAAAAATATGCTTACAGACATAATGGAAATAAAATAGCTAGGGTGCTGGTAGTGATTACAGTGAATCTCTCGAGAAGAGATGTGGATGGCTAAGGCACTTCTCCGAACTATGTTGACACAATGAGGTTCGAGGGCCTATTTATTGTTGAGAAACAATGTAGAATCTGAAAACGTCCTAAAAACCTAACCGAGGAGATGAGGTGCCAAACTCGTGGGCGCCCGTTTGGGTAAATTGGTGGTTCAACTTCCCGGGGCATAACTCTGGCACCCCTCCGTTTGACATGCTCACTAGCTCGTTAGAAATATCTATCCAAGGAGTGTTACAACTTTTGAATTAGAAAAATTAGTCCATGGACCCATAAGTGTTTCCTCCGTTTTCCCAAAAACGTTGTTTAGGGCCTCAAAACGACTCCGAAGTTTAGGACCCGAAAAACCGCTAAAAATAGTAAGTTTTGTTGCAACTTGAAAATTGAAAGAACTGAAGATGGGGGTTCAAATGGAATAGGTGGGTGGCCACCAATATCCACCTGGATCATTAAGCCCCCAAAACGGCTCCGAGAGTGGAGGACCCGAAAACCTGCTAAAAATAGTAAGTTGTGCTGAATGTGAAAATCTACAAGAATTGATGGTGCTAGTTCAAATGGAATAGGTGGGTGGCCACCGATATCCACCTGGATCATTCCTCCCTCCTTAGGAAGCAATGGTCCCCATTGCGTTGAAATCCTCCATGAGATGGGGCAAATTCTGTTGAACTGAGTATGAGATGTGTTGAAGATGTCGAGGACCTGCGGGTGGACATGCTAGATGCATTTAGTAAATTTGGTTTCTTTATCAGCCTCAGACAGTACATGTTTGGATTCTGTATGTGTAGTTGCAAGATGTATGGCAACATCAGGCGGTGGTGTGTTGGGAGTCAGATCAATGGAGTGCTTGTCCTGACAGTGTAGAGGAACCTCTATGAGTGAGGGGAAAACCTCCTCGTATTCCTCCACGACTTTGTCCATCTGCTGCAGCCGTGCAAGGGAGCCTTGTTTCGAGGTTGTGGCCACAATAATTTTCTTTCCTTGTGAGTGAGTTGTAAGGAAAATGAATTTCCTGGTTTGGGAAACAATCTTACTGCGTTGTTTTGCAGTAGTCAAAGAGATGACAAGAGGTGGTACTACCTCCGATATCCTGTACAAGTTATTTCCCAAAGTAATAATAACAACACGAGGCCTAGACTCATACAAAGCATGTTGCCTCCACAAGTATGGTTGGCCCAATAATACATCAGCTACATCAAGAGGAGCAACATCACACAATACCTCATCCGTGAATGGCTTGATACTGTATGGAAGGCGGCACTGCTGGCGGATGCAGAGATCTCTCCCTGGGTGGAGCCACCCGATGGTATACGGCCGCGGGTGTGCTATGGTTGGTAAGCCGAGCGGCTTCACGACCTCTGCTGAAATGAGGCTCTTTTGGCTTCCGCTATCGACGAGAAACTGCAGCGGAGAACCCTTCACCCACATCTGCGACTGGAAGAGGCATTCCCCCTCCTCGGGATCCTCTGGACCCTCCCTCTAGATCTTGGTGGTGGAAAAAATGGCACTGGGATCTGCATCAATGATCTGCTTCCCTTTTACTGAGCCACTTGTCATTCCCTTTTCTGAACTCAGATCAGGAATGCATCTGATTCAGGCCAGAGTTCAAAATAAAGACTGAACTGTTGGCCCGGCTAGCTTTGTGGCCAGGATTAATGCAAGGAATTCACACCACTTCCCTGTGTCTTTCTTTGGATTTGTGGTGTTGTTATGAGTCGCATTGCTTTGGCCTTGCCCCTTGTTCTTCGATTCTGGGGCACCTTTCGGATTCGCAGATCCAAAGTCTCGCTTCTTCTGCTTAAATTTCTGCTCGATCTTGGCGGCATAGCGATATGCCGTGCCAAGCGATGTAATGTCGAGGAACTCCATTTCCTCTTGAATGTGTTTGTGCAGACAGCCGCGGTACTTGAGCACCAAATGTCTCTCTGAATCTTTAATACCCAACTTTGTGCGCAGGGTATGGAACAGATTCGTCAGTTCATGCACATCTTGATCCTTTTGCTGCCGCAGCATGGTCCATTGGATGTATTTGTCCTCATAGCTCCCAACGGGGTAATATTGTTCCTTGATGCCATCTCGGAACGAATTCCAAGTGGGTGTGGCCGAGAACAGAGAGGGTTCCCCATTGCCCTCTTGCTCACGATAGGTTTCCCACCAGTCTTTGACATGGGGGGCGGCTTTGAGGAGTGCAAAAATAATCTTTTCTCGGTCAGAGAAGTCATGGACCGAGAAATACCCTTCCAACAAATTTAACCATCTGTCTACAGCGTCTGCATCTATTTTTCCTTCAAATATAGGAATGTCAAAGTTTACCTATACCTTGAAGGGAGTGGCGCCTGCAGAGTGGCTGTTGGATGCAGATGCGCCATATGTGGGCAGTCGTTGAAGGATTTGAGAAAATTTATCCATCATTGCATTCCTTTGTTTCTCGAGGGCCTCCTCAAGGAGTATTTTGATAGGATCTCCTGCTCCCTCATCTTTCTTTTCTTTCACCATGGGAGGTCGTCGGGGTTTGCGAGGCTGATCTTGCAAGGGTTCAACCAGATCGAGCCCTAACTCCTTATACCCTGACCGCATTGGGGACATGCAAAGAAAAACAAAGAAAGAGCAGACCTGCTCTGATACCACTGATCCGGATTTATGCAGGAATGCAACAGAATATAGAAATAACCATGAAAATAGAGATGCAGCGGAAATAATGCTTCACTTCATTAATATCAAATAACAAAAATATGCTTATAGACATAATGGAAATAAAATAGCTAGGGTACTGGTAGCGAATCTCTGAGAAGAGATGTGATGGCTACAGACCTCTGAACTGTGTTACAATGAGGCTCGAGGGCCTATTTATTGTTGAGAAACAATTTAGAATCTGAAACGTCCAAAAACCTAACCGTAGGAGATGAGGTGCCAAAACTGTGGGCGCTCGTTTGGGTAAATTGGTGGTTCAACTTCCCGGGGGCATAACTTTGGCACCCGATATCCGTTTGATGCGCTCAATAGATCGTTAGAAATATCTATCTGAGGAGTACAACTTTTGAATGAGAAAAATTGGTCCATGGACCCATGTTGCTCTCTAGTTTCCCAAAAAACGTTGTTTAGGGCCTCAAAACGACTCCGGAAGTTTAGGACCCAAAAAACTGCTAAAAATAGTAAGTTTTGTTGCAACTTGAAAATTGAAAGAAATGATGGTGGGGGTTCAAATGGAATAGGTGGGTGGCCAAAAATATCCACCTAGATCATTAAGGCCCCGAAACGGCTCCGGGAGTGGAGGACCCGAAAAACTGCTAAAAATAGTAAGTTGTGCTGAATGTGAAGAGCTGCAAGAATTGATGGTGCTAGTCCAAATGGAATAGGTGGGTGGCCATCGATATCCACCTGGATCAGTTAAGTCAAAGAGGTCTTGTTTCTATCTTGCCCTTTGTCCATGCTTTGCAGTCTTATTTCAAAGTTCCCAACAACTCAAGATATGATGTTTAGGAGTTCCCTCTTCATAGTTTGAGTTGTTAGTTTACTTATATGTTTTTTCTCAACCACTGAAGGTGATTTTCCAAAGTTAGAGGGTCTTATACTTCTATGCATCACCTGATTGTTTATTTTCTACATTTATTAGTTTGAGTTTCATTCATAGTGATTAATGTTAGCCCTACCACATGAATGCTTTGATTTTAAACTATTTATGCCTAAAATCTCTTTGTCTTGCACAACTTGATGTTCATTTCACTTCACAAACCACCCAAAAGATCCATTGACTATACTAAATCAGCCCTACCACACGCCTTGTCTGTTGTCTAGGCATCCTTGGCTTTCTTTTGACCCCATAGCCCTGTTGATTTGATAACTTATCTTTCATTGATGCCTACTTAATTGGTTTTCACCTCCAAACACAAAAAAAAACAAACGTACTTAATAACTAGCCTAAAATCAAATATAAAAAAGCAAAAAAATTTACATCCTTTGTGTTAGCTCCCTGTAATTTCAGTAGATTGGCGAGACCAAAACTGCAGAGAGAACATTTGAACCACTTTGGGATTCTAGGATCTAGCCCTCCTTAATCCAGAGAGGGATCTCTCTATAAAGTTCAAATATTGATGTATCTTTAAGGTTTGTAATGTGATATTAGGCTAGTTATGAGGAACAAGGTTTTTATTTGATTTTGGTTGGATAAAGATAAATGAAGATGAAGGAAGTCAAAATGAAGGGTGAAGGTATGTGTAAGTGAAATATTGATTCAACTAACAAGATAGGCAAGAAACAACTTCAGCCCATTAGGCTATGGAGTCATCGTAGGATTTAATTGAAACAACAAGGTTCAAGAGTGGTCCATGGGGCAAGTCGGCTATGTCAAAGGGTGTCTTTAAAGTTGATTTTATGGAATGAAATGAAACAAACAAGGAAGGGAATCAAACAAATGAAGAACAAAGAGCAGCCTAAGATCAAGTAAGTACTTTGAAACTATTTGTTAGGTCCCTATATTACTAGTATAGTCCCTTACTATTGTTAGTGTAACCCCCTTATTGTTATTATTGTACCCTTGTAACCCCCATTTTGTTATTATTATGCCCTTAAATTATTATTGTTAGGTCGGCTAGGATTACATGGTGGCCCACTAGGATTACATTATGGTCCCATGGACTCCTATATATAGAAAAGAGGTTTTGTAATTGTATCATCCAAGAATTTTTCATTTATGTAATGTATTGGAGGTTTCCCCCTCAAAGTGGCTTATTTCTAAGGCGTTGATATCTCTATTCTTCTATTTTTGGAGCTGGTTACACAACATTTGGTATCAGAGCTTTGGATTCTAGGGTTTCGCTGCTCCAAACAGGTCATCGTGGAATTTTCGCTATAAATTTTTTTCTATTAAGTTTCAAAAGCTGAAATTGTTAGGGTACGAAGCCGAAATCCTAAGGAATATTGTCTAAAACTTTCAGAGCTTGGTTCGCAATATTTTCGGAGATATGATCTGTGGAAGTTAGATCTTTTTTCAGGCTCCTAAACAGGTCATCGCGGCATTTGCACTATAATGTTTTTTCTACGAAGGTTGATAATCTGAAATTTGTATGGTGCGAAGCTTAAATCCTAATGAAATTTGTCAAAAAATTTTAGATCTTGGTTCGCAATATTTTTGGAGATATGATCTATGGAAGGTAGTGCTTTTTCGGGCTCCTGAATTTCATCTCAAAGAGGTGATCGTGGGAAAAGTTCAATAACTCTCTCTCTAGGCATCGGATAGGAGTTCCGTAAATATTGGTCGCAAGTACACGAACTGTAGTTTCTTGGCAATCAATTTCAGAGACAAAGGATGAAACATTGACACGTGGCAAGTTGTAGAAGTTCGCTCTACTAAACTAGTCCATAATTAGGTCATTGTGGGAGATTGGACACAACTTTGTCTTGGAGAATCCAAATCCGGTCAGACCTATGGAATTTGAAATATAATTCAAAGGGCTACGTTGGTACCGAAATTTAGATATTGAAGTGCTACAATCACATAGATAATCCAATTTCAATATCGAGCTCTTCAAAAGCAAGAAAAAGGTGTGCATTTTTTTTTTCCGAATTGCATAAGTCTTGTTTGAAGAATCAATTTGAATTGATTCGAAGGGCATATTGTAGAATAGATATCAGTATTGGGTTCTAAAATATGCCTCATAAAAATAATTCAACACCCATTAAGCCTTCAGAAGGGTCTGCTATGACTCATGAAGATGAAGAATTGCAACATGATCTATCAAAATTACAAGAGCAAGTGCAACAAATTTCACTCTCGCAAAGAGCGACAAAAAATGAAATGGAAGTTCTGAAGAAAGGCATGGAAGCTAAGATGGATGGCGTGTAAGCTAATATGGATGGCATGGAAGCTACGATGGATGACATGAAAGACAACATGGAAAGCATGAAGAATGATCTCAAAGCAGACATCGAAGGTTTGACAAAGTTGATACAAGAAAGGTTTCCTAATGGTGAAAAGGTAGTAGAAGAACCTCATGATGAGAACAAAATAAATGTTGATCGTGATTTCATAAACTCTAATGTTGGCGGGAAGAACCATCATATTCCAAAAATGGATATGAGGAAGTTTGATGGAAAGGATCCTGTAACATGGATACTACAAATGGAGCAATATTTTGATCTCCATAACGTGCAAAACATACAAAAGGTATGCATTGCAACTTTACATTTAGAACAAAATACATTTGTATGGTATCGATGGCTTTGCTCCCGTAAAAAAATTGTCACTTGGTCAATTTTTACGGAAGAAATGATAGCACCTTATGAGGATACAAAGAGCAACACCTTTAGCCAATTGATAAATCTCAAACAAAAGGGTTTAGTGGGGCAGCACATTGAGGACTTCCAAAAATTGAATATAAGGGTAACTGATATTCCAGAGTAACATAGGACTGATCTCTTCATAGGCACTTTAAAGGATAACATACAACATGAAGTTCTCGTTCTGGAACCTGATTCATTAGAGAAGGCATTCAGGTTGGCAAGAAAAGTTGAATGTAAAATTATGGCGACAAGGAAGCCTACCACTCAATTCTATAAAGAAGGAAGTGTTGCTATGCCTAGATTTCCACAACCTACAAGGTTGACACCACAAAAATTGGAAGAAAAAAGAGAAAAAGGGCTTTGCTACAGTTGTGATGGAAAATACACTAAAGGTCATAAGTGTGCTGAGAAGAAATTATTTTACATAGATTGTGAAGAGGAAGAAGAAAATGAACAAGAAGAGGATATACACCAGGAACCAGCCCTAGAAAAGGAAGAAATGAATCCAACCATATCGTGTAATGCATTGGCGGGAATTACCACTCCTCAAACTCTCAAGATAGAAGGACATATCAAGAAGAAAAAAGTAATAGTGTTGATTGATTCAGGTAGCACCCATAATTTTATTCATTGTAAGGTAGCCAAGGAATTAAATTGTTTCCTATACCCAGCACCAAAATGTCAAGTGATGGTTGCAAATGGAGGAACTATAAATTGCTCTGGAAAATGCCATAATATCAAGGTAGCCATGGGGGAATATGTATTGACTAGTCTAATCCTTTCCATTCCTATGGGAGGTGCTGATGTTGTACTAGGAGTACAATGGTTACAATCTTTGGGGATGGTAGCTTTTAATTTTCAAGAACTTTTCTTGAAATTTTTTTCAGAAGGAAAGGAAGTCGAATTACGGGGTATTGAAGGGAAGCTAGGAAGGATAATAAGCTCTAATGTCATGACAAAGCTTCTAAAGAAAGAACAACGAGGTGTAATCGCACAATTATGCTCACTAGAAGTTCCGACATCAAAATCATCTATTTCTGCAGATCTCCAACAAGTCTTGGACAATCATTCCAAGGTGTTTGAAACTCCCAAAGGACTCCCACCTATTCGTGATCATGATCATGCTATTCATTTGATTCCGGGAAGTGTTCCTCCAAACATCAGGCCTTATAGATATCCTTACTTCCAAAAGAGCGAAATTGAACGTATGATTGCAGAAATGTTAGAGGCGGGTATAATTCAACCCAGTCAAAGTTCTTTCTCTGCTCCTGTAGTATTGGTACACAAGAAGGATGGATCATGGCTAATGTGTCCAGATTATAGGGAGCTCAATAAGCTCACCATTAAAGACAAATTTCCCATTCCTGTGATTGATGAATTATTGGATGAATTACATGGAGTAATTTATTTTACCAAGTTGGATCTTCGTTCAGGATATCATCAAATTAGAATGAAGACTGAAGATATTCCAAAAACAGCATTTCGAACTCATGAGGGTCACTATGAATTTTTGGTCATGCCTTTTGGCCTTACCAATGCACCTTCTACATTTCAAGGGTTGATGAATTCCATTTTCAAACCCTCCCTTAGAAAATTTGTGCTAGTATTTTTTGATGATATACTAATCTACAACAGGTCTTGGAAGGATCATGTTGAACATGTTGACAGGGTGCTCAAACTATTGTAGGAGAAACAATTATATGCAAAAACATCCAAATGTTTCTTTGGAGTAAAATAGGTGGAATATATGGGTCATATTGTATCTCACGAGGGTGTTAAAGTAGACCCTAACAAAATTAAAGCCATTAGGGAATGGAAAGTCCCCACAACCATAAAGCAGTTGCGAGGATTTATTGGGTTAACAGGGTATTATCGCAAGTTTGTTAAGAATTATGGGAGAATAGCGGCACCTCTAACAGCATTATTGAAGAAAGATGCATTTTCATGGACTCCTGAAGCAACTAAGGCCTTTGAACATCTTAAAGAGGCAATGTGCCTAGAAACGGTCTTAGCTATGCCAGACTTCACAAAAACATTTATTGTGGAATGTGATGCCTCAGGAAATTGAATTGGTGTGGTTTTAATTTCTTTTGAAAGTCGTCCAATCAAAGAAAAGTATTTTCATAAACCTATTTATGAGAAGGAAATGTTAGCAATACTGCATGCACTAAAGAAATGGTGAACTTACGTAATGGGAAGACACTTCAAGGTAAAAACTGATCATGATAGTCTTAAACACTTTTTGGAGCAAAGACTATCTTCAGAAGAGCAGCAAAAATGGGTCACAAAGATGTTGGGTTATGACTTTGAAATAATCTACAAAAAAGGAAAGCTTAATGTTGTTGTAGGTGCACTCTCAAGAAAGAATGAAGAGGTGGAAGCATTGCTTTGTGCCATTTCTATTATCCAACCAGATTGGATAACCGAAGCAAGAGATGAATGGAAGAAGGACAAAGATGTATGGACACTCATTCAAAATTTGCAGCAAGATCCTAGTACATCTGATACATTTAGTTGGAAAATGATTCCTTATGGTACAAAGATCGCTTATATCTTTGTAAGAATTCCCAACTGAAACAAAATATTCTTCTGGAATTGCACACTTCTCCTTTAGGAGGACACTCAGGATTTTTAAAAACTTACCACAGGGTGAAGAAGAATTTTTTTGGGATGGCCTTAAATCTGATATTCGAAAGTTTGTGGCGGAATGTTTGGTTTGCCAGCAGAATAAAGTGGAAACAATTAAGACCCCAGGACTTCTACAACCTTTATCCATTCCAAGTCAACGTTGGGAGGAGATTTCAATGGATTTTACCACAGGTTTACCTAAGTCCGAAGGAAAGAGTGTCATCATGGTGGTAGTTGATAGACTTACCAAGTATGCACACTTTTGTGCATTATCTCATCCATTTAAAGCAAGCACAATTGCTACTACATTTATGGATAGAATTCAAAAGCTACATGGAAGCCCAAGGGTCATTGTGAGCGACAGAGATCCCATTTTTACTGGAAATTTTTGGACGGATTTATTTTCTTGTTTGGGTACTCAATTAGCTCATAGCTCATCTTATCATCCTCAATCTGATGGTCAAACTGAGATAGTAAATAAATGTTTGGAAGGATATCTTCGTTGTTTTGTATCCGATAAACAAACACAATAGGTCAAGTGGTTACCTCTTGCTGAATGGTGGTATAACACTTCCTTCCATACCGCAGCAAAAATGACCCCATTTATGGCACTTTATGGATATCATCCACCATCCATCACATCATCTTTAAGGGAAAATTCGAAGGTTCAAGCAGTGGAAGATCACATCGAGCATCAGCAAGAAGTTCTCCAACTCTTAAAGGATAACCCGAATTTGGCACAAAATCGAATGAAACAACAGGCAGATCAACATCGCAGCGAGAGAAGTTTTGATGTAGGAGATTGGGTATTTTTACGGCTACAACCATAAAAACAAATGTCCCTCAAGCAAGAAAAGAAGGATAATAAATTATCGCCAAAGTACTATGGTCCTTACAAGGTGTTGCAAAAGATTGGTACTATGGCATACAAATTGGAGCTTCCCGCTTCTTCACGAGTGCATCCAATTTTCCATGTTTCATGCTTAAAGAAGGTTATAGGTGAAAATCTTCCAGTTCAAACAATATTGCTAGAACTTGATGAGGAAGGAAAAATCATATTGGAACCTGAAGCGGTCACGGAAACAAGAACTCGACAACTACTAAATCGATCAATTTCAGAGTATCTCATCAAGTGGAAGAACTTACCCACTGAAGATTCTACATGGGATGATGAGAATTTTATACAGAAGCACCCAGAGCTACTCAAGCGTTGAGGACAACACTTTTTTGAAGGAGAGGGGCATGTTAGGTACCTATATTACTAGTATAGTCCCTTATTATTGTTAGTGTAACCCCCTTATTGTTATTATTGTACCCTTGTAAGCCCCATTTTGTTATTATTATGCCCTTAAATTATTATTGTTAGGTCAGCTAGGATTACATTGTGGCCCACTTGGATTACATTATGTCCCCATGGACTCCTATGTATAGAAAGGAGGTTTTGTAAATTGTATCATCCAAGAATTGTTCATTTATGTAATGTATTGGAGGTTGCCCCCTCGAATTGGCTTATTTCTAAGGCGTTTATATCTCTATTCTTCTATTTTTGGAGCTGGTTACACAACACTATCCTGCTTTTGGCATGCACTTAAGAAAGACATAAAAGTTATCTAAGATCAGGTAAGTACTTTAAAACTAGCCTGCTTTCGATGCACTTTCAATAGAAAAACATAAACACAAAATAGAATAGCTTAAGATAAAGTAAGGACTTTGAACCTATCCTCCTTTCAACATATTCCAAGGAAAACCTTTCAAAGCAATTGTTGGAGAAGAAACTAGAGGATAGGGCTAACCATAGACTTCCCTAGCTCTGCTTTACTTAGAAAACTTTTCAAGACAACAATTCAGATAAACAAAGAATAGTATAAGATAAAGTAAGGAATTTGAACCTATCCTGCTTTTGACATACTCTTAGGGAAACTTTCAGAACAACTGTTGGAGAAGAAACTAGAAGACAGGGCTAACCATAGACTTCCCTAGTTCAACTCTACTTAGCATAAACTGAAAATAACATTTAAGAACAATGTTTGAAGTTTAGACAGTAAGACGTTGGAACACCAACATTCCTTAACTTCTTGGACTATATTAAATCATTCTCAAATACACAATTGGAAGAAAACATGAAGATAAAGCTTATCAATGAGAGAAGGGTACTTTTGACAGTAAATACAAACTCTATAATTTCTATTCTTTATCAGAGAAAATGGAAAGAATGGAAACAAAAGAAAATAACAATTTACAATAAGAAAAAAATCACTATTGACATAGACCAGGATCCCATAAATCAGCTTGTATTTGAACGCTTCAAACCAGTTACATTCATCAAGTCCAGTGGGCCTCTACAGCTTCAAACTTCTCATATCAACTTAGGTATCTTCAATTAAAAATGGAGCTTACAGCAGCTTCAAAAAACTATTTACATGCATCAGATATTCAGAGACCAACCTTTGCCTCATCTTCTACAGAGGTATTTATAGAAGAAATGAGGATTTGCTATGTAAAATCAGATCTTTAGGCTCAATTAATACAATTAATGCTTCTCGGCCTTTGAAGGGCTCAATGGAGAAGTGTTTCTGATGTTTCCTCTGTATTAATTGATTTTCATTAAGTTATTTAACTACTTAGGAGAATTTTTTTACTTTAAGGCTCTTTGTTATCCTTGTAATAACTTTGCTGACAATTGTAATAAGTTCTTTTGATTTGAAATAACTGTTTAGCTGTATTGAGGCAAATATCTTCTGTTCTGCAATAATTATGCCTCCTTTGATTGCTGCGAGGCTGTAGGTGGCTTTTGGTTGCTGGAGAGGGTTCAATTAGCCTCTGATGTGGCAGTGGAGGCTTCTTGGATTGATAGAATTCTTTATCTTTCCCTAAAACACCTTTAATTTACTTTAGTTCTGTGTTTTAGGACAGATTAGGCTTAATCTGTGTCTTACAGTCTTCATGCTGTCTCTAACTGTGGATTAGGCCTTTGATAGCCGAATTTACACCTTAATCCCTTAAAACTGTGTTAAAACCTTTAAACAATGATTTCTTCTTTGATTTCATCCCTGGATAATGATACTCTTTGTTTGTGGATGTTGCTGTGTTTTTATTGCTTTTGCGGGCGCACAGAGGGTTTTAAAATAGCATTAGTGCTCATGAGGCATGGATGAAACATGATATGGAACCCTGCAGAGTGATATCCTTCACAAATAAATGCCTGAGGGATCATCATCCCCGACCTTTGATTTTTTTTAAGAACTGTGTAAAAGCTTCAAAACCTGCAAAAATACACAAAAATTTATAAAATCCTGCGTGGATGGGTTAAGACTGCTTCAGAAGTTTAGGTCAGAGTGCAGCCATTGGATGAAAGCATCCAACGACGAGGATTGCTCGTTGGGGTCAATAGGAGAGGCAGTGGATAAATGGTGGGGAAGATTAAGTCTAGGCCGTTGATCTGCAAAGATCAATGGTCAAGATTAATTGGGAATATATAATGTAGAGGGGGAAATATTAAAGAAAAATGGAGGAAATTACAAATGAAAATAGGATAAAAAATTTGGAAAAAGTAACAAGGGGTTAAATGAAATTTTGGGTTTCTGAATGATTCTGGACCGTTGGATCAGATCAGCTATCAGAGATCAACGACGGGGATTCATTAATGAAGTCCTTTGGAGGATGGGTGGAGGGCGATGAACTAAATGGTGAGATTAAACTGGGACCTTTAGATCTCAGAGATCAACGGTGGAGGTTTATTATAAGAAAATTTAATGGAAATGAGAAAGGTGGTTTTGGCCATAAAAACCACTAGTGTTGCATGACTAAGAAGCGGTTTTCAAAATTTCCCAAAAAAACGCGATATGGGTCTCTCGCCGACACTTGTCCTTTAGAAACCGCCCATATCGCGTAATTTTTAGGAATTAACTGTCGGACTCAGAATTACGTGATATGGGGTCTTGACCGTTGGATCCAAGGTGGGGAGATCTGATGGTGGAGAGGAGAGCGCGATAAGACGAGTTGTGCGGGCGGAAGAAGGGGGCCAGGGTCAAGGCAGTTTTAATCTGGGCCATTAGATCAGGGAATGGACGGTCTGGATTTATTAATGGGGAGGTAGGTCCCAAAGGAGTTGGGCCTACCGGGTCGAATATGGACTGTAGGATAAAAAATATTAACGGCTCAAATTTAATCTTGGGGTTAATGAAATAGAATATGAGGCAAGGGTCGGGCAGAGATCAGGGGATTTTGGACCGTTGATCTGCAGAGATCAACGGTGGATCTTCACCGAAGATCTTTACACAGTGGGGTTTATGTTATAACAAAGGGAGTCATGGTTTGATCTGGACCATTGTATCGGTGAAATAAATGGCCCAGATGCAATTGCAGGGTCGCCAATCAGCGGAGGAGAGAGGAAGGCACTCAAGAAAATTTGCGATGCGATTACACACAGACCATTAGATCTTTAGAGAGATCGACGGTCGGGAATGAATCTGTGGGTTTTTTAAGTTAGAGGGCTTTGGTGGAGGGCAATTAATCTGGGCCGTCGATTCCTATGGATTCGACGGTCCAGATTGAATTGCAAGTTTTTCAATCGGAGGAGGAAAGAGGAATGGCACAAAGGATTTTTGCGATGTGATTGAATCAGAGCCATCGATCTTAAAACAAAATCGATGGTCTGGAATTAACTGTGAAGGCCAAAGGCACAAATGTGGGCTTTGGAATGGGGCGATGGGGACCATCGAATTGGGACTTGGTAGAGCGGATCAACGGTCAAGATTCAATCGCTGGGTCTCATCGGCGGGGAGAAAGAACAAAGGGAAATTTAAAAATTGCGATGCGATTAGGGATCAATCGTTGATCGGTTTATATCAACGGCTGATTTTTTCCGAAACATTTGAACTATCAGGTTTATACAAAACATAGGAAATTCAGGTTTTTAATAGAATACAAAGGAAAATTAAGTTTCAAGAAAGGTTTTTATATAAAAAGGGCTTAATCACAATCAAAATTTTTAAAGGCAAAAGGTAACAAGAAGAATAGAAAACCCCGATTGTGATCTGTGTGAAAGGGGCTTAATTGTGGGTTATGGCTCCGGTTTTATGCAGATAAAAAGGAGCCGGGGTTTGGGCTAGAGGGGCTTAAAGGCCTTAGTGCAAAAAAGACAGTGTTAATGATTTTTTGAAGTTTTTCAAAGGATTTTGAGAGTTCCGATAAGGTTTAAAAAGGAGTTTTAAACCTTATAAGAGGGAATTTGTGAAGGGAAGGAAAGGAAATGAGGGAAAATAGAGGAATTTCATGAGTAAAAAGGGAAAAAAATGGAGGTTAATTCTGAGAGAAAGGAGGGGTAAAATAAAGGGGAAAATGAGTTTTATGAGCAGTCTTTTTCTTCAGGAAAACAACAAAATTTTCAGGATTGCAAGGGAAACAACAGTGAAGATTAATTCAAGGATAAGTTATCTTCATAAGACTTCAAGAACTAACAATTTTGGCATAAAAATTGTTTCTTGAAGGTGTAACAATGATATTAGCCACCATTTGATATGACAAATTTTATAGGTGGCTAACAGTGGCTCCACATGGGGATGGCACCTTCTTGAAGGTGTCAAGAACTTCAGACTTGTATTCTCTGGGAGCTGATCAATGCCTCATCCATTGGGTTGCACTTGCATTCTTTGTTGATCTTCTTTTTCTCTGACAATGTTAGCAGCCATTAATACCGATGGAATTCTTATCAAAACAAGCTTTCCACCTACCCAATCCTAATGATCTAACATTTGTTTCTTCTTTTCAGAGTGCATTTGGATTGGAAAAATATTTTTACAAACATTTTATTCTTTTGAAAACATAAAACTAATCTATTTCTACCCTTATTTCTCCATGAACTCAGATTAAGCAGTTGAGTTCATAAGCTTCTCTACCTAACTAATATTTGTGAAGATTAGACTGTCTGACATATTTTTTATTCTCTACATTCTAAGACAAGAAATTTAAAAGCAAAAAAGTCAGGATTGGACAGTCTAACTTGTTGCTGATCTATGGCATAAAAACAAGCTACACATAGACAAAAATTTGTAGAAAAATAAATCAAAATGGTGAAGGCTTCAGATCTGAAAACTAAAGAACATCCTTCACTTTCCTTCAGCTCTGTTTTTAAGCTTATTTGAGCTATTTTTCTCTTTGTTCACTGGTTCAAATTTTGATCATATTAGAACCAGTTTACTTCCATCTTTGGCTCAGGATTTAAAAATATTAGAGCCATGCGTCCTTTTGAAACTCATAGGTTCAGATTTTGAGCTTGTTTGAACCTTTTCTTCTATCCGAATCTACCTAACTGATAAGCCAAGATTAAGATGTTTGGAAAATCTATTTCACTAACCTATCAATAGAAAATTTAAAACTAATGGGTCATAATTAGGTTGTATGACTAACTAGGAGTTTGTTTTATAGGAGTGGCATTTGAGCTTTAACACTTTAAGATTTTGTTTCTCTTTTTGGTATGGCGTTGTACCTTTCTTATTTTTACAATCTGCCCTCTTTTCTCTTTCTATTGTTTTTTGTATTTTTTCATTTTCTAACTTTGAATGCAATGATGGGTATGATATTTACAATGAAAACAAAAATAAAAAGGCTTCCAAACTGATATGGTCAAGAAAAATAATGTTTGAGCATCTTGCCATTGACAGGACCCCCAAACAGTTCATCTCGATTCATTTCCTGCAAAAAATAATCATTGTTACCAACAGTAGAATGAATGAGATAAGGGCCAAGCCATAAGTTATCAAATTTCCCATGCTTTTCCTTGTCTTCTCTCCTTGAATCCCACTATAACACTTTGTCACCAATGTTGAAATTGCCGGCTTTTGTCCTTCTATCAAAAAGCTTCTTGATGCTTTCTTGCTTTTTTAATGCTCTATTGTAGACCTCCTCTCTGGTTTTTTGAAGATGTATGTTCGGATTAATTTTTATTATCATATAATTTTCTTCAGACTGTACCTCTTGGATTAGCTTCATGACTGGAACTCCTAGGATGGTTGGAAAAATTGCATCCACTCCATAAAAAAGATGGTAGGGTGACATTCCAGTTGATTTTTTGAGTGTTAATCTGTCAACCCAAAGCGCATGTACCGACTTTGTGTGCCAAGACTTCTTATTGTGCTCCAGCAACTTCTTGATTATGTTTACCAAAATCTTATTTGAGGATTCTGCCAGCCCATTACCTTGAGGGTAATAAGCAGTAGAATGGCCCAATGTAATCTAATATTTGTGACATAATTCAACCATATTTTTGGATCCAAAGGCAGATGAATTATCAGTGATAATATTCCTAGGACAACCAAATCTTGAGAGGATATGGTTTTCAAGGAATTTTATGATGACAGAGTCATTGGCTTGCCTAGAAGGGATGGCTTCTATACATTTGGTAAAGTAGTCTATTGTTGTGAGAATCCATCTATGTTGGGCAGATGATGGTGGATGGATTTCTCATATGAAGTCTAAACCCCACTGTTGAAAAGGAGCTTCAATAGTGATTTGATGCAAGGGTAAGGGAAGCAATTTTATTTTGCCTTCAAAGAGTTGGCATTTATGACAGGCAATAATCATCTTATGGACATCCTGAAAGAGGGTGGGCCAATAATAACCAGCTCTAAGTATTTTGTTGTCTGTTGTCTTCCAATAGAGGTGGCCTCCACATTCTCCTTCATGGAACTCGTGCTTGACCTTATCTGCATCATTCTCAGGAAAACATTTAAGAAATAAACCACTAGCATTTTTCCAATAAAGACATTTATCTAAAATGCAGTAATTTACAGCTTTTAACTTTAAAAATATTTCCTTTGTTTTTGACAGACCAGGAGGTGTATTCAGATTGAGCAAAACATACACAATATCAACATACCAAGAGGAATTCATGAAATGATCTTCAACAATGGGAGTTGACAATTCCTCTTGTTCATCTAAGGCATTTATCATATTAATATCAAGAGCTTCAAAATTAGACTCAGCCATTAAGATTGCTAGTCTTTGAGATTTAATGAGTTTATTGGGCTTGATTTCTAAATCATATTCAAGTATCACAACTATCCACTTACCTCTCTTGCCATCTGGGTCTTGTGTTAGAATGTCTTTCACAACTGAATTTGGGACAAAGGCAATGATGTGGGAGTGTAAAATGTATACTCTGAAGTCTTTTAAGGCTTTGACTAAAGCAAAATCTTGCTTTTCCATGATGTTGTACTTCAGAGGAGCATCTCTCAGTGCCTTGCTAAAGAATGCAATTGGCTACTCTTGTCCCTTTGAATTTTTCTGTAATAGGACAACAACCACTGTATGTTCCGATGCAAATGAAAAAATGAAAAAATCTTTTGAAAAGTTAGGACTAATAAGAATTGGTGTTTTGGTTAATGCTTGTTTTACCAGCTCAAAAGATTTCTTTGATTCCAAGGTCCATTTAACTCATTGTTCCTTTTTCAGCATGTTTGTAATGTTTCTAAGGAGTTTAGCCAAGTTGGGTATGGACTGTCTCAAGAAATTAATCTTTCCAACGAAATATTGGAGTTTCTTGATGTTTCTAGGATGAGTGATTTGCAATATAGCCTCAATCCTTTTTGGGTCTATATTTATTCCATCTTCTGATATGATGTGTCCAAGCAGCTTACCTTCTTGAAGACCAAACATTGTTTTCTTTGGATTTAAAGACAACCCATACTTTCTGCATTTCTTGAAAACTATTCTCAAGTTTTCTAGGTGCTCTTCATCTGTTTTGGAAAAAATAGTGATATCATCAAGGTAAATAATGATGAAGTAGCCTAATTATTCTGAGAATGCAATATCCATGGCTCTCTAGAATATGACACCGGTATTCATTAAACCAAAGGGCATTTTCACATACATGAAAGTGCCCCAAGGTGTAGTAAAAGCTATCTTTAGTTGATCATCATGATGTACTAATATCTGATTGTATCCTGAGAAGCCATCGAGCAAAGAAATTCTTTTAGAACCAACTACCCTTTGTAAAATATGATCCATCTTGGGTAAAGGGTAGTTATCCTTCAATGAGGCTTCGTTTAAGTTTCTAAAGTCGATACAAAGCCTAATATCTCTTGTTTTCTTCCTAACTGACACTAAATTAGACACCCATTCTGAATATCTAATAGGAACAATAATACCAGCTTCATACATTTTCTTGATTTCCTTCTCAACCAAAGGTAACTGAATAGGGTTTATTCTGCGCAGTTTTTGTTTAAATGGCTTTTGGTTTTCCTTGAGAGGTATCGTATTCCGAATTATTTCTGTGTCATAGGATTTCAGATCCTCATAAATCCATGCAAAAACATCAGAAAATTCTTTAAACAGCTCTATGTATTTTAGTTTGATGTGAGCTAGTAAAGTCTTAGACAGTTTGATCATCTTTGGGTTTATTTCACTGCCTATATTACACTCTTCTACCTCAGTTTCCACAGGCTCCAGTTTTGGTTTCTTGGCTACATCATTGAAATCAAACAACTCTTCCAAAGGGACCAATCCTTTTGGAAAATCTTCAGTGTCAGATTGCAGTGTTTCTAAGTCTTATCTTTCTAAATCTGTGACAATCTCTGCGTTATGTTATAGTTTATTAGCTAATAGATTTATTTTAGAAATATTTGGAGAGTTTTCTTCTTCATCAAGAAGATTTTATTCATTAGAACAGACTATTTCATAGTCTGAATTTGAACTTGGAAGCTCAAATTCATTTCTGGACTGTAAGAAGTCTTCTATTTCTTTGTCTCCGTCAAACACTTGCCAATATTTGTCATTGTCAGGGACAGCTAGTCTGAATTTAATTTGGGTAGTACATAGTTTGGTTTCATACGGTGTAAGGCATGTTTTAGCAGCAAAAGCTAAACCGTTGGCTTGGATATTTCAGTCTCTTGGGACAAAAATCAGTTGGAATTCCTCAAACATTTTGAATAAATCCATGACATCATTCCTATATGCTCTAAGTCTGGGGTGTTTGGCACCACATTCCCCATTCACTTGCTTAATAATCAGTTCAGAATCACCATGCACTTTAATCCTTTTGGCCCCTAATTTCTTCAACAAGTGTAGGCCTAAAAGAAGGGCTTCATACTCAGCTAGGTTGTTGGTGCATTGAAAGTTTAATTTTTAGGAACGTTCTTTAGTATGATTTTTCAATGTATTGTGAATCCACACTCCTACACCTGCATCACTCTTAGTACAAGATCCATCAAAGTGCATACTCCAAAGAGGACTAGTTTCAGATTCACTAGTGTGGTTACTATTCTCTTCATCTAGTGTGCTTTTGGATTTTTCTTGAAGATCAACATTATGTTGAGTCTGTTTTATTTCCTCATGTTTTTCATTGTGTTGAGGACTCTCTTCTTGACTCTCAAGGTTGCAAATCAATGGATGTCTGACTTGCACCTCTAGACCTGTGATCTGTTTGCTAAGATTTTCTGATTTAGCAAACTATTTTGACACTTCTGTCTTGTCTTCCTCTTTTTCTATATCTGCCACTAATTCAGCTAAGGTTTCTTGTTCACTGAATATTTCATCATTGAAAAGGATAAATGAATCAAGGCCCGTGTGAACAGAATAAAGAGGAGATGTTTGTGGTCTCTCTTGGCTGGTAACCATGTATTGCATATGGGACTCCCTATAAAGTCTTCTTGTTTGATTAAAAACATGGATGGTCACATATGTCATGTCCATCTGCATAGTTCCTTGTAACTTAGCTCCCTAAGATCTTGATAACAACATACCATAATTGGGGGGTACATCAGCCACTACAATATCCATCACTAAACACTTGGCTAGAATTTGTGCTAAGTTTACACAGAGGTCTTTGATTAAACCTAAACATTTCACTCTGCTTGAGTCAAAGGAGTAAAGATATTTGTATGGCCTAGTGATTTCAAGGCCTACACTCTCCATTACATATTTGGGCATTAAATTGTGGGAGGCCCCTGAGTCATGGATGGCGTTGTGTAAAATTTTGTCATGAATCTGTAAACTAAGATAGAATGGAGGAACTGACCCTTCTTGATATCTACCTTCAATATTTGGACCAAATAAAAGCTCTGGTTGGTCATCATTCAGATTGAAAGTATCATTATTCTCTTCTATGTTAAAAGCCTTCAAAATTTGGGATCTATACACATCTTGGGTAGCTAATTCAGTGAGAGGAACAGAGATTTTGATTTTGGCAATTTCTTGCTCCAAACTAAAAGGAATCTGATTCTTTAAAGTGTTTGTTTCAGCCTTATTAACTACCACTCTATCAACAAAATCTGTTTGCTTATTTCCTCTATTTACATTGGTCAAAATTGTTTTAACAGGAGAATTAGTTGAGGTGCTAACACTGCTAAGGTCTGCACTTTGTTTTTCATTGATTTGAGTGACTTTTTCTTTGTTTTTATCAGAATTTCCAGCCACTGTCTTCTCTTTTTGTTTTGCAGTCTTGGGTTTGTTTACAGGGCTGTTTTTTCCAGATTTATCAGAGGTTTGGGTTTTGGAAGTTTCCTAATTGATTTTACTCCTAATGTCATATTCTTTTGGAGTTTCTATGATGACATTTTCCAATTCTTGATAGCAATTTTCATCTTCTGCTCTTTAATCATCATAGGGAGTGTATAGACCTTGTTTTCTATTGCAATGAACATTAAAACTATCATTATCTATTCCCACCATGTTTATGTCATCTTCCTCTGTTTGTTCTATTGTTTCTTTAACCTCACTTACATAGTTTTGATGAAAAGGAGGTATGATCTCCTGATCAGGGTCTCTTGGTCTGTTTTGAGGCTGATTTCTCCTGAAATTCTGATTTTGGTTTTGATTTCTGTTTTGAGGAGCTGATTGGTTTTGACTAGCTTTTGCTCTCTCCAGGATTCTCATCTTTTTCATCATTTCCTCCATCATTCTTTCCATCTTTGAGCTAGATGTGGAAGGTGTAGATTCCTCTCTAAAGGACACTTTCTTCTCATTCTTCATTCTTGCTCTTTCCTCCATTAGATTCACTTCCATAGCAAGAGCTCCCTTTTTCATATCTTGTAGAGTTAGAGGGTCTCTTTCTTTAAGTTTATAAGCCATTTCAGGATCAAATCCTTCAGGAAACTTGTTTAAAGCTGAGCCTTGTGGAGGTTTTAGATCTGGGGGAAGTGCATTATACACACCATTGAACCTAGTGCAATAATCTTGGACACTTTCCCCAGCGTTTATTTGGAGATTCTTGTAGTCTGAAAGTATTTGGAGAGGGTTTTTCTTAACTTCCCATTTGTTTAAGAATAACTGATGGAAGGATTGAAGATCATTAATACTGTGAGGGGTTAAGCCTTTGAACCATTTTGTTACTTCTCCCCCTAAACTTTGAGCAAATAATCTAAGTTTTAAAGTTTCATCATCAATCTCATTTCTGTCAAAGTAGTCATTCATCTTATCCACATGTTGTGAGGTAGTAGTAGCACCACTGGCATCACACAAAGGTATCTTGGACTGATAGTCCTATGGAAGATTGAATAAGGGTAAAGGAAGGACTAGAGGGGCATACCATGTTGCCATGGTAGGAGGTTATGGAAGAAGTGGGGGGTTTACAAGTGGAGGAGGTTGAATGAGAGGGGTTTGATGGAATGGTGTGGTTTGGGCAGTGGATGTATGGATAACAGATGTGGATGGACCAACAAGAGATTGTTGAGCAGATCTAGGATGAGAGAAACCAAAATTATGAAGGAAATGTAAATCAGGTGGAGTTTCTCTACTACTAGGATGCTCACTTCTGTCTTGGGATGAAGGTGGAGATTCAGATTCTATCTAAATTATATCATCAAGTGACCTGGTTCTAAATGGGTTTCTCAAGTAAACTTGTGATTTTTATAGAGCTGTAAGATTATCTGGGACATAATTAGCTCTATGGAATGGTCTGATAATAGTTGAAGATTTTACCTTAGGAGACTTCCTAAGTATTCTTTTAGGGTTGTCAACTATTTCAGGGGGGTTTGGATCAGGATGGCTTCTAGTATGAATTATTTTAGAAGCCACTATGCTATGTTTTCAAACCCAACTAACAAGAAAATTTTAACCAAATATGACAATCTTTAGGATGCTAACTGATCTTTAAAACCAAGAAAAATTTAATCCTTAAAGTCTTATGACTGAGTTTGTATGATGTTATGAGATTAATGGGTTTCCCAGTGGAGTCTTAAGGTCTGTTTTGGATTGTGGAGTCACCAGGTGGAAATTTTTAGCTCTTTTGGAGGTAAAATGTTTTATGGTCCACCACCATGTTTATTTGGATACCAATCTTAAATATTTTTGGGTTTTCTGAGTTATCTCAGCCCTATGGGTTCTAAGAGTTGCCTAAATATGTTTCAACACTTAGCTATGGTGATGAGACAAAGAAAATTTACTCTTATGGCTAAGCTAGCCGATTCCTTCAAGGTTTGATAAGCTCTTATGAGAATCCTAAGGGTTCCTTAGTTTGTCACTGATTCAAATAAGTTATATCATGATTACCATTGCTTTGGTAGTTCTTGAAGAGAGCTAATTATACTGCACTGAATACTGAGTGTCTTGTTTCAAGGACTTTTACTCAAAGTCCCCAGTGGAGTCGCCAGAAATTTTAGCTCCCTATAATTTCAGCAGATTGGCGAGACCAAAAATGTAGAGAGAACATTTGAACCACTTTGGGATTCTAGGATCTAGCCCTCCTGAATCCAAAGAGGGATCTCTCTATACAGTGCAAATATTGATGTATCTTTAAGGTTTGTAATGTGATATTAGGCTAGTTATGAGGAACAAGTTTTTTGTTTGATTTTGGTTGGACAAAGAAAAATGAAGATGAAGGAAGTCTAAATGAAGGGTGAAGGTATGTGTAAGTGAAAGATTAATTCAGCTAACAAGATAGGCAAGAAACAACTTTAGTCCATTGGGCTATGGAGTCATAGTAGGATTTAATTGAAACAACAAGGTTCAAGAGTGGTCCATGGGGAAAGTCATCTATGTCAAAGGATCTCTTTAAAGTTGATTTTATGGAATGAAATGAAACAAAAAAGGAAGGGAATCAAACAGATGAAGAACAAAGATCAACCTAAGATCAAGTAAGTACTTTGAAACTATCATGCTTTTGGCATGCACTTAAGAAAGACATAAAAGTTATCTAAGATCAGGTAAGTACTTTGAAACTAGCCTGCTTTTGAGGCACTTTCAATAGAAAAACATTCAAAACACAAAATAGAATAGCTTAAGATCAAGTAAGGACTTTTAACCTATCCTTCTTTCAGCATATTCGAAGGAAAACCTTTCAAAGCAACTATTGGAGAAGAAACTAGAGGATAGGGCTAACCATAGACTTCCCTAGATCTGCTTTACTTAGCAAAATTTTCAAGACAACAATTCAGATAAACAAAGAATAGTCTAAGATCAAGTAAGGACTTTGAACCTATCCTAATTTTGACATACTCTTAGGGAAACTTTCAAAACAACTGTTGGAGAAGAAACTAGAGGACAAGGCTAACCATAGACTTCCCTAGTTCAACTCTACTTAGCATAAATTGAAAATAACATACAAGAACAATGTTTGAAGTTTAGACAGTAAGACGTGGGAACACCAACTGTTGATCGGATAAATAAATCTTACGGACAAGATCGATCTCCCTAGTACCAAAAAGTAATCTAGCAACAAATATCCAAATAAACCTATCTTTCTCTAGACATATGTGATTTACAAAATAATACTATAAAGGTGTTAAGAACATACCGTAGATCCAATGCTTGTTCGAAGTTGTTGTCCCTCGGTCACTTGAGGAGTTATCTTTATAAACATGTAGTCACAAACAAGCAAACATTAAATAGCACTTGTATAGTAAATATTATAAATCATGCCTATCATGGCGATCAAGGAATCCATGAAATAAACAGTTAATTAACAACTTATTGATAAAAATGAATTCATTTGTATTAACTTTGAAAGAAGGAAAACCTTACAACCTTAGCCTTGATGTTGAAAAAGCCTTCCCAAGGTCCAAAGTAGGAATATCCTCTACTTTGACAAGCCTTACACTCTTCCAACCGAGACAGATAGAGGTATGTGATCTCTCCTCACAAAAATCTCAGTTAAATGAGTCTGAATCCCAACAACACTTAACCTCAAATAATTCTAAAGCTTGAACTCCCCTTGAGGCTACCCAATGCCTCTTTTTATAGTGAAAAAAAGGAGGTTTCAATTCCAACTATGAAGGGATAGAACCCTCCTTCCAAGGGATAAGCTCCTCACATCAGGGGGTTAGCTCCTTAAGGTAAAGGATACATGAACCTCAAAAGATTGGTTCTGCCACCACAAGATTCTTTCTAGAGGCTTCTATAATTTACTAAAAGTGAGATTTTTGAGTTTACTTGCACCTTTTTAATATTTTATAGGGGTCCGCACCCTTAACACAGAAAAATTGCGTTCAGGTATGCAGGAGTCATGAATATTAGGTGTGGGACCACATGCAAGATTAAGAGAAAGTGCGATACCAGAGTTAAGGAGTTGTTTAAGAACTTTTCTCTTATTTTCAAGGCTTGACATGAAGAACTGATATGTTAGACTTTCAAAGGAGGAATTATGAGTGATAATGAGCTCATACATATAGCAAAATGTCAGGATGACAATTTTCAGTGCAACAGATTGCCCCCTAAAGTGAAAAGTCTGGAATAGATGAAGCTGAAGTCTGTCATATATGAAGAGTGTAGTACTTTATAATTTCAAGGATCATCCTATGGACACCCCAGTCAGAACCTATAAAAACATTCAATTCAAAATATATATGTGTAGACATATCATCGCTGAGGTAGGCATTCCCATACTCAGATCAAAACTAACTAGAAACTGATTTAAACTGTTCTGATACAGGAATGATTTTCAATACATCAATAGTATAGACACATGTAGACACAGTGTGGGTGCAGCCATCTGTTTATAAATAGTCCACTGTACAAATGATAACAAAATTCCTCACACCCTGAATGGTAGAAACTAGATCTAGGGTCTTGATTTCTGCTTCTCGAACTAGTACGATTCTATCCATGTGAATGAATGTGTCAAAGTCGAACATCATAGAAAACACTTGATTACCAATCAATTATGTAAATTGTTAACAAGTGTGAGAGTAACCACCAGTAATGTCAATGGCTCTCAAAGTACTCAGTACAATCCATGAAATGTGAGTGAATAAGCTGAAGTCGAACATGTCACAGAGTCTTTCGATCGAAGTTCAATGATGGAACCTGACATCGAAGGTGAGAAATCTACCATTGAGGCATGCATATTTCAAGGTACTAACAATTTCTAGATCAACTTCCTAGATAATGAGCTGTCGTCGATGAGAAGTGATCCGTCATAGGCAAGCCCACAACACGAAATCTTAGATCAAGTTTTGAAGAAATATATTGGCAAGGACGGACTCAGGGATGGTCAAAATGGAAGACAAATATTTTGCAGATGAATGGTTTATTTGAACTGTCCTCTTGAACACATAAAGACACTGCAGATGGCTTGGTAACAATTGACCCAAAGCTAATACCCAGAAACTGGCTGAAGACTTTCAATATGGTTTGACTAAGTGTTACGAAAAGGATTTCCCAACCCAGGTGAACAAAAAGTGTTGTGTTCAAGAGTGGTTAACGACTTTTCGAATAATCAAAATATAACAAACAGGTTCATTTTTCTCTTTTCCCCCCCACCATTTCTGCCAAGTACCTCTTTATTTTTGACAAGCTTGAGGAGGATAACATTTTCTTGTTTATAATCTCATCCTTCGGATGAGTCCAACTTATTTTAAGATTTGAACCCTAAGAAGGAGTGGTTCGTTCTTGTTTAAAATTGAACAGGTCCTTTACTGTTATATTTTAACGAGTTTAGTATAGGAGAAACTCGGTGTTTTTTCAATTTTAGAGAGTCAGAAGAAAAAAATTAAGAAGACTCCATGGAGGTACTTTTTCGTAAATTTAGTCTCTCAAGCCCGAAAAAGGATAAAATAATGCGGGAGAGAACTCTATTGACCGTAATTAGTCAACGTATACCTTTTCCGTAAATAGTCCATTTGAGTTCGTAAAAGGGGTAAACTTATACTAAAGGGACGATCATTCATTTATTTTAACGAGTTCAAATAATCAAGTACTCGGAAATCTTTTCAATTTTCAAGAGTCTGAAAAGAGCTTAAAAGAGGACTCCAAGTTTTTGCTTTTTCATAAATTTTTGAAAGAGTCCGAAAAAGTGATAAAAGTATGCTCTTTGTTGAAAAACGATTAATTTTCCTGAAAAATCAAATTTCTGCACAAAAACTTGAAACATTACACATACCTGTTTAAGATAAATAAAAATGCTTTCAAAATCACCTTTTTAAAGTGAAAAAATAAACAAATTAAAAATTCATTTATTCGAAAAAACTTATAAAAAGGAATTTTGTAACTTCATTTTTACCATTTGAGTTCAGAGTGAAAAGTAAGAGCTTTTGGGTAAAAAAGTTCCTGTGAAGATTCTGGAAAATCCATCCGGTGAAATCGAGAACCGTCAGCTCCAGGTAATCCACAACCTCCTTATCTTGCATTTTATCTATTTACATTTCATTTTTAGGCTTTAGATTTCATTTTTAAGGGAAAAATATGTTCAAAAAATTTCCCGCAGGGATCCACAGGTGCAACATGCAGGCCTTGTGGACCTCGACTTTTTTCTACATAGAAAAAAGTCGTGGGTCCGCACTTGTATCACAGCACCCTTGCGTTCCTATGCACTATGTATGAGAACAAAGTGTAGACCCCGCGCAATTAAAATTCAAACTTAAATTTCTTTAATTCCGCCCAAAGTTTTTAAAACTAGATTTTTCTAATATATATTTTTATGCATTGTAGGATATACAAGATGCTAATTTGGAGAGAACGTGAGCATGAAGACGTAGATGATTCCACAATGCTTCATTTTCCTATAATGCAAGCATTAAGAGCATGTGGTTTGTATAAATTCGGGGCCATTCAGGGCATGAGGGCACAGGTAGACCTCCTGACGTGGCTGGTGAACAGGTGGAATGTGCAGGACCAGTGTTTCATTATTGGCGGCCACCGGCTCGAAATTGAGCTGGAGGATATCTATTTTTTGACTGGTTTGTCCAAGAGGGGCGAACAAATTTCTCTGTTTGGGACTAGGCCAGGTAGCCAGTCTATCGCTAGTCTTCGACTAGAGTTCTATGATGATCAGGCAGACCCCAGGGAAAAACGGATTGACATAAAAACTATCATCCATCCCGAGCTTAAATTTATTGCACTTACTGTCACTATACTATGTGGGAGTGCAACATTGCATGTGGCTACCGGTTCCCAGATGCGCATTGTTGTAGACTGTTTTCGAGGCACCATTTTCAACTATTGTGAAGCTGTGTTGGCCAATGTAAAAGGCCAAATAACTAGAGTAAAGAACGGAAAGCTAAACAAATTTGGATATGGATCCATTGTAGTCACCTTTTCTCTAGAGAGGATCCCCATGTTAGCTCCGCAGAACATTCCTGTTGATGCTGGATGACCTCGAGAACCTAGGAAGGTTCGTTGGGTTGCATTGATGGCCCTTCATGCTGTTGAGGGCGTCGAGGTTGTTCAATTTCCTTCTACATATTTATGTTGGCTGGAATGCCAAATTTTTGTCATAGAGGACTTTCCATACATCGGGATAGATTTCTGCAGCGACTGAGAGATGGCTCTCCCAGCAGGGGAACAATGGGATGAATCAGGTAAAAATCATTTTCAACAATTTCTAAGTTCTAATTTTTTTTTTGTATTTTAATCGTCTCAAAACTAATAATAAAAAGTTTTAAATGCAGATGTGGGCCCACAGTGACCAGCCCATCACCAGCCTTATGAGAGGAGGCATCTAGTTGTCGTAGCAGAAGCCCAAGAATGCCAATCAACTGATATTCTGTCTGATTTGGAGCATCACCTAGAGCGCCTAACTCTAGACATTCCAGAGACTGACATAGATGATATCTCGCTCAGATTACAGAGATATGTGATTGGTGTCCAAGGACCTTTTAGGAGTTTCCTATGTAGGGTGGCTCGGGCAGTGGTCTCTTATCATGATCATCATCAGTGATAGGATGATTGTGTCGTAGACTCATATTTTTTACCTTTTGTATATCATTTTTGCCGATCATAAGGTGTTTTCAACCTATGATCGAAGACGATGTATATTTTTGAAACAAACTTCTATGCTATGATATATCACTATTACCGATTATCTGTGTACATGTTATTGAATGTTGTTTAATTTATTGTTTTGATTATTGCAAATGTCTATTTATCATACTAGAAGCAACTGCATCTGCTAGTGTATTTAAATGTCTTGGAATATGCTGATATTCAATGTAATTAAATTCACTTTCCAAGAGACGAACTCTTAAAAATAACCGTAATAACACTGGATTTATAATGGCATAAACCCTGTTAAGCTGTAATACAACAAGTTCAGAATCCAACCTAACAATCAAACTCCAAATTCCAAACGATATGGATTCAGATAATAACTCAATCATTGCACTATACTCTACAATGTTATTCTTTGTTTGACCAAGGCTTACCCCATGCATGGATACTAACTTGTCAGAGGGTGAATAGATAACCCAAGCTATGGAATAAATGTTCCATGTACTACGACAAGCACCATCAGCAAAACCAATGTAGGTTTGAAGAGACATCGACATCTGCAATATCAAGAGTAAAACTTAGATAAGTAGGAATAGTGATAAAAACACACTCTAAACTAGGCATGCTTTTCTAATCTAAGACACACCAGCAGTAAAGAAATCTAATCTAATGAAAAAATCTCCACACCAAATTTAAGCATAATATCTTTTCAGATAAAGCCCATTTCTGGGTTTATCTAAAGGGACACCGTCGAAATCTATCATCTCATAGGCCCCTTTTGCTAGCTTCCTCTTAACAATGAAAGGAAAATGCCACATCGGCACAAATTTCCAGCCCCTAGCTTAT
Organism: Pinus albicaulis; assembly: GCA_034641835.2. Classification (NCBI taxonomy): domain Eukaryota; kingdom Viridiplantae; phylum Streptophyta; class Pinopsida; order Pinales; family Pinaceae; genus Pinus; species Pinus albicaulis. The sequence goes on along the minus strand of CM076581.1, from coordinate 471,084,359 downwards.
CGTTGGCTTGATCATACACTAAGACTAGGTCTCCTTCTGAAAAATTACGAGGGGTAACACTTCTATCATACTGAGCCTTTATTCGTTTAACATGAGCCTTGTTTTCTATTGCAGCATTTCGTCGATTCTCAAGTAGCTGAGCCAAGTACATAAAATTTTTCTCCTCTTAAAACGTAGCTGGAAGTAATTCTATGGCTAATTTCAATGACGGAATTTCGCATTCAATCGGCAACACAGCTTCCAAACCATAAACCAGTTGAAAGGGAGTGAAACCAGTTGATGTTTTTACTGAGGTATGATATGCCCAAAGTGCTAAAAATAACATGGAATGTCAATTCAACTTATGAATACCAATAATTCATTTAATCATAGTTACTAAAACTTTATTGATAGCTTCAACCAGACCATTAGCCTGCGGATAATATGGAGTGGAACTATCGTGGCGCAGGCCAAGTTGATCTGCCAATTCAGTCATCATGATATTTTAAAAATGACTTCCATGATCAATAATAATGGCTTGAGGAACACCGAATCTAGCAATTATATGATTGAACACTAAAGTTGCAATAGTCTTTCCGTCTGCCAAAAATGTAGGCATCGCCTCGGCCCACTTAGTAAAATAATCTACCGCTAGGATAATATACGCATGCCTCCCAGCCGAGTGAGGGTTACATGTAATAAAGTCAATACCCCACTTTCCGAAAGGACCGACAACAATTATAGGGTGAAGAGGAGTGGGTGGTGCACGCATTTTACGATCAAAGACCTGACAATTGTGGCATTTTTGGACTGCATAGATACAATATTTGAATAATGACGGCCAGAAATAACCAAGGCGCAATATCTTTTGGGTTGTGGCATACCTAGAAATATGACTGCCACATGCTCCAGAATGGCAGTCATTTAAAACCTTCTTAGCTTCTTCATGAGTAAGACAGCGTTGGAAAATAGAATCCGCTCCATGATGATAAAGTGTATCACCAATAATATTGTATTGTTGGGATTGGAAAATTATTTTCTGTCGCTGAGATCATGAGATTTCAGGCCAAAAATATTGGGTTTGGAGATAAAATATCATATCCCCATACCAAGGATCAAGTGTACTGATAAGAAACAAGGATTCGTCCACAATGGGCTGCTCCACCACAGTTTCAGTATCAGTAGAGGTTAAATCACACATCAGTTCTACAAAAACCAAAGATTTCTTTACCTTGGATTTTTCAAATTCCAAGTCAAATTACTGCAGGATAACTATCCATTTGGAATACTTTCCCCCTAGCAATTTTTTGGCCAAGATGTACATCATAGGGTTACAGTCAGAAATTACTGTGGTTTTGCGTAATAAGATGTAGTGTCGAAATCTTTGGACAACTTGAACAGCTGCCAAGGCTAATTTCTCCACGTGTGTGTATTTTATCTCAGTCGGATGCAGATTTCGACTAAGATAGTAAATCACATGTTCATTATTGAATTCGTCTTCCTGAACTAAAACCATCCCAATGGTGGAATGAGAAGCGGCGAGGTACAAAAAATAGTCCTGGTTGTAATTGGGAGGATGTTGTAACGGTGCATGGGTCAACGCATGTTTGAGTGTATCAAAAGATCGATTAGCGATCACATCCCAAAAGAATGGAACATTCTGTTTTAACAACCTGGTAAAACCCTTTGTTAACTCGGCGTAGTTAGGAATGAACCGACGTAAATTTTTTTCTTTCCCTTGCAAACTTTGGAGTTGGCACAGAGTCAAAGGAGGAGGTAGATTGACAATAGCTTCGACCTTCGACGGATCAACACGAATTCCTTCTTTTGAAACAATAAATCCCAGTAAGCGACCTAATTCTACACAAAAAACACATTTGCGTGGATTCATACGAATTCGATAATTCTTACATCTCATAAATATTGCTCATAAATGAGTGAGATGGTTGGCCCTATGTGATGAATGAGCAGGTAAATCATCGAGATAAGGCTGCACAATATTCCTAATGTCATGAAATGCGTAAGACATAGCCCTTTGAAAAGTTGCCCCAACGTTCTTCAATCCAAAGGGTAGTTTGCAATAAGAAAATGTTCCCCACAGACAAATGAAAGATGTTTTAGGCTGATCAGCAGGGAGTATGTTTATTTGATTGTAACCATAAAAACCATCCATAAAGGAAAACATTTCACTGTCAGCATAATCATCGATAATTTGATCGATATAGGGGGTTGGATAATTGTGTTTAGGACAAGCTCGATTAATATCCCTATAATCTATACATACTCTTATTGTTCCTTGTTTTTTGTTAACAGGAACAATATTCGATACCCAATCGGTTAAAGGAATTGGATAAATGAAACCTGCATGAAGTAATTTCTCAACTTCGGCTTTGATAGCAGCAGCTTTTCTTGGATGTATTTGACGTAAACATTGATGGACAGGTTTGGCATCCGGGTAGGTCTTAATTTCATGTACAACAATTGATGGATCAATCCCTAGCATTTCTTCATATGACCAGGCAAACACGTCACAGAATTCTTGAAATAGGGCTTTATAAGTTTGAATTTCTTCTTCCGTGCAACAAGTACCTATATGAATGTTTTCAATTATTCCTGGCTTGACTGTTTTCAATGTTTCCAAATTTAACTCAGAATCAAGATTTCGCAATGGATTCTACAGTTCTTTGACATATTCAGTAGTAAAAATAAAAGCAAAATCATCTTCAAAATGATCCAGCTCAGGTAAAAATGAAGATCGGTGATGTAGATCTTTCCATGGTAAATCGTCAACAGACAAAATTTCACGAATTTTCTCATTAGTATGAACAAGATCAAGAAATGTTGTCCTGGCTAAGCTAGATATAGAAAGTGATTCCTCATGGATCCCATCCATTGGATCAATTTCGGTTGAAGAAGGGTTGGAAAGCGACTGTACAGCCTGATATGCAATTTCAAATGGACTCAAAGGCATCACGCCATCAAATGAATCTAACTTGGAGTCGGAAGGTACGATCCAAGGATCATCAAACATAATAGTATTTGATGAAATCATATGAATAGTTGTGATAGAAGGTGATACGTTAGGAGGAGGAAAGGAAAAATTTCCTAGTAAACAAGAATCTTTAATCAAACGTACTCCAACATCCTTGTAAGGGATAGTCATTTTACCGACGCGATGGATTGTTTCTGTAGAGGTTGGATCAAAAGAAAAATAAGTTAACTGAACTATTGTAACAATCCTTCCTTGATGTGGAAACTTGATAAGCCGAAAGACCGAAGAAACAACAACAATCATAGCATAAGACCAACTATGACCCAGGAGAAGGTTGTAATCTAGAGGGGCATCAACCACTTCCACATCTAGATTTACGGTTTTTCCTTTGACCCCTATGGGTAAATCTTGCAAAATACCAAAGGATGGAAACCTCAACCATCAAAAGCCTTTAGAATTGTCAGAGACTGATTGAGTGTAGGAGAACCAAGCGATTTCCAACACTAGATCGACATAACACACGTTGAATCTCCCTCATCAATCACAGTCTGAAAAATCGATCTGTTTTTGACTAATACTGGAATCTGGAAAGCCACTTGGTGAGGTAGGCGAGGTGTACTATTCTCTAAATCGAATATTATTATGTTTGAGTCCTGAATATCGACAGCTCCTATGGCAGACAAAAGTAATTTATGTTGTGATGGGCACGATTGTAGCACTTCCAAAGCCAAAATTGCTGAAGGGGAAATAGCTAAGTCCTCAACAATGTTGTAATTCTGAGCAGCTCTCGCATGTGGATTGAAAGATGATTTATGAAGAACACCTTTAGTAGGCGATTTTATTACTAAGTCTGGATTGGGTTTCTTGATCTGTAGCAGACCAGAAACAGGAGGAGGTGTAGTTGATGTGTTTGCACTAGAAGATTCTACTTCTTTACAATCAACAGGATTCTTACTACCATAATCTTGTGATCACGTCGCAATCCTGACATGAGACATCATCAGAATAGGTTCTTCTAAGGCATTCGAGGTAGAACCAAGCATCTTACTATCTTGAGTGGGAAAAGGATTCTTCAAGGCTACAGGCTGTTATGAACCTTTAATGAATTTCGAAACCTCTGCTCGATGTGGGCATTCTTTAGTAAAATGATCCTCGTCGCAAATGAAATGAGGATAGCGAGGCTTGCGTTTTTCGTCATTAGATTCATTTTTGTCAGTTTTATCTTTTGAATTCTTTTTTTTATTATTATTCCCTTTCTTTTTACCACCGGATTTAGATTTGGACGTAGATGTCTCTACGACATGAATGTCGGCAGAAATTTCAGGGGAAGACTCTCCTTTCGGAGAATCAGGTAAAGTTATAATAGGAGAATAATTCTTTGAAGATTTATTCTTGCTTTTAGTATTGACTGTACCAATCATACCATCAGCAGCATGAGACCCTGAAGGAGCTGCAATTATTTGACCTTTTTTTGGAAGATTGGGGATTTTTTTCATGTAAGTACCTGACTGCATATAGACGAGGTCTAGGTACTGAGCTTGAGCAATGACTTGCTCCTCAGTAACAACTCTGGCCTTAGCTACATCTTCAGTGATTTTGGGTAATAAATATTTAACAAACCACTCCGCCCAAATTTGATCCGGAATGTAAACTTTCACTAAATGCCTTCTACGTTGCCATTCATGAATATGATCAGAAATATATGTGGACATGGATTGCTTTAGCGAAGTCAACAGTTCCGTGCCATTGTCGTATTTGACAGGCAACTGAAAATGAGTCAATAATGCAGTTGCTAACTGACTGAAATTATTAAAAGAGCCTCGTGGTAACTCAATGAACCATTTGGCGGCAAGACAAATAAGAGTTCTTTGAAAAAGACATAAGCGAATAGAATCATCAATTATTGAATTAGACACACACCAGAGGTGATAAGTCATAACATGATTTGATGGATCTTCTCCTGACTTACCCTCGAATTTTGGTATATCACTGGGAAATTTATGCGGCATTGGCGGCCAATACGGATGATAGAAAATTGGATCATTCATAAGGCATGTCAAATCAGGTAAATCTAAAGTTGCAATAAATGGTAACTGATGGATATGGTCCTTATATTCAACCTTCTACGGGACAATACCCCAGAATAAACATGGTGTGGGATCCATCCCAAATTCAACAGACTATGCAACCTAATGTTCAGTTGTCTTCTCAACTTGGACAACCTTTGGTTTCTGGTCCAACCCAACAACCTGTCCAGCCTACTATTCAAACCCCTGCACCTGGTTCTGTTCAGCAGTCTGGGCCTAGTACACCTTAGACTCTGCCTCAAACTGCTACAACTACTGCAACATTTTTTCAACCTATAACACCTATCTCTGGAGTATCTGTAACCTCAGTTTCTACTATCCCTGCATCCGTGCAAATCCTTCAAATATCTGTACCCCAGTCAGGACCTGGAGATTTTGGGTTCGATCCCCAGTGGAGTCGCCAATTTGTTGACCGAATAAATCAATCTTGTGAACAAGATTGATCTCCCTAGTACCAAAAAGTAATCTAGCAACAAACAGCCAAATAAACCTATCTTTCTCTAGACATATGCGATTTACAAAAGAATACAATAAAGGTGTTAAGGACTTACCGTAGATCCAATGCTTGTTCGAAGTTGTTGTCCCTTGGTCACTTGAGGAGTTATCTTTATAAACCTACAGTCACAAACAAGAAAACATTAAATAGCACCTGTATATTAAATATTATAAATCATGCCTAACATGGTGATAAAGGAATCCATGAAATAAATAGTTAATTAATAGCTTATTGAGAAAAATTAATTCATTTGTATTAACTTTGAAAGAAGGAAAACCTTACAACCTTAGCCTTGATGTTGAACGCGCCTTACCAGGGTCTGAAGCAGGAATCTCCTCTACTCTGACAAGCCTTGCACTCTTCCAACCCAGACAGTTAGAGGTATGTGATCTCTCCTCACAAAAATCTCAGTTAAATGAGTCTGAATGCCAACAGCACTTAACCTCAAATAATTCTAAAGCTTGAACTCCCCTTGAGGCTACCCAATGCCTCTTTTTATAGTGCCAAAGAGGAGGTTTCAGTTCCAACTATGAAGGGATAGAATCCTCCTTCCAAGGGATAAGCTCCTCACATCAAGGGGTTAGCTCCTTAATGTAAGGGATACATGAACCTCAAAATAGCGGTTCTGCCAGCGCAAGATTCTTTCTAGAGGCTTATAGAATTTACTAAAAGTGAGCTTTTTGAGTTTACTTGCACATTTTTAATCTTTTACAGGGGTCTGCACCCTTAACAGAGAAAAAGTGCGTTTAGGTACGCAAAAGTCATGAAATTTAGGTGCGGGACCACAGGCAAGATTAAGATAAAGTGCGATACCAGAGTTAAGGAGTTTTTTAAGAACTTTTCTCTTATTTTCAAGGCTTGACATGAAGAACTGATATGTTAGACTTGCAAAGGAGGAAGTATGAGTGATAATGAGCTCATACATATAGCAGAATGTCGGGATGACAATTTTCAGTGCAACACCAACATTCCTTAACTACTTGGACTGTATTAAATCATTCTCAAATACACAATTGGAAGAAAACATGAAGATAAAACTTATTACTGAGAGAAGGGTACTTTTGACAGTAAATCATAACTCTATAATTGTTGTTATTTATCATAGAAAATGGATAGAATGGAAATAAAAGAAAATAAAAATTTACAATAAGAAAACATCACCATTGACATAGACCAGGATCCCATAAATCAGCTTGTATTTGAATGCTTCAAACCAATTACAATCATCAAGCCCAGTGGGCCTCTATAGCTTCAAACTTCTCATATCAAATTAGGTATCTTCAATTACAAACATATCTTACAACAACTTCAGAAAACTATTTAAATGCATCAGATATTCAGAGACCAACCTTTGCCTCATCTTCTACAGAGTTATTTATAGAATAAATGAGGAGGTGCTATGTAAAATCATATATTTAGGCTCAATTAATACAATTAATGCTTCTTGGCCTTTGGAAGGCTCAATGGAGAAGTGTTTTTGATGTTTCCTCTGTATCAATTTATTTTCATTAAGTTATTTAGCTAATTAAGAGATTTTTTTAACTTTAAGGCTCTTTGTTATCCTTGTAATAACTTTGCTGATAGTTGTAATAAGTTCTTTTGATTTGAAATAATTGTTCAGTTGTATTGAGGCAAATATCTTTTGTTCTGCAATAACTATGCCTCCTTTGATTGCTGTGAGGCTGTAGGTGGCTTTTGGTAGCTGGAGAGGGTTCAATTAGCCTCTGATGTGGCAGTGGAGGCTTCTTGGATTGATAGAATTCTTTATCTTTCCATAAAACACCTTTAATTTACTTTAGTTCTGTGTTTTAGGACAGATTAGGCTTAATCTGTGTCTTCTGGTCTTCATGTTGTCTTTAACTTTGGATTAGGCCTTTGATAGCTGAATTTACGCCTTAATCCCTTAAAACTATGTTAAAACCTTTAAACAATGATTTCTGCTTTGATTTCATCCCTAGATAATGATACTCTTTGTTTGTGGAGTTTGTTGTGTTTTTATTGCTTTTGCAGGCGCACAGAGGGTTTTAAAATAGCATGAGTGCTCATTAGGCATGGATGAAACATGATACAAAACCCTGCAAAGTGATATCCTTCACGAATAAAGGCCTGAGGGATATTCATCCCTGACCTTTTATTTCTTTTAAGAACTGTGTAAAAGCTTCACAACCTACAAAAATACACAAAAATTTATAAAATCCCGCGTGGATGGGTTAAGACTGCTTCAGAAGTTTAGGTTAGAGCACAGTCGTTGGATGAAAGAATCCAATGGCGAGGATTTGTCATTGGGGTCAATAGGGGAGGCGATGGATAAATGGTGGGGAATATTAAGTCCGGGCAGTTGATCTGCAAAGATCAACGGTCAAGACCAATCGGGAATATATAATTTAGAGGGGGAAATATTAAAGGAAAATGGAGGAAATTACAAAGGAAAATAGGAGAAAACCTTTGGAGGAAGTAACAAGGGGTTAAATGAAATTTTGGGTTTCCGAATGATTATGGACTATTGGATCAGATCAACCAGCAGAGATCAATGGCGGGGATTCATTAATGAATTATTTTGGAGGATGGGTGGAGGGCGATGAACTAAATGGCGAGATTAAACTGGGACCGTTAGATCTCAGAGATCAATGGAAGAGGTTTATTATAATAAAATGTAATGGAAATGAGAAAGGTGGTTTCGGCCATAAAAATCACTGGTGTTGCGTGACTAAGAAGCGGTTTTCAAAATTTCCCAAAAAAACACGATATGGGTCTCTGGCCGACACGTGTCCTTTAGAAACCATCCATATTGTGTAATTTTTAGGAATTAACTATTAGACTCAGAATTACGCAATATGGGGTCTTGCCCTTTGGATCCAAGGCGGGGAGATCCGACGGTGGAGAGGGGAGCGCGATAAGATGAGTTGCACGGGCGGAAGAAGGGGGCGGGGTTAAGGTAGTTTTAATCTGGGCCGTTGTATCAGGGAATGGACGGTTAGGATTTATTAATGGGGAGGTAGGTCCCAAAGGAGTTGGGCTTACCGGGTCAAATATGGACCTTAGAATCAAAAAGATTAATGGCTCAGATTTAATCTTGGGGTCAATGAAACAAAATATGAGGCAAGGGTCGGGCGGAGATTGGGTGATTGTGGACCGTTGATATGCAGAGATCAACGATGGATCTTCACCAAATAAATTTACACAACGGGGTTTATGTTATAAAAAAGGGAGTCAAGGTTTGATTTGGACCGTTGGATCGGTGAAATAAACGGCCCAGATGTGATCACAGGGTCGCCAATCGGCGGAGGAGAGAGGAAGGCACTCAAGAAAATTTACGATGCGATTACACGTAGACCGTTAGATCTTTAGAGAGATCGACGATCGGGAATGAATCTGTGGGTTTTTAAAGTCGGAGGGTTATGGTGGAGGGTGATTAATCTGGGCCATCGATTCTTGTGGATTCGACGGTCCAGTTTGAATCACAAGTTTTTCAATCGGAGGAGGAAGGAGGAATGACACAGAGGATTTTTGCGATGCGATTGAATCAGAGCCATTGATCTTAAAACTAGATCGATGGTCTGGAATTAAATATGAAGGTAAAAGGCGGAAATTTGGGCTTTGGAATAGAGCGATGGGGACTGTCGGATCGGGACTTGGTAGAGCGGATCAATGGTCGGGATTCAATCGCTGGGTCTCATCGGCGAGGAGAAATAACAAAGGGAAATTTAAAACTTGTGATGCGATTAGGGATGGATCGTTGATCGGTTTAGATCTACGGCTAATTTTTGCCGAAAAATTTGAACTATCGGGTTTATACAAAACATAGGAATGTCGGGTTTTTAATAGAATACAAAGGAAAATTAAGTTTCGAGAATTTTTTTTTATATAAAAAGGGCTTAATGGCAATCGAAATTTTTAAAGGCAAAAGGTAACAAGAAGAATAGAAAACCCTGATTTTGATTTGTGTGAAAGGGGATTAACTGTGGGTTATGGCTCCAGTTTTATGTGGATTAAAAGGAGCTAGGGTTTAGGCTAAAGAGGCTTAAAGGCCTTACTGCAAGAAAGACAGTTTTTATGATTTTTTGAAGGTTTTCAAAGGATTTTGAGAGTTCCGATAAGGTTTAAAAAGGAATTTTAAACCTTATAAAAGGGAATTTGTGAAGGGAAGGAAAGGAAATGAGGGAAAATAGAGGAATTTCATGAGGAAAAAGGGGAAAAAATGGAGGTTAATTCTGAGAGAAAGGAGGGGTAAAATAAGGGGGAAAATGATTTTTATGAGTAGTCCTTGTCTTCAGGAAAACAACAGATTTTTTAGGATTACAGGGGAAACAGAAGTGAAGATTAATTCAAGGATAAGTTATCTTCATAAGACTTCAAGAACTAACAATTTTGGCATAAAAATTGTTTCTTGAAGGCGTAAAAATGATTTAGCCACCATTTGATATGATAAATTTTATAGGTGGCTAACACTTTGCATAGTAGAGAGAGCCCTCTCTGAGTTCAGGAAGGCTAGGTCCTAGGGCTCCAAAGCTTGGTCTGATGTTACCCTGTCATTTGGTTTACCAATCTGCCAAATCACGGGACTCTAACATAATGGTGATCACAGTGGGACACACTGAGTACATAACAGTCTAGCAAACTTTTGTAGACTCATTAGTCCTTCAAAATTAAAATCAGACTGACAGCCTATAAAATCATTCAGAGTAAACTCTTATTGTTTCACCACCTTAGCTAAGTGATGAACCAGTTTTAGGAGACTCTTATAAACTAGGCCACATAAAGAAACTCAGAAAAAAACCCAAAACATCCTTAGATTGGCTTTTTATCAGTATTGGTGGTGGACCATACACATATACCCTCAAAACAACTTAAAACATCCACCTGGCGACTCCACTAGCCTCCAGTAGGCCTATTACTCCACTAGTCCTTATAAACTCCCCTAGGAATGCATTGAGCAATCCGAATCATGCTGATGGTGGACAAAAAAGTTCAAATCTTCCACCTGGCGACTCTACAACCCTCAATAGACCAAAAGAATCCACTGGTAGAGAACTCTAGACTAGTTGAAAATACACAGTGACCCTTTTGATTAACAAATATGGATCCAAGGATACAAAGGAGATATGCTCCAATGAACAGAGATCATATCCCTGGATTCCCACACAAAATGCCTCAAATAGATTGGATGAAAAACCTAACTATTTTTCAAGATGAAAACTTTGATGACCCCTTGTTACACCTCATCAAGGTTCATATACATGTATGGAGGTTAAAAGTTGAATGGCATGAAGGCTGTCTTATGAAAATGTTCATGCCAACATTAGAAGGTAAGGCAAGAAATTGGTATGAATGGTTAGAACCTGGCATCTTGTTTTCTTTAAGGGATTTCCACAAGATATTTTACAAAAGCTATATAAGGTATTTTCCATCTCTATCCTTAGTTGAAAATTGTTGTGATCAATCTGAAGATCTCATACAACACCTTATAGATAGTGATGATTTAGATAATTTGTATCCTGAAGATCTCTTAGCAGTAATTCATGAATCTCATTCTCAAGATAACTATCATGATAGCTTAGATGAGTTAGTTGAGGAAGGAATCAATCAAGGTATAGAAGAAAACCCACAAGATCTCTCTGAAGGTACAAGTGATGATTCATCACCCCTACTAGATGAGGCTTAAGAAGATATCCAACCTCAGAATCAGTATTCTCTAGAGAAGGAAAACAATTTTTGCCCAATCCAAAGAAAATAGAAAATGCCTCCTGTTTTAACTGAAAAAGAGATAGATCAGATGTTGAGAGTACAACCACCCTCTAAGCCTCCATGTAAACAAAATATTCATGTTCTTTCTCCTACTAAATCCATCTAGCATAAATCAGAAAGTGAACTTGTAGATCAATTCAAAGAAGAAAAAAATGATAATCCAATATGTATGGCTGGTGACATTACTTATATTAATGATTCTCCAAGGTTTGATCAATATATTGATGATTATGATATTCAAGCAGAAGCTAACCTTGCAGAGCCATCAGCAGTTGATTTGTGGGATGAAGTTCACTATCATCAGATTGAAAGCAGTAATCAGCTAAGAAAGGTCACCTATGACACTGATAAGGAAATCCTTGACAGTTAAGAAGTAAGTGAAGAGTCTCTGACTCTTTGCTCTACTTCACTTCAGTCCATCAGAAATAACGTTCACATAATTGGAAATCATCAATCTTTCAGCTTGGATGATGAGGTTGAGGAGGATGATGAAATTCTTGAGCAAGTTTCCAATGAGAGGCCTTTTCCTAAAATGGTTGGGCAAATCATTTTGGACATGGAATCCTCCTTAACTCCATATTTGCAGCCACCAAGTTCCATTGAGTTACAAATTGTAGATGAAGAAATAAAGGTTGATAATCACATGAGAGTTGTCACACTATCCTCTCAAGAGGATTTACTACCAAAGTGTATCCCTGCTCATCAACATGATGACCTTCACACAGTTTTCAGTCCACTTAATCATAACACATAAGCTTGGAAAGAATACTACATTGAAATATATGATGAGTCTAACAGTTCAAGTGATCATGAGCAAGGGGAAGAGTTTCTTTCCCAAGAGATTCCCAAACATAGCCAAGTGGAAGAAAGAGTAGTCCTGAAGGATGCTTATATCTCAAACCCTCTAGATCAGGTATTATTCCAAGATCCATTTTTTGTTTTCCTTGAGAAATCTAAAGGAGAAGTGTGTTTTACCCAAAACATTCCGTTGCAAAGTGTGAGAAAAATTTTAGGCACTACTGTTCGAAAAAAAGTAAAGTGGAAGTGGCCTTTTTATTTCTTCAGCACTCTCAAAAGGCTAAAACAAAATACCTCATGGAATCATCTACTTGATTGGCTTTGTTGGAAAAGTGATTTCACTAAATGAATGTATATTGTGTATAGGTTAGATTAGGATAGATAGATAGGTGTGAAAAATAAGCTCAACCTTGTGAGCATATTTTTAGTCCTATACTGTTTGAAGAAAAAGTAGAGACAGAAAATACAAAAACAATAGGAAAAGTAGAAAAAGAGGGCAGTTTCTAAGAGTAGCGGTAACGCCCTATACGCGAAAAAATAGTCATGCTGAAAGTGCACAAGTCTAAAATGCCATTGCTAGTGCTCAAAAGATGTCTTGTTCAGTTATATAGCCTAATCATAACTGAGCATGTTTTAAATTGATTGCTGTTAAGTTAGTGAAAAAGAATGATAGTCAAAATATGTAATCTTGAATTGTCAATAAAATTAGATTAGGAAAAGATACTGGTTCCACACGCTAAAAAAAAAACCAAAGAGGAAAACAAGGATGAAAAACAAACTATGTATCCTAGCCCTGATTTTTCTAAATCTCATTTTGTACCAAATAATATTTTTGTGCATCTTGTCTTTTATGCCACAAACACATGACAAATAAAACCATTTAATCTTGATTTGGTCATTTTTCAATTTCATGCTTTAGTCTAGTGAATGAAATCCTGTTAAAAAACTTAATCTTGACAGTCGATCTAGTGTAGGTAGAGAATTAAATGAGTTCATCAGTTTAATATGAACTCCCGAAAGATATAAGTGTAGAAGTAGATAGTGTTTTCACTTTCAAAAATTTCATGTCAAGGGTTTTCCAGTCCAAGTCCGCCCAAAGAAGAAAAAATTCTAGGAAATATAGCTTTGTAGGTAGAGACGAGGTTGATGCTAATCATGCTGTAAATTTGTCAAAGAGCATCATTTTCAAGAATAAATTATAACATCAAAAGAAAGAGAAATTTGTGCTAATGGATGAGGCACTGGTCTTCATAAGCCATAGATCTGTAGTTCTGGACACCTCCTGAAAAGGACCTGCCCTCCCCAAATGGAGCCACTGTTAGTCATCAGTATTTTTTCCTATTTTGACAACTAGATCCTTGTCTAGGTTTTCTAGAAGCTAATCTCAATCTGTCAATTTGTCATCTAGAAAACACTTCAATTTTTTTTTTTCTTCCTACCCCTCCCTTTCAACCTGTGATGGGAATGGTCTTCAGTTTTCAATTCCTATCACAATTCAGCAAAACCTTCCCTGTCTATAGCTGTCATAAGCTTTTTTTTATGCTATCAAAGTACCATGTTTTCATATAACTCACTGTCCAACATTAGACAAGTTGTCTCCCCCTCTCTCATTGATTATTTTGTCATATGATGACCTGATTATGCTTGAGAAACTCTTCAGAAACTTTGATAAAATGTCTAGGTCTAAGTGGTGGTGTTTAGGGAAAATACCTTGTGAAAAGTTTTCTCTAATCAAAAAACCTGTTTTCAATATTAGTCAGCCATCATTTCTTCTTATTTGTCAAAGAAAAACCCTTGTCTATCCTTAGTTCATTCACCATCAAAAGGTCATTGTGTTGTGTTTCAAGCAGAGCTCAGAAAGGTTCAAATCAGGGAAAAGAGAAAGAAATTCCATGACAGAAGAAAAAATATTATTCCAAGCATGATTTAATGATACATCAAGAAGGCTCTCCAAAGATCAAAAGACATCTATCAATTCATCTCTGCAGGGGTGTACAGGTTGATGGCACTAAGAAAAGTGTGAGAAAAAAAAGCACCTTAGAAAAAGGTTTCATGTTGTGATAGTTTACTATTAAAATCAGAGAAAGTGCAGTTTGTAAAGAGAAATACCTACCGGGTTCAAACTCAAAAGCGCCAAAAAGTGAAAGGTCCTCCATTATGGCAAATGAGCACAAAGGTTGGGTAATGTTTGCCTCCAGTGCTCCATGATAATTCAAGATGAAATTTTTGCATCAGTTATCAAACATGTGAGAAAACCCTACAAATCAGTCTTATACAATCAAAAGTGATAGCCTTTTGGCAAAAAGAGCCTCTAGCAAGTAGACATCCAAATGAAGGTATAAGAGGAACAACTGTCTTTTATATATTACTTTAAACCTAGGCTCTAAAAACATTCAAGGACAATCTGCTGCGCCAAATAAAGCTACAGTTAATGCAAAAAGGAGTTATTTCAATGATGGACACAATGAGAATTTATCATTTACAAATTTCATTACTTACCCCTAGGTTTCATAGTGAAGTTCTGCAAGAAGTCATGTCTCAAAAGTAGAACAGACAGAGGGCTCAGAGTTTAGTTTTCAGGAAGGGCCTCCTTCATGACAGGTAGAGGGCCATTTCAGTTTGTCAAAAGGACTTCTTCAATAATGAACAGAAAAAGAAAAAGACTGAGGTTCAAGTGTCTCCTTCAATCATAAGTAGAGGTCCTACACAATGGTTTTAAATGGCCTCCTTCTAAAGAGAAAAAGGGCACCCCTCACATTCCTAAAGAAGTCTCCTTCGAATGACAAGCAGGGTTTCTTTTGAATGATAAACGCAGTTTGTCTAAGGAGCCCACAAATAGTTTGTTCGTAGACATTCTTCAGTTGGTTAAACAGAGGTCAAATAATCGCCCATGAAGTTTATCAAAATTGCTTCCTTCATGACAAGCAGAGGGCCCACAGACAACTGGTTCAAAAGGAAAATCTTCAAACGATGTAGTAGGGGGCATAAGTTTTGTTTTAAAAGCTCAAAGGCAAAAAAATTCTAGGTCGTGACACACCTGTAGCTTCCCTCCGAAGGTTTTTACACATGGCGCGACGAGCCTGTTTTCTCCGAAAGACCTGCCTCGCTCTTCATGCAGAAGGCGCCTGGCCCGACACACACCAACGTGCAAGTGCTACATGCCTGTGCACAGGAGCATAACACCTCTGAAGAGGCCTCCAAATTTCCATAATTCAAATTTTGGGCACAGAAACTAGTTTTTTAGCTGCAAGGGATATTTTTTAAAAGGTATTCATCATTTCTTTCATCTCAGTCTTTTGGTCATAATAATATCTTGAAAACTAAACTTAAAAGAGGAAACAATGTTTTATAAAGCAGGAAGGCTTATTTTCATTTGGCAAAGGACCTTTTTTACCAAGTGATAAGGAAAGGACAGTGTTAAAAGAAGGGAAACCTATTTTCAGTTTGAAAAACCTGTTTTGTTAAGTAGGTAAAGGAAACATATAACCAAGATGCCTCTAAGGAAGGGAAAGGCTAAGAAGGCAGGCCATCACAATAGGTTTGAACCCACTACTATTAAGGAGATCACTGCATCCCCTTCAACCTTGTCCTATTTTCAAAAAGTGGGTTTCTTTTACTTTTGCAACAAAATTCAAGAGGTCACTAACCACCCTCTCCTAACTAAGCTATTTTCCTTAAGATTAGATGGAGAGCAGGTTCACATTGCAGGCATAGAATTTGTGCTTACTCCTAAAGCAGTGTCAAAGGAAACTAAGATCCCCTATATTGAAGAAAAATGGTTAAAACAAGCATCACCCATAGTTGATAGTGAAAAGGAAGAATGTAGTGAAAGTAAAGAAGGAGGTAATGATGGCAAAGAACAAAGTAGTCCTCATGAAGGAGGTAAACACACTGATGATGGTCAAGGAAATTCACAAAAGGATGGAAAAGGCACAGATGAAGGAGGAGACAGTTTTCAAGGGAAAAGTGAGGAAAACAATGAAGATAGTGGCAATCAAGCTTAAAGCAGTGAGGAGGGTAAAAAAGACAATCCTAAAGATAGTCATGACAAAATTAGAGGCAGTGAACAAGATAGCCCTAACAAAGAAGACAAAAATAGTGATAAGGGTGAAGGTGGCAATCTATAAAGAAGAATACTATTCAATTTGTTACTACTAATGTCACTAGAGTGCTCAGGAGTAGAGGCAAAATGCCCAAGAAAAGCTCAAAATTGCCCAAAGGAGGCGCCTGGTAAAAAAAAAGGGGGGAAAAACAAATATCTAGGCTTGGAATCTTAGCTTCAGCTTCCTTTCATGCTTCTAGAAACCCATAAGGGGTTTGCTTACCAAAATTGAGCAATTTTTTGCATGATCTTGTTTTTTGTGTTTTTTAGGCCTAATTGCACATTGTTCTAGGCGTTGCCATGCTTGCTAGGAGCACCCTCAGCTCATGAAAGCTATTTTTTTGGATGTATTAAATTTGGGGGCATCTACTCATAAATCTTCAGATCAAAATAAGGTGTTTTGGTCCCTCGAAAAGACAAAAACAGTCAAATTTTACCTTTCTGTCTCAAATATCAGCAGGTGCTACGCTCTTGTGTTTTTTCACTCAATCCACTTTTTTATAGACTTCTAGGGATCATTTTGTGATAAATCAAGTAGTTCCAGAAAGTAGACATCTAGGGATTTCCAACGAGCCATCACGGGCCTCATTTCGACATCAGAAAGTCCCTCAAAAATTCTCTGCAAAACAAGATTTCTTCTGCTGCTACGCTCCTGTAGGATTTTGCTGAAAAGGCAGTTTTCTGAAGGTGGCCATCCAAATGTACGTTAAACTATTTTGAACTCTATGTCAGAGATTAAAATTCAATTTTCTTACTATTTTTAGATTAAATAGATATTTTTGAAGATATTTTGTGCCTTGAGCCTTGTGAGGTCTCAAGGACAAAATCAGATATTTGTATTAGGCCAATGAGCTTCTAGATGCTCTTGTGAGCTTATCCACTCATTTCCTATATAACTTATGAAGAATCATTGTAAATTGTTGGAGGTTTTAGAAGCGGAAATTTACATTTTGAAGAGAAATACATGGATATGAGCTTTGAAGAAGAAACTTGTTTATGAAGTGGATGATTTGCTTACTTGTCTAGATGATGGAGAGGCTTTATGTGCAGGATTCCATAGCTTGGTGAATGGTATTGTGTTTCTTATTTGTTATGTTTTCTTAGTTTCTCATATATGTTTTCATGCTTATTTCTTGTTGTAGTTTAGTAAATAATAAGTTTGAGATATGCCCATGGAGGCACCTCAAAATTCCTGATTCATTACAACTTAAATGTTCTTCATCCTTCTTGGTTATGTCAAATAATTCTTAATTGCTCTTTGGTACCCTAAGAACTTGTTATCAGTTTCATTAATGGTTATTATGTATGCTATCTAGTATGAATCATGGTATCCCCTGCTTACTCATAGCTAATCAAAACTCCATTTTTGAAATCTCTCTCTGAATTATTGGTTCTTTAGTTAAGTCAAAGGGGTCTTGTTTCGATCTTGCCCTTTGTCCATGCTTTGCAGTCTTATTTCACAGTTCCCGACAGCTCAAGATATGATGTTTAGGATTTCCTTCTTCATATTTTGAGTTGTTAGTTTATCTTATATGTTTTTTCTCAACCATTGAAGGTGATTTCCCCAAAGTTAGAGGGTCTTATACTTCTATACATCGTCTGATTGTTTATTTTCTACATTTATTAGTTTGAGTTTCATTCATAGTGATTAATGGTTAGCCCTACCACATGAAGGCTTTGCTTTTAAACTATTTATGCCTAAAATCTCTTTGTATTTCACAACTTGATGTTCATTTCACTTCACAAACTACCCAAAGGATCCATTGACTATACTAAATCGGCCCTGCCACACACCTTGTCTGTTGTCTAGGCATCCTTGGCTTTCATTTGACCCCATAGCCCTGTTGATTTGATAACTTATCTTTCATTGATGCCTACTTAATTGGTTTTCACCTCCAAACACAAAAACAAACAAACTTACTTAATAACTAGCCTAAAATCAAATATACAAAAGCAAACTAGTTTACATCCTTTGCATAATAGAGAGAGCCCTCTCTAAGTCCAAGAAGGCTAGGTCCTAGGGCTCCAAAGCTTGGTCTGATGTTACCCTATCATTTGGTTTACCAATTCGCCAAATCACGGAATTTAACAGGAACAACTACAAGTTCCCCCTCCATTTTATCACTGAAGATCTAGGAATGTTACAACCACTTGTCAATGATAGAAAAATATTTGTGATGCAAGCATGTGTGCTTCTTCTTTACAAACCCTAACATATTGAGCTTCAAAACTAGAGCACTTACATTGAGACATGACTCGTAAATCCCGAGGGCAATCAATGGATTCCATATGTCTTATATTGAGGAGAGAGAAAGTATCCCTTGCTCCATGGTTTTGCAATGAATTCCTTTGTAAATATCAACTCCTCACAACCTCGACGCTTTTAAATAATTTCATTATTTAGAACTTACATGATCCTAAAGTTTCAATGTTCCAAGGTCCCAAAGTTCCTGTCTACTTCCGATATTCGACTTGCTCCGATATTTTGGGTTCTGATGTTTTTCCTGCTCTGATATTCAACCTATCCAATATCAGGTTTTGATGTTCTTCCTGCTCCGATTTTTATCCCTCTTGATATTGAGTTTCGATGTTCTTAGGCTTCCGAGGTTCCTAGGACTTCCTACTTCGCATAGAGGCTCTATCACCATCTCCGTTGAGTTTTGAACTGTTTCCAAATTTGGCCATGCACCAAGACTCCTCCAATCACATTTTAACCCTATTATCGTGGACTTAATTCACAAAAATTTGATTGGGAATAATTCTTGATCCAGGTGGCCATTTGCAGACTTCCACATACTGTTAAAAATCTCTTTCGGATAACTAAGAAAAATGATAACTCCAAGAGTATATGAGATGATCTATTGAGGCAGAAACTCCTCCAATTTCTGGGACTCCCAACCATCATAGTATTTTTTTTTATGGCTTTTCCAATAAGCTTACTACTATTGTGATTCTCTACCAGAGACTATAACAATCATAAGGCTCCCCCTAAGCTTGACAGATCAAGCATATCAATGCTAACATATATTTCCATAACAACTAGCCTAGTTGACATCAATTTTGATATGATTGACATCAATTCCAACACAATTTATAATTGTCACGCAATTCCAACTTCCCAACTTGATCTCCCAACATGATTGTTGACATTAATGCCAACACATTTATTGCCACTAGCCAAATAGAAAATTCCAACTATCCAACATACTTTTTAAATTAGAGTTTTTTGTCTAATGAATTTTCCCCTTTCTTATATATATATATATATATATATATATATATATATAGAGAGAGAGAGAGAGAGAGAGAGAGAGAGAGAGAGACACAGAGAGAGAGAGAGAGTCATTATGTTTAGGACCAATCCTTGGTCTATCTTTACAAATTGTCTTTGCAATTGCAAAGATGTTTTTTTTTTTTTTTAAATATAAGTAATATGTTTACCATAAGAATTAATTCAATAGGATTATCTACTAAGTTTTAAAATATTAATAAAAATTTTTAAACATTTTGTCTTGTTATGGTAAAAAAATACTTTAATATATAACATCGTAGATATGAATTTATACTCTAGAGTTAATTCTTTATAACTAAAAATTTGTTTCTTTGCCCTTCACCATATTATGTAATAAGCTTTTCAATGCAATATAAAATTATTTCTCTTCTTGTTCTAAATCATATACATACCTAATTAATGTTGTTCCGAATAAATATGTAAATTATATTAATTTAATTTTTCATGAAAATAAACTAACTATAGCATGTAACAGACAACAAATTATTTTCCCTTGAAAAATGAATGACAATTAAACAAAAAAGTTAGAAATAATGATTGGAAATAGATTTTATGCAAAATTAAGAGACAAGTACTTGGATCCTCTCAACCTTGACACAACAACCTACTAGTGTCCCCTTGAGCAAAACTAGGCATGCATTTTTTCTTTTGTATGCTACTTCTTGCTTCTCTTCAGTCTCTTCTTCTCTCAGACTAATCAGATAAAAGAACTTAAAAATAGAAAATATTATCCCATCTAGCACCCTTTTGGTGGTTAATAATTGCCTCCACCTCACGAGCAGGTAGCAGGTAGTTATCTTCTCTTTAACGATCTCTTGTTTCCCGCCCTTGAGGACAAATTGTTGTCTTCTACGAAACTATTAGTTGGCCAATATCATAGTATTTTATTTTAAATATAATCATTCATATTAGATTCCTTGGAATTGTTGATGGGTAATAAGACTTTCATAATAATTTGTAGTCTTTTTCTCTTTCAACCATTTTTATTAAATAATCATTTTCCTTGATTTTTTTACTATCACAAAATAAAAACATCTTAATTACAAGTTTATCATAATCTTTTATCAGTAATAATTTATTGATAATTAAAAACTTCAATTGTCTTTTAATGTAGGATACTTAACCAAAAAACAATTATGAACATTTAATTAAAAATTTTATCAAGCTAAGGGATATCACATCCTCCCCCACTTGAATTTGAAACCATCTTGGTGTATGATCAATGTTCTCCTAGAATTACATTCTAGTTATTTTTATTAAAATAGAGAAGGATATGCTTCTGCGAAAGCATATCCAAACTCCAAATTTTCTTCCTATGGACTAAAACGTTTCCATTAAACCTTCAACTGCACTACATCTCCATTTCAAAGCATAACTACCCTCCGGTCTGGAATACACAATGTTCTATTGGGAATTATCCCTCTAGTTACACCTATACAACATGTCAGTTAGTTACATGAGATGTATCATGTACATAATTTTTTCATAAATAAACATGAAACACATTATAAATTTTAATGTTGGTTGGCAGGGCTAACTGATAAGCTACAAGTCCAATTCTTCATAACACCTCAAAATGTCCATAATATTTAGGACACAACTTGGCATAAATACCAAGTATGAGTGTGAATTTCTCAGACTTGAATTATAAATATACATGATCACCTAATCTAAAATCTTTCTAAGTTATTTTCAAATATGCATAACTCTTTTGACGATCTTGGGATTTTTGAAAATTTTGTTTAACTTGCTTCACCACTTCTTCCATTTACTTTAACATATATGGTCCTAATACTAATCCGTCTTCATGATTATTCCAGCTAAGGGGTACATTTCATATTCTTCAATACATTACCTTGAAAGGGCCCACTTTCAAGAAGGTTTGATACCCATTATTATAAGAAAATTCTAATAAGTGCAAATAATTCTTCCATTTATTATGTTTGTCTTTAACACACATCCTTTACATATCCTCCTATATATGATTGATCCATTATATATGACCATCTGTTTGAGGATGATAGGTTGTATTAAAGTTAAACTTTGTTTCCATATTTTCAATTAACCCCTTCCAAAACTTGTATGTGAAATTTGCATCCCTATATAATATTACAACATTAGGTATCCCATGAAGTCTAAAAATTTCCCTCATGAATATTTATGCAGTTTTTATGGATTTAAAAGTGGATATTACAAGGATAAATTGTTCTTATTTACTGAATTTATCAACCATGACCATAATGGAGTGATATTTTTTCCTAGTGTTTAGTAGTCAAGTGATGAAGTCCATTAAAATTTTATCCCATTTCCATTGTGGAATGGGTAGGGGTTGTAACAACCTAGAAGCGTATTTCTAAGAACCCTTAACTTGTTGACATTCAAGACATTCAGCCACATATTTTGTTGTCTCATTTTTCATATTTGGTCAGTAAAAATCCTTTCTCAACACAAAAATCAACCTTTTGTAGCTAGGATGACCAACCGTTGGATTTTTGTGTAACTCATCTAAGACAAAAAAATTAGATTTATATCATTAGCTATCTACATTTTTTCTTTAAACAACAATATATCTTGGTTTTTTATTGAAAAATCACCCTCCTCCTCATCCAATGTTTCAATTTTCTAAATTTTTTTCTTGTTTTTCAAGTATTTTGAATCATAATTTGTAGTTGCTTTGAGTTTATCTATTAAATTTTTGACCAAACAGTTATTGATGTAGCACAGATTTGGTTAAGTTTTCTACTTAAAGCATCGAATATTATTTTTTCTTTTCCCTTAATATTTGTATTCTCAAAATCATATTCATTATTGAATGTTAACCATCTTTCCTGTCTAGCATTGATATTAGTTTGATCAAATACATATTTTAGACTAACATTATTTGTCCTCAACTAAAACTTTCTCTCTATCAGGTAATGTCCCCACATTTTGAATGCATGAATTATGGCTGCTATTTGTAGATCATGAGTAGCATATTTTTTCTCATTTTCTTTCAACTTTCTAGACTCATAACAAATAACATGACCATATTGCATCAAATATCCCTCTAGACCTTCTTTACATGCATTTGTACATAAAAAAAGATCCTTGTTGGGATCAAAAATTTTTGAAATTAGAGTTGTGGTAAAGGGTTGTTTTAACTTGTGAAAGCTTTCTTGACACTTTTGACTCTATTCAAACTTAATTCCTTTCTTCTATAAATAATTAATTAGATATGAAATTTTGGAGAATTTTTCTATAAATCTCCTATAGTAACTCTAATTTCCATAAAATATTTGTTTTCTTCCACATTTTTGGGTACTAGTCACTCCATTATCGCCCTTATCATTTCTAGATAATAAAACAATTCCTTCTTCTGATATTACATGTATTGTATAATGAATTTGTTTATGGTAAAATGAACACTTGTTTAATATATCATATAGTTCATTAGCTCTAAGAGTTTGAAGAACCATCTACAAATGTTGGTCATGTTCTTCTTTACTCTTTGAATATAACGAAATATCATATATTAAGACAGTTACAAATTTATCTAGGAATGATATAAGGAAAATGTTCATGAGCCACATGAATGTATTTGGTGCATTAGTAAGCTAAAATTAGAGTACTACAAATTCATAATTCCCATAATGTGTGAAAAATACTATTTTGTGAATGTCCTCATCCTTAACTCGAATTTGATGATATCCTGATCTCATATTGATTTTGGAGAAAATAGAAGCTCCTCTAACTTTATCAAACAAGTCATCTATCTTGGGAAAGTGATATTTATTTTTTATGGTCATCTTATTTAGTTATTTTTAATCTATGCACAATCTAAGAGTATCGTCCTTCTTTTTAAAAAATAGAACTGGTGCTCCCCAAGGAGACACACTTGGTCTTATATACCTTTTGTCCAAGAGTTCCTGTAATTGAATCTTCCACTCCATTAATTCAAGAATAGTCATTTTGTATGGGACCTTCGACACTTGAACAACTCTAGGCATAAGATAAATGGTAAAATCAATATCCTTCTTAGGAAGAAGTTTGGGTATTTCTTCTAGAAAAACATTCTTATATTTCTCCAATATAAGATATTCTTTTAATGATGGTTTCTATTTATCATAAAAAATATTTTTCAATTTAAAAATAAACATTTGACATCCTTTTCTAGCATATTTACTCATTTGTAGTGCAAATATTTTCCTAACATAAATTTTTATTGGAACTCCTTGAAACATGTAGGGTTCCCCTTTATCATTAATACATGTAAATGAGTTTTCCAAGAAATTTAGTATCACCCTATGTGATTCTAACCAATCCATACCTATGATAATATCATAATATCCCAAGGGTAAAATTTTCATATTTACTGTGGTATGCATTCCATTCAAGGTTATTGTGCAATTTTGGATTATTTCACTCACTCTTATTTTAGTTCCTGTGGCCAATTGTACTACCCAAGGCTTATTTATGGTTTCTCTTTTGTAATGTTACATCTTTAAATTATAGCAGGAGAAATATAACTTAATGTAGACCTTGGATCTATAAGTATACTCTCATATTTATAAAACGTTTTACGTTAAACTTTGACCATCATTGAATAATGGTCTACTTGCCTCCCATCTAATGTAGCACTAATTCTGGGTATGTTACATGAAACATTGTTTACAATATATTCTTCATGAATATTATTCAATGATACCTTTTTATTTAATGGATTTTTTGGACGATAACACCATAGGTGGATTTCACCACAACCCCAACATTTAATTGGTGGTTTTAATGATTCACTAAAGTTTCTATTTCTTGTTCCCAATCCTCCTTTTTGACCCAAATTATTTTGTCGATTAACGTTTTTGCTATAATTTCCTCCTTGCGTACTCTTAGAAAAGGCTCGGTTTCTTAAACCCATTTTTATCAATATTGAATTTGTCATGTCCCTTTGCCACCCAACCCTTAGAAATTTCTTCTTTTTGTTTTCTTTGATTGAAACTGAACTTTTTCGTTTTGATGGTTTCATCCATGGTCATTGGGTTATAACATTAAATCCTTTCTCTATATGATAAAGGTAGGTAGTTGATAAATCTTTGTATTTTTTCCTTCTCGTCCTTAAAATAAGGTACATATCTTAATTGACTCATGAATTTCTTAAAAAACTCATCTATGGTAAACTAACCCAATTTTAGCTCATGAAACTCCCTATCATTTTCAACAAAGTACCCCTTAGTCAAATATTTATTCTTAAACTATTTATTGAACAACTTCCAATTTCTTACTTCTAGTTCTTTTGACAACATTGTTCTCTTCCCACCACAAGGTTTCCTTACTAGTCAACTAATAAGTTTCCAATATTTCTTTTAGGTTACTTGGATAGTTATACACTTCATAATATTTGGACATGTTGACGAGCCAGGCCTTCACTCCCTCTTCAGATTCACTACCAAAGTTAGGAGGCCTAATATTTTTAAAATCTACATATAATGGAGAGTTAGTTCTCCCTTTTCTAGGAATATAAGTACTACTATATGATTTATGTTCTACCTAGTCACTAAAATCATTTGTTTGGAGTTAGTTCTACTAGTAGATTTACTTCTAGATATTTTCCTATGAGTCGTTTTTTACTCTTTCTTCATGCAATTTCTTTAACAGGTAGCCATTAATATCCTCTTATTAAAATTGGAGAGAGCATCCATTGAACAGGATTCACACACAATAATTAATTTATATATATCATCAAACTACTATATCACAATTTTTATAGTGCTGCTGAGATCCAACTAATTCCACTCTTGGAGGGAGAAGTTGAGAGTATCTCTCAACATCCTCCAACAAACCAAACCAATTCCTAATATTTAGTATGTATCATAAATGAGGCATTATCTCAAACACCCCCCCTTAATGCCTACATTACAGAAAACTTAAAATACTGAAATCAAAATTACAAAATTTGTATTTGTCTTTGTCTGGCTGGTCTTCATCAGCAACTCTACCCACTCTGCAGTATTTTGGATTCTTCTCTTTCTTTATTCACATCTTCGAGCTTACCCTTCAACCCATTTTAAGTACACCTGCTTCTGACCATCAATGCTGAATTTGTAAGATTAAAGATTCTTGACACCCCCCAAGAAGAGTCTCGACACTGAACTATCCTATGGAAATATTTCCATCTGTGAAATAACCCCGAAGAATAAATTTCAATATTCTATAGGAAAATATTCTAGGTACACAATATGATCAGCAATAAATCCTACAAAGTGACCTTTACACACAAGGATCTCATAGTATAACCTGTAACCAATGCTCTTGAAGCCTCGAGGAACAAAAAGATCCATCAGCATATAACAAATTCACACAATCAAATTAGCCAATTGTTCTCTCGGCACCGAAGAACGTCGAAAACAACTAATTTAAATGATGCTAAATTGTTCAATAATTGGTTCTGCACTACACAAATCTCACAACAAAAAAATTCATAATTCTACATATTAACAAGCTACACACTCCACCAACACAATTCTTCTCCCATAAATAATGCTCCACCGTTGTTCCCAATCAAATTTGATGCTTGCTTCGGTGGTGGAGGAAATATTCTTGTCTACTTGTACCTGCTGTGGAACCACCCTCCACGCCGCTTTCACCTTCACAAGATGGCCCACCTTCATCTCCACTTTCCAGGAAGAAGCGGAAACTGCACCAGAAACGGCACATTTTTTCTAAGAGGGACACACTTTCATTACTAGGACCTTCGGTGATTGCCTCGACCATCTCTTTGCAAATTCTTGTTAATATCCATTCAGAAATTTCCAGGCTCTCCATGTTGAACAAGGCAAATTTGGACTCATCAATTTGAGAACAATACTCGATGGAGCATGCCAATATTATTGCTGTTGCTACACACTTCACCCCTTTCGGCTATAACCCAGGCTTTTGATTAAACTGCTGAATATATTGTGCCATTATAAACATCTTATCTAAGAGAAACAAGCAGTCCATTCGTTCAGCAGAAATTGTTTCAGATCTCTCCAAAAGATCCGCCACCACAAGAAGACCTGCAACAGCCCAAAGTGCCTCTTCTATACCCTTCAGTAAACTATGAATGACGATCATCTACTTATCTTCAGGATGACGAGAAATGACATCCCATTTTCGCTAAATATGTGAGTCATGTCCGATAGAAGCCCAACTCGATTGTTGGTGCAGAATTCCAATCTCATGCCCTCGGATGACTCCATATATTACACCACGAGAATGGATCCAAACTGGTACGCCATGATTCGACGGGAAAAGCCATGACGCACTCTCTCATTCGCCGAATTTGTAAGTAGGCACATATATATAAATATATACGACGAACTTTACAGTGACAGCGTAGTGTGGGTTGTCTCCAGCTAATCACCAACTTCCTGAGGCCCCAGCGGTGGGCAATGGCATATGAGTAGATGCAGTGGTGGCAAAAGATGGAAGAAGGAATTTCAAGACGATCACTAAAGCATTGAACGTGGCTTTGAGTAGAAGTAATGGGAGAACTAAAAAATAAATAAAATAACAAACACACAAAAACTTTCACCTATAAAATAAACTATCTACTCTCCTACAACACCGGTTTGACAATCATTGCTCTTACATCTTCCTGGCCATCCCGTGAGGGTTTTAAGCCAGTAGAGGCTCTGATACCATATTAAAATTGGAGAGAGCATCCATTGAACAAGATTCACACACAATAATTAATTTATATATATCATCAAACGAATATATCATAATTTTTATAGTGCTGCTGAGATCCAACTAATTCCACGCTTGGAGGGAGAAGTTGAGAGAATCTCTCAACATCCTCCAACAAACCAAACGAATTCCTAATATTTAGTATGTATCATAAATGAGGCATTATCTCAAACATTCCTTGACCAACCTTTCTTCATTTTTCTTAATATCATCCAGGTATTTTTCCAGCTTCCTATTACTTGCAGTAATTAATATTCTTTTTTCTCTACATTGTTGGTTCCACCACCCAACATTGCTAATTCAGTATGAGGTTCCTCACCATGCCTTGGTGATCCTAAAGAATTCTATCCATTAAATTATTCAGCCATACCTCAAACTACACTGTCTTTTCAATAATTTGTCCATGACATGCATAATTATTTTAGTTTCACTATCCATAAAAAAACACAATGTTGTAACCTACAACTCTGATATCATTTGTAATGTTCCTCATAAACACCCCCATATTTTTTTTAATAACATAATCATCAAATATTACCTTACTATAATATTTCTTACTTTAAAATCATTTTATTATCATTATTAACAAGGATGTGATGTTTCTGTGTTATATCATAACACACTTTTTTACCCTCTATTAAATTGTAAATATCACGCAAAAATCTTGATATATTATGTAACATATAGGTGGGTGTATTTCTCATCCAAATTTATCTTTTCTCAAATGAACTAGTATATATTGTATATTGCTTGCCTAGACACAAATTTTCCACCAAGTAACTTGCAATTTATTATATATATTTGTCATCCATAATTACACAAGTTTCTTGTTAAGGTTAATGTATATATTTCTTTTACTTCACCCTATAAAAATATGGTGGGAGGAATTCCTTATAATTAATGTTTACATGTAATAACCCTTACCAATATAGTATTCCCTTATCGCAGCTATAAATTATTATCAAACTAAGGGTTAAACTCACATTATAATCACATAATCCTATAATGTTATGGAGATTGGTATATATGTAGTATTATGTTATGTCACTCATGTCAAATTTATACATATATTTATGATTCTCCATAGGGTTCTAAAAATATGAATAGCAAATCATTGGGGTTGACAGGTATTATACCTTGGACCTACATCACAAATGGTTTGGATTAAACCATGTGCTATCGATGATGGTACATAAAGGCTTAGGGTTTTTCAAACTTTTAATGACTACCCTAAAAACTTTAAACTTCATTTATTTCTTGGAATTTTGCACCACTTACTCATACAACAACTAAAATAAAAATGTAGTGAATATTCCTCTCCTACTGTATGGATTAGTGTCTTCTTCCGACTCAGTGGTGGCTCATAACACATATAAATCGGTATGAAAACCATCTCTAATATTTTTTTCATTATAATTTCTATTTGCGAGTAATATATTATGTTTTGTTCCTAAAAGATATTTACGTTGTAAAGCGTTATTATTTGAAAACAACTCCCCTGAACTATCATAAAGCATTATTATTTGAAAACAACTCCTCTGAACTACCACCTGTACCATTCTGCATCATTAATTTTAATGTTAGACAATTCAAATAATATCTACCCTTAGATTAAATATTGTTATTAATCGGTTACATAAATAATGGAATAAAAGACTGGTAAGAGTAGTGGCAGTGACAGTGATAGAGGGCATGGAAACTTCTCAACAATCGCTCCAAATGCGAAGATAAGTAACAGAAGCTCCAATGTCGTCGAAGCAGGAAACCAGTCAGAAAATAATATAGAGATGAATCAGGCTCACAGAGGTGAATCAAGCTCTGGCCCTCTCGAAGATCAAGATGCACCTTTTCTGAGTAAAGGTGAGGGTTTAAATTCAACATGCAATTATCTCACCACCGATGATTGGAAACATCATTATTCCGCTAGATATAGCAATTCCCTTGTTTCTCTATGATGGAGTTCTCACTCGTATTATCTATTGAATTGGATGAAACATCATTATTCTGCTAGATATAGAGATTCCCCTGTTTCTCTACCATGGAGTTCTCACTCTTATTATCTGTTGAATTGGTTGAGGGCAACGATACTGCGTTGCTAGGCCGACCCCGCATTCAGAAATTTCTCAGTGTGCTGATAGTGGAGCCATGTGAGGGTATTCAAAGATTCGATCAGAGGCCGGCACTGATTTAGCGCATGCTTTATCATCTTCTTCCTTATCATCCATTTCCCTGGATTCTAGCATTGAAAACCCCCATGATAGCGAAGGAACAAGTAATGCTTCTACAGATATCCATCTGCATGCTTATGACGAATATGTATGCGACCCCTGCCTTTCTACTTCGTTGAGATCGCAAGTATTAAGGATAATTCTGTAATGAATAAAATAATGTAAATAGTGATTAATTAGTTAATTAGTAATTAGGTTGAAAAGCCATGTTTGATAAGATATGAAATTTCGTGAAGAGGCACATGCCTAGGTATATAAGTAGGCCTCATTTGTAATTATCAATCTATCTCATATCTCATTCATCATACTATCTAATATAATATTTGTATCCTTATGGATATATTTTTATTCCAAGTATTTTGGAGCATTTAAATTGAGAAGGAACCTTGTTTTCTTCATTTGGTATCAGAGCAGTTCGATCTTTTGGCCGCTCATCGCTGCATAGAGCTACGCTTCTCGGTTTAGGCCTTTGTCCATCAAAAATTCGTCAACATTGTTGTCGTCAAAGCGTTTCTCTACCAATCTTGGAGTTTCTCCATTTTCACCAGTAGGCCTTTGGCCAAAATTAAAAATTTGAAGAAAAAAAAAGAGAATTTTTTGAAAAAAATAAGAATATATATATATATATATATATATATATATATATATATATATATATATATAAGAAAAAGGAAAAAAAGAGATATATATAAATTAGTACATATACGTACATACCAAGACAATTTAAAAATAAAAAGGAAAAAGAAGAAAGAGTGGATAAGGTTATTTTGATTATTCTTTAAGTGGTTTACAATCTCATGGTTTTAGAAGCCCATGGTATTCTTGAATGGTAAGTTTACTTTTACGTGGAGAACATTAACCGAGTCAAATACACATGGACATATATTCTATACGTGAATATAGGTGAATAGCCATGTTTCACTAGGGTTGTAACTTTTCAAAACAAAAAACAAAAAGAGTTAAAAAAAAAAACATTTGTTAAAAAATTAATAATAATGATTATAAATAAAAATAAATAAATAAAACTAGAATTTACTTAGTCAAAGAACTCATCACTAAAGGAAGACTATATTTAAGGTTATATAAAAGAAGTAATTTTCAAAAAAAAAAGGAAAGGAAAAATATTATTAAGGATTTCTTAAAATATTAAGGAATCATTATTAAAGCTGGAAGGTAAATAAAAGGAAAGAGAGGTTATTAAAGGTTTAAGTATTGGAAAAGTGGAAAAGGAGATAAATCATTATATTCTAAAGATTTTATTTAAAAAGGGAATATATACATATATAAAAGAATTTGAGCCTCTTTTAAAAGAGAATATTAGTAAAGGATTCATTACGAAAGATTGAAGGAATCATAGTAAAGGATATTGGAAAGAATAATTAAGCTTGAAGGTTTATTAAAGGGAAATAATAATATTTTATTATAAATATTAGGAAGGGTCACCCTTAAAAACCCTGAAGTTATTTGAAAAAATGGCATCCAAAACATAACTAAAAGAGGGAAGATTTCTAAAAAATACTTATATGTGTGTCGATGCACTAATTGAAATCAAAGGGTCACTTGCAGGAAAAGAAGTTCTCATATCTATTGATTTTACTCGAAATAATAATTATGTTAGTACCGAATGTGCTAACCAATTAGTGCTCCTTGAATCAAATATAATTGAAGAACATTCATTTAACGCAAATGATAAACAATACAACATAGAGAATTTACACCTAAGTATTGGAGAGTATTCCTGTCTCACAATTCACCGTTAAAATCTTGTTTTCCAATAATAATGATATAGTTCTGGGTTCGCTGTGGATGGAATCACTAGGGTCATTCATCCTTGATACGAAAAAAAAGTTTTTGACATTCTCCTACAAAAAGAAGAAAATAACGTTGTAGGACGTTAACTTGAAGCCAAATTTCATGATGCCTGAAGACGTACAAGAAATTTCGAAAGTAATTTTCCAAGAAGGTAAAATGGTGATACAAAATATGCAGAAGGAAATTGATAAAATCACAACTAACAAGAATGAAGAAGTTGCTCGCCTCAAGGACCACAATGATAAATTACTAATGCAAATTAAGAAGCTAAATAAAGACAAGAAGTCATTGGAAAACAAGGTGCAACAACTTGTTGAAAATGAAGCATCGAAATCTCCAAATATAGAAGTTCAAATTGAAGACAAAACGAACATTGATACAGTAAATGCCACAACTAAAGAAGAAGACAGGCAAGTTGCAAAAGATACAAACTTCAATGTTGTAGTTCAGACGAGGAACATACTAAGTGAAGGTCCTGTCACCTACTCAGTAACATCCTCGCTAAAATAAAATCAAAGTCAAACCAAAAATGTTCCCTATCGACATCCAAATCATGGGAAGAGACAACTCAACCAAGCTATGTATTCAAAATAGAAACAAGCTGATATTATGAAGAATACTAACGAATCACCACAAGTTGCCAGTCATCATAAGATTCCACAGAAGATTGATTTAGGATGGTATGATCCATTCTCAGTGCGACAATTTTTTTTGTCACTTAGAGGATCATATCAACTTGTATTGACAAGGATGGCTTCCCCGAGATGAGAAGATGTTCATAGCACGAAAATAAATCGAGGCCTTTCATCGACAAGCTTTGAGGAAAAATATTTTTGAGGGGAAGGTAATGTAATGAATAAAATAATGTCAATAGTGATTAATTAGTTAATTAGCAATTAGGTTGAAAGGCCATGTCAGATAAGACATGACCTTTCGTGAAAATGCACATGCCTAGGTATATAAGCAGGCCTCATTTGTAATTATCAATCTATCTCATATCTCATTCATCATAATATCTAATATAATATTTGTATCCTCATGGATATATTTGTATTCCAAGTATTTTGGAGCATTTAACTTGAGAAGGAGCCTTGTTCGCTTCAAATTCCATTGTTCAGAGATTTCATAAGCCCTAGGGCAAGTGAATTTTGTTATGTTGTAGAATTCAATTTCATGACAATCGCACTGCTAATCGATGCAGAGACACTCCATAGCATGGAATTCGCTGTGAAAAAATAGTTTTCACTGGCTTATTCGTCCACTTTAACGGTCTCTATAAGCATCATTGTGCTGCAGAACACAGTAGCTAAAGGAGAAGGTAAGTGTATTTGTGTGTTTTTGTGGGGGGATGACGTAAATTTCTGAAATGGGGCCTAAATTTGTAGAATTTAATTAAATATGTAGCTCATTTATGCTTGAAGTATGTCTAGATGGAAGCCCACCAGCTTACCATTTACATCGGGGTTGAGGATCACAAGAAAATAACTGGATAGTTCACTTGGAGGCAAGTCATGTTTCCCATTTTTTTTGTATTCATTTTAATATTAATTCTCTATGTTATGGTCGATTAGAGACAAGGTAATGGGTTTACTCTTTATTAAGTTATAGGTCTAAATTTCATGTGAGGAGTTGAGGATAGATATATTTTTAGGTAAGTAAATTATTTCAGGTGCATCCACGTTGGGCCTAGTTTACCCATAATGATGATGATGATAATATCCTACTCACTAGTAGATCATTTTTCTATCTAACAATGGGAGCAAGAAGTACCTACACTCAATTTACCTAGTTCCAAAAAAATGAAACACATATTGAATAAATCATTCTTCCATCTAACATTGTGCCCAAGCCCTACTTACACTCAACCTACCTAGTTCCCAAAAAAATAAACACATATTCAAGCCTTATCTGCTAAAAAATAATTTGCAGGTTGGAGGATGGTGTAGCGACATACCCTCGTGTTCCCAACGCGCACGTTTTGCATTGGGTTCTTCTTTGTACATGGAGAAATCAATAGCATTTACTGACAGTTTAAGTGATGCTCAATCACAAAACCCAGGTAAATAAAAGCTACAATCTAAAGCCAAGCGTTTATATTTTTTCCTTCATATGGTTGAAGATCTAACATAACATGCCATTGAAACCACTGTAAACTGCTCAACATATTTCTATAAATGGAACCGAGTTATGGTTTGGTATTGTGACGGTCGTCATTCACTAGAGATGTGGAGGAGGTGGAATCAATATTTTAGTTTGAATACTCATCGAACAAGATTTTAATATCTATCAATATGGCATGTTTCATTTGCATATTTGTGGGACATTTCATACCTAATTATGAGCAGCATTTCAAACTAACAAGCTCCATATGAGAGGACAAAGGATATGGAAAGCTGTGATGGAAGATGTTTTGGCACAGGGGATGAACAAAGCCAAATAGGTAAGCTCTGGTATTTTTCCCTGATGCTTACTCATGTATCAGAAAAGTGTCGGAAGCCATGAAAATGGAATGTGATCTATGGATTGATCTTTTGTAGGCCATTCTTACTGGTTGCTTAGAAGGTGGCCCGGCTACATTTATTCACTGCGATGATTTTCATGATTTTCTGCCCAAGAGTGCCATAGTCAAGTGCATGCCAGATGTTGGATTTTTATTGGATTCTTATGTCCTCAATAACATCATGGACATCCATATTTTATCTTTATTGTAAAGTTTATGCATATTTTGATAAATTTCATCAAATCATGCAGGAAGGATATTTCTCAACAAAAATGATTTAGATTTTTCAACAATCATATTATCACATTTCATGTATATATCTGACTCTGATATATCACAAGTTCATTAAAGGATTTATTTTTCTTTCTTCATATCTATTTTTCATTCTCATGGTATTGTTAAATTTGGTATTTTATTGTAGGGATATTTACAACATTTTCCAGGGGCCTACACTTCAAAAGTGAATCCTCCAACTCTGGTACTATAATGTTCAACATTTCCTGTCACTTGAAATTATATTATGATGGAACTTGCCTGTAAGAGTTCTTGTTAACATATTATGACACAAAATGGTAGTGATTATTTCCACAATACCTCTTAGAATTTAGGTTAATTTGGTGTATCTCTTTTACTGATTTTCGTTGTAGCATATAAAATATTGAATGATACTGGATGTGTTTTCATGGCTGGTATTTTGTTCCAGATTGGAAATATTTTGGTACCTGTTTCAGCAGATCTCACGAATAGTTAGCAAAACTGCAAGATGAAAATTTCAAACTGTGGTCTACCCCAATTGAAAAATAATGGAAGTTTTCATTTTAAGAAATATCCAAGCCTCTTGTTTCTAGAAACATCATGCATTTGGCCATGTAATTTCAATTTTTTTTTTAAATTAACTTCACCAGATTGAGAATTGAAAATTTATTGTTTCAACATATTTTGCACAGGGTTGAGGAATGATATGATCAGTGCACTAGCACCAGAGTCCAAATCAACTACTGGAGGGATGTTTATCAATTCATGTTATGCACACCGCCAAACAACTATACAAGTTCTGTGGCATTCACCTAATTCTCCAAGATTAAATTCAACTGTGAGTTCTTCCATTACCTTTAAAAGCAATGTATTAAATTGTTTATCTTCAAAGTTAAATTAAAGTTTATAAACTCAAATTTTTCACCTGGCAGACCAATGCAGAAGCAGCTGAAGATTGGTTTTCCAATTGAAAAGTTTTCAAGTATATTGACTATCCATACCCCTATGATTCTACTTGTAACGACTTTTTATCACTGATATGTGATATCAAATCATGTGTGAATCACATATGAAGTACTTTCTGTACTTTCTTATTTTTGTATTAGATAAATCTGTAATCAAATTCTACTAGGGTTGATTGCGATAAATAGTATTATACATATGTATCCCTAGATATACTTTTCCATCCAACCAACATTAGTTAATCAAGTCAAGAGCTATGGAGTACGCTACTTGAAACCCTAAAAAAAACACCAATGGTCAATTTTCGCATCTTAAAAGAATTCTTAATTTGTGGCTGTCAATACTCTCCTATGTTATACCATTACAAATAATGCATGTGGAGTGTGTGTTAGAATTTAGTTCTATGGCTTAAAAAATATTTTTAAGAAATTTATTAAAATATGATTTTCTTAATTAACTTATAAATTTATTAATTTTGGAAGAATGATGTGAAAAATAAAATGTTTGAATGCCTAGTATAATATTTGAACTTTTTAATATACAATTTTTCAATAACAATCTAAAAAAAATCTGAAAATCACATATATGTTTAACTTATATATAAATTTTATCGTTGCATCAAGGTAGGATATATATTGAGTTATTTGGATTAACACAATCAGCAATTTCCTCATGATGAAATACACTAGAATATTTGAACTTTTTAATATACAAGTAATTTTTCAATAACAATCTAAAAATTCCCATCACACACACACACACAGACACATATATATTAACAATATGATATCTATTATAAAATGTTTAACTTACATATAAATTTTATTTCATATATGGAGTTGTATAGACACACACACACACACACATATATATATATGTTAACAATATGATATCTATTATAAAACGTTTAACTTATATATAAATTTTATTTCATGTATGGAGTGGTTGTGGCTCCAAACGTGTCAGTTTTAAGCATTCTTAACAAACTCTACAGAAATATCCATGAAAGCAGTTTTGAGTGCTCCTATATCAAATGATGCAAAAATATTTTTTTCACCAAAATCACATATAATTTTGAACACAAATTTAAAAAATGATATTTGGTAAGATGTGTAAACCATAAAATAACATGTATGATGGGAAAAAAAACATGTATGAAAAAACACTAACTAAAATTAAATTTCCACTTTTTTAAATGGGTATCTCTTTTGAGTAATCTGGTTGAGGTCCAACATCAAACCTAGTTGTTTCTTCTACCAAGAGTATAAACAAGAGGAAGCATTCTTAAAAAACTCTACACAAATATCCATGAAAACAGTTTTGAGTGCTCTATATCAAATGATGCACAAATATATTTTTCACAAAAATCACATATTATTTTGAATATAAATTAAAAAAAAAATGATATTTAGTAAGATGTGTAAACCATAAAATAACATGTATGAAAAACCACTAACTAAAATTAAATTTCCACTTTTTTAAATGGGTATCTCTTTGGAGTAATCTAGTTGAGGGCCAACATCAAACCTAGTTGTTGCTTCTACCAAGAGTATATCTAACAACTTGTAAACCAAATATATCTAAAATTTATAAATTAACAAGAGTGTCAAATCTACAAGATTGGGGAAGCCTAGTAGCCTACTACTTAAACTTTATCTCAACAACCAAAAATATACCCCTATAAAATTTAAACCAGATAAAAAAAACATCTCATGTTGCACACCTCAAGAAATCTGAAATTTATAAGTTAACAAGAGTGTAAACTCTACAAGAGTGGGGAAGCCTAGTAGCCTACTACGTAAACATTATCTCAAGAACCAAAAATATACCCCTATAAAATTTAACCAGATAAAAAAAACATCTCATGTTGCACACCTCAAGAAACTGATTTACAAGACTTTCAAATCCATGGAATGGATAGTAATGACAAAAGGCATATGAACAAAAGAGCCATTGCGAGTGTTGTCTAAGAAGTTCCCTTAACTTATAAATTCAACTAGTGTT
The DNA here is from genome assembly GCA_034641835.2 of Pinus albicaulis. NCBI lineage: Eukaryota > Viridiplantae > Streptophyta > Pinopsida > Pinales > Pinaceae > Pinus > Pinus albicaulis. Next base: position 471,047,402 of record CM076581.1, on the reverse strand, counting down.
GTCTAGGAAGGCCCCTTAAAGAGCCATTGCGAGTGTTGTCTAGGAAGGCCCCTTACTTATAAATTCAACTAGTGTTGTCTAGGAAGATTTTCAAATCCATGGAATGGATAGGTTTGACAAAAGGCATATGAACAAAAGAGCCATTGCAAGTGTTGTCTAGGAAGGCCACTTAACTTATAAATTCAACTAGTGTTGTCTAGGGATGCCCCTTAACTTATAAATTCAACTAGTGTTGTCTAGGAAGGCCCCTTAAAAGAGCCATTGCTAGTGTTGTCTAGGAAGGCCCCTTAACTTATAAATTCAACTAGTGTTGTCTAGGAAGGCCCCTTCACTTATAAATGCACAACTATTCCACTCCTGACCATTCGAGCACATCTTCATACCTAGATGTATGTTAATTTTTTTTAAATAAAATAATCCATAGTTATAAGTTAAATATTCAATTAAATCACATAACATATACCATTCGAGCACATCTTTATACCTAGATGTATGTTAATTTTTTTAAAATAAAATAATCCATACTTATAATTTAAATATTCAATTAAATCACATAACATATCACATATTTTTTCCTCTATACTACTTTTTCCTATGTTACTGCTTTATAGCGTTTCCTTTGGAACATATGGTGCAATTGCTAGTTATAAGTTTTCAATTGTTGCATTATTTTGTAGGTTAGTAGAGGGTTCCATTTCCCATGGGGAATCCACTTTAATGTTTTTACTATGAGAGTTTCTAAAGGGTTTTCTATGACCCAATTAGGGTTCTTCCCTCTTGCGAAGGCGTTCTATGGAAGAGACGTAATCTTTTTTTTATCCTCCACTTTTATCGATTATAGGTAAGTTTACAATTTCGTCTCAGATTCAATTGATGAAAATGGCCATAAGTCATTTCCAATTTTCTCGCTATAGTAGTTGATGTATTAAGTACACTTGAAAAATGGTTTTGTATTCTATGTGATTTCATATAATTCTTATTTTTAAATCTTCCTATTTGTTTTATTTGTATATAAGTCATTCTATTTTGAGATTCTTGGATGTTGGGGTTAGAACCCATATTCTTTTAATTTAATTAAATGTTGGTTCCTCTTTTTTTTCAGTACAAAAAATACTTCTGGTTTGTATAGTGTACCAGGGCACATGTCTATCAATAATTCATAATTACTATCAAAATTTTCCAACTTATATCATCTTTAAATTCATAAAAAAAACCAGTTCATCATTGTTTCTCCTAGAAAAACTCAGTGTTTATCAAAAAGATTGCATCATATCTTTGAATCTCCTTACCAAAGAAAAGAGACCTTACTCTATACAGTCATCTATGCCATGATCCACATTTCTTATGCTTTCTTTCTTTCCTTCTCCTACAAAAGCTTTCATCCTTTAGCCTTAATTGAAGTTTACCTTACCCTCTGCTCCAGATCCATTTGAATTGAACAACTCATAGTAGATTTCCCCAAATCTTCCATTCAAGCCTCTTTTAGATAATCTATCTGCTTCATTCTTTCTCTCCCTGTATACATGGAAAAATGTGATTGAGGTAAATGTGCTATTTAAATCATGAATCTGCTCCAACCAATGTGTAAGATAAACAGGATTCTATGCGTTCCTTTGCTCATTTGCTCTATGATGACTTTCGAGTCCCCAAATACCCAAAGCTCCTCCAGATAGAGTTGGGTAGAAAACCATAACAAAACCCATAACGCTATGATTCCAGCCTTCGTGTTGGTACCTATTCCCCCCATTCCAATAGATTTTATAATGACAGTCTGGAGCGACCATTAGCCAGGCTCCACACCTACAATTCTGGTTTTGTGAAGCCTCGTCAAAGAATCCTGCTGGGTAGTGGATTTCATAGGGGCACTGTCTCTTTAAGGCATCTCATGGGGGATTTTTTTTCAACTTCAATACCTCCATAGAGCTATAGATATTTATACATATGTCCTGAGGATTACACAACTTTCCTTCAAGGATCTTCCTATTCCTACCACACCAGATATACGAATGAAATAAAATTGGAATGACTCTTAAATATTTCCCCCTCCTAAACCACTAGCTAATGTAATCCTTCCTTGATTTGTATTGTGGAATAGGAAGTTTTAGATAGGCACACAGAAAGCAAAGGGTCTCTGTAGAAAAAGAGCACTTGTAGAAAAGATAGGTATTATCTTCATCATGATCCTCACATAAGGTGAAGATACCCGATCCTGTCCAGCCTTTTTTCTGTAAGTTATTCCATGTTAGGTTTTTATTTTTCCATTTTTGCCATATAAGAATGACAATTTTAATCTGTACCTCGACTTTCCACATATTTTTAAATCAGCAATCAGGTTCTTGCCCCAATCGTCTATTCATCAGTACTTTTTAGGCTTCCTTTGCACAAATCCGTTTTTTCATTGTTGTCCCACCCCAGGTCAAACTGTCTCCTTCTGCCTCCTTTATCAAGCCCAAAAATTTAACTGAAGTAATGTGATTATCCCATTCCTCCTTCCAGATCTCATTCAAACCCACATCCTTATATGTCTTCCAACTCGAGATATAATTTTCCCAATTTTTTATCATCTGACCCATATAAAAAATGCCTCTTTGATTGATCTAGTCTATAACTTCTCGGTTAAGATTTATGGTTCAACCTTGTTCATGTAGCTGCAGACTTCCAATTAGAATTTTATTTCTGTTTCCAAAGTTCCATTCAAGGTTGTCAATAAAAATAGGCCGGAACTTACATAATCCTTTCCAAATTTTAGATCTTTGCTTAACATCATGCCACCCCATCATGAGACTGTCCTCTATTCCATTATGTCCTAAATATTTATTTCTAATAATTTCCATCCATAATCCACCCTTTGTTAGACATATCCACATTGATTTGAAGATAAGATACATACCAAAGGTTTCAAGCTCCAGTATCCTCCAACCTCCTTTCTCTTTCGGTATAGTGATGTTATCCAGACGAGCCAGGTGAAATGAATTTCACTCCTTTCCCCCATACCAGATAAATATAGCCATAAACTTCTTAATCTCAGCAAGGGTTTTTTTGGGATAAGATAAAGATGGGCCCAATAAACTGAGTACCATTGAAGTACCGCTTGAGACAAGATAAGGCGTCCCCCTCTTGACAACCATATGATCGACTAGCTAAAAATATTTCTCTGGAATTTTTTAGGTAACCACTTCCAGTGGTCCAATGAGTACATTTTCGGCTTCAATCTGAAGCCTAGATAAGACAAACCATCTCTAAGAATGGAAATCTTGAAATTGAAAAACAAACCCAAATCATTGAAATCCTCAACCTCGCCTTCCCCAAAGTAAATGCAAGATTTTCCATAACTTACCAAAATCCCAGATGCTTTGCAGAAGCCATTTAAAATGTTTCTGAACTCCTCCCAACTCCTCCTTAACATAGCACCAAAAATTAGAACACTGTCCACAAATAGACTGTGAGGCATGAACTTGTGTCGGCATACTTCAACACCTCTAAAATTTCCCAAGTTCATAGCTCTTTTATCTTTAAGCTTAGAGCATCCATAGTTAAGTTAAAGAGCAAGGGGGATAGGGAACAACCCTGTCTCAATATCTATCCTAGATGAAAAAAATCTAACACTATTCTATTGACTAAGACAACCATAGAAGTCCATGTAATGCAACCCATTATCCAAGCCACCACCTTCCTATCCAATCCAATTTTAAACAGAATCAATCTTAAGAAATTCCATTCAAATCTGTCATAGGCCTTGTTTAAATCGATTTTCATAACCGCTGCATTCAGTTTTTTAGCTTGCATAGAATATATGACTTCTTGTGTGACAACCACTGCATCATAGATGCTTATATCCTTTAGAAAGCCAAATTGCTCCACCATTATGTGCTTCGATAGGACCCCCTTAATTCTCTCTGCTATAATTTTTTAATTTAGTTTATAAAGGGTGTTTCACAGGGAGATAGGTCTATAATCATCAAAAGTAATCTTCCCTTTATTTTTGGGAATCAGGGCAAGAAATGTTGTGTTTATGGCCCCATGGATCCTTCCAGTCTGCCTGATCTCTTCCACGATCTCTGTTAGCTCCCTAGGAAACTACTCATAAAAATGAAGAAAGAAGTCCGGGGTCCATCCATCCGGACCCAGACTCTTATACACCACAAATGATTTTAACACAAACTATGCCTCTTCTGGACTTATCTCCTTCTTTATATTATACAGATCCTCTTGAGTAAACATGACTGGATATTCATTGATAAATTCCATCTGCCTTGCTATGTCCGATGCCTCTTGTTTTTTTTATAGCTTTTCGAAGAAATCTATCGCAACCCTTTTAATACCCTCCGTAGTGCTAATTGTTTAGCCATTTACCTTTATATTCCATATGGAATTTGCGCTCATTCTGCCATTCGCCACGTTATGAAAAAATTTATTATTTCTATCCCCATATTTAAGCCATGTAGCTCTACTCTTGAGCCTGCATCCCTGTTCTTCAATAAGGAGGTAACTCCTATATTCTTCTTGTAATGATTTAAGATTTTCCCAATAGTCGATAGAAAGTCTTCCCTCCTCTACTTCCTTTAAAATCATTCTCCTTTCCATTCTGATGGCTCTAATCCTATCCTTCATTTTTATTTTTTGTCCCTGTTCCAACACTTTAACCTCTTTCTTCAGATTTCTCAGAATGTTTGATAAATATGTCATAGATGATGTACCTTCCTTCCTCTTATGATTTCTTAAGTAATCAATTATCAGAACATTAAAAGAAGCATTGTCCAACCATGTTCTATTAAATTTAAAAGGAAAGCCTCCTTTCCTCACTTCAAAATCCCATCTGAGTGAGATAGGCCTATGATCATAGACTGTAAGGTCCTCCGCTTGAGCCTCTATATTTTCCATTTTGGTGTGAAGACCGTTGTTTATAACGAATCTATCAATATTTTTCTCGATGAATTCTTTTCCTTTTATACTGTTTATCCATGTAAGAAAGTTTTCAGAAAAAGGGAAGTCATTTAAACCTGCATTCCAAAAAATCCCTTTTATAGCATCCGCCAAAGGATCCTGTCTTCCCCTCTCACCCCAAATGTCACAATAATTTAGGGCACAGTTGAAATCACTGGCTATTAGGATATTGTGGAGGAAAAGTATGTCATTGTCCTCCATCCTTTTCCAAAATTCTAATCTATCCTGATAAGGAGCATAAATATTGATGATATTAATCCTGTGTGGAAAACCATGACAAAAACCCGTTAGGAGGATGCCACCAAAGAAGCTGAAAGCCCTCATGGACGCCCATTGGGGTCCCATAAAGCCACCAGCTCTCCAGAGTGACCCTCTACACCTTTTGCAACCATGTGCCAATCTGGTTGCAATGCACGAAAATATCTGATAGCACAGTCATCAAGCTTCATAGACTCATGTATGAATATAATTGAAGGCTTACAAAAAGATAAAAAAATTCTTGACAGATAAAAATTTTCCCCGACCCCCCAAACCCCGCAAATTCAAAGAGACAAGCTTCATCAATGATCCTGAGACACCGGGGTAAATGCTCTAAGGACCCAACCTATAGCTTGGGATACTGGGACATCCCTAAAATTGTTGTCTGGAATAATGTCCTGGGTATCCAAAACTTGAGTCATCTTATTTTTCCATTTTTTCCCATCATGACCCCTTCTAATGGTGACATTAGATCTTGATGAAGGACTAATAGCAATAGTAGGAGACGATGCTCTGCCCTTATCGACCGTCTTGGGTTCCAAAATAGACTCTTTACCCAACAGTGGTAATTCGAGGTCACTCCCAATGGAGTTCCTCAGAGATCAAGAGGCCTTAATACCAATAGTGGGAGAAGCTGGTTTAGTTTCCAGAGGATCAGATATAGAATAGACTTTCATAGAAGCCTTAGAAGGGGACTACAGGGGGATCCGAAGTAATGTCCAGTTTTTTGGACCTACCCTTTACCAGGTTGGGTCTCATACCCCTGGGAATGAAGGGTGAAAGACCTTCCCAATAACCACCCCCACCCTCGGCCAGAGGAGAATGTGACATAGTCACCCCATAATCAACAAGCAATTCAAGATTGGAGTCATCAAAGCCACAATCAGCGAAAATAGCAGAAGTGTGTTCTGATAACTTACCCGAAGTCTTGACAAAGCCACCATCCGGTATAGTAGTAGGGGTGTGATTCTTCGGGTTCAGATAATCCTTCTTCAGGTTCACCACGGCTCTCCTCCCCTTCGCAGATTCCTTCCTTTGCGAGTAGCTCTTCATTAAGTTTCCTGTCACGTGAAAAAAATAGCACCTAAAAGGCATCTGCCAATAGTCTACTGATTGTCTATAGGTCACCCCATTCCATGAGAGATCAATTTGTGCCAGCAAACCCCCCGCAAACGACGCTTCGACCAGAATCCAAGCCGCTCGTTTGTCGAAAACACAAAAAAATTCTGGATCTACAAAACGACACTTCCCTATACTCTCTCTAATCACCATCAATACCTTCGGGTTCCAGAAATGCAAAGTAAGTATGTCTAACTTCACCCACATCAAGTGGTTTACAGGGGCGTTCAGTCAAGGGTGAAAACCGACATCCCAATGATGCAGTGCTAGGAAACTTCTTCCACTCACCCAGGTCCTCCCCAACACTTCTGCTACATCTTCGTCCTTTAGAAGATGGAAAAAATACCATCCCCATTCTAATTTACTAACCTTTGGCCTATACCCCAACAATTTCTCCCAAGCACCCAAGAGCCACTCCATTAAATCACCCTTTTCGTGATTCAGAAATTTCCACCTTCCAATTACAACGCTATTTGATAGGATTTCTATTCGGTCCCACATAACATCACAACCTAAGCTGAGCAGACGAGCATCCTCCCCTTCTCTGAAAACTTTCTTAGCCCCCTTGGATAGGTTGTACATAGTTTTTCTTTAAAAAACTCCGGCTCTGTGATGGCTCAGAAAGCTAGTCACGAGTTTCGTTCCGCACTATCGCATCAGAGGAAATCACCTTTTAATTATATTCAAGCTTGTTATTCCGCTTCAAGACACCATCGTCCACCACCCCGAATGGAATTTAATTCCCCATCACGGGAATCCCAATACCAATAAACTCAAGCGTCAGTTATTCCATTCATCCTGTATTACATTAACTCCCACCTATGTCTTAACGAGCCAAATGAAATATTTCTGACATCCAAGTCTATTCCAAACTACTTAAGACCACATCAGAAAGCCATCTGACCTAGGATCAGCGTCCTTCCATTACTTCTAGGACAGTAACCCACTGGCTCCTAGGTAGTTATTAAGTAGATTAACTACGCCAGAGATAAACCGCGACGGTACAACAGATCTTCTCCCACTCATACCAAGGACAATCCTCAATAATGAACAACTATATCTTCATGGGGAATCATACCCCGCCCCATCGAAAAATTTAAAAATTCTGAGCCTGCCCTGGCTAGCATAGAAGAACGAACAACTGTACCTTCGGGGGGAATAATACCCCGCCCCATCGGAAAATTTAAAAATTCCGAGCCTGCCCCGGCTAGCATAGAAGAACGGGATCGGAAAAACCAGAAAAATCACAGAGAGCCCATCAAACCTTGCTCCAGACAGCTAGAGCACCCCTCACCAAAATAGCCCAGGTTCCCCAGCCAAGTACAGGCATCTTTCACCAAGAAAAGACGTCCTCTGCGAGGAAAACACCCTCTAATGTAGAGTCCTTCATTCCCTTCTTGGAGAGGGTAGTTCTCCGTTTATCGTTAAACTTCCGCCATCAGAATAACACAGTCCTTCAAAACCTTATCTTAAGGAAAACCTAGACACCTGTCAAGTAAACTTAACACTCACTCCTCCATTGCCAACCAATGGTGCACCAAAAACGAAAAGATAGGACTTGGCCAGGTTACCGTGACTGTGATATGCACCATCTACTGATATCCAATACCAAAATTACCAAATGTTGCTGTCAAAATATGCACCATCTTTCACCAAGAAAAGAACGTCCTCTGTGACAAAGTCACCCTCTAATCTAAGCAACAGCTCCAGCAACGTTCTGTGTCTGAACCTGTAACTTCCTTTTCTTCTGTGATAACCTTGCCCCAGACAGCTAGAGCTGTTGCAGGCTGGAGAGTAGGTTCCCCCTATTCATCCGTCAAATTTTCCTACACTGGTTACCCCCGAGCTTTGAGCCTTTCATTTTCTTGTTACAGGAATTGATTCTCGAAGAAATTGATAGCACAGAGCGCAATTCACTACATCCCCTCGCGTTACCTCTGGCAAATAAGCAACAAGGGAAACTAAAAGACTTCTCACAGACATTTTTATTCCATTCCATGTCTTGATTATCAAGTTAGGGTTTATGCCTTTTATTTATGCAGAGTCTAAAAAAGTAGTGAAATGGTTTAGAATTAAGATTTTGAAAAAATCTAGCAAAGATTTTATTAGAATGTTGTTTATAGTTGTTAAATTTTAATATTTTGAGTGTTTTAAGAGTTTGTTGATAATATTGAATCCATTTTTATTATCAAAAATAGATTTCAAACACTCCAACTATTTGATTTTTTTAATTTTAATTTACCAGATTCCGGCAAAAAACTACGATCCTTACTATTCCACATTACAACTTCACTTATTTTAATTCTTTTACAATCTATTTTATTTAATTATTTATTTATTTATTTATATATGTAACTAAATGGGTGGAAAATCCTTTATGTTTCTTGCTCGATTAGCTTTCTTAATGTTTTCTTGACATTAAACTCATAGTCCTGTTTATTAAATTTTATTCTTATTCAAATCATAGGCAGGGTTTTACATGATTTTTTGTGTTGATCATAATCAACTTCCTATATAATTTCATAGGAAATCTCTCTTAAAAGTCTCGAATTCCCCCTTGCAGCCTTGGAAAACCATTCTTACGCCTATCGTTACCATTTCTCACCTCCAAAACACATTGTCAAAGGCTGGAAATTCATATTTGAAAATATTCGAGGCATAGCTCCTTCAGCCTGAGCCCCTCTGTTCTTTTTCTCCATGTAACCTGGGCACCAGACCGAGTGCTAAAACTGAAGGCGCTTATCATGTATGTATATCGGGCGCGCCCTCGGCCGTTGATCTGTACAGATCAAATGACATTCGCGATCCTCCATTCATCGCCTAAAACCGCATCTCAGTCGTCCGATCAAACTATGAAATCAACAGTTCGCGATGCGCCTGTCCTGGTGGTCCCCGCGCCCAAAAAACTATTCAAAACCGGGTGGTATGTATCGCATTGCTTTTCAGCGGTAGGTGGCATTCTTCAAAACGGAGCAATTCCACTCATTCCCCGCCACGTGTCTCCGCGTACGGCCCCAAAACCGCTCTCCATCACGCATTATTGTTCGGTCAGAGTCATGCAGTGATATTCATCACAGCCGTCCGATCTGAGGGCCTTCATCCGACGATCATCGCGCTTCGAAGCTGCATGGGATTTAACGTAGGCAAATCTCACCCCTGGCCCACTGTCTATCGCCTTCGTCGCCCTTTCAACCATCGATCTCCTCCTGAGATCGGACGGCCAATATTTCATTATCCCCGCTGTTGACCTGGTCTTCCTCCACGTCATCATCCCACGTGTTTTCCGCATGTCTTCCTCCACCCTTTATATATTACATTCATACGTTATATTTCAATGTTCCTCATTATAAACTCTGACCAGCCCTTCCGCCATTTTTCCAACGCATTTTCTTCGTCACCACCCTGCATGCTTCCGCCGCTTCATCACGTCGCTCTGTTACACAGTCGCTTCCATTGCATTTCCGTCCCCCATGCACTTGTTTTATTCACAACTTTGTGTGTTTTGCAGGTTGACAATGAAGGAGAATTATCATAATTTGCAGCATCCATTACAAGAGCCGAGCACATGTCAAAGGACCATTGTTCAGAGCAGAATTATGAAGAAAGTCCTCGGAAGCCAAATCGACAAGACTCCAATTTAAGAGGCAGGATTCAAATTTGTCAAACACTGCAGGGACATTCAAGGCGCTGATTTCACAAATGAAGATATCAATGGGGCAGATAAAGAATATCAGTGATCAACAGAGAATTAAAGGCAGGTAGCTGAAGATTTTGGGGGCCTTGTCCTATCCTTTGGAAGCAGAGTACCAAATTGAAGATCCTGCACATCATTCAAAATATCTATACACAGAAAAAAAATGTCCTGAAGGCTTTATTTCAACAAAGTTTTCTTTCTAGGCAAGGACGGATATTTGTGTGATTTTACTGCTTTGCCGTGTCCCTGGAGAGATTTTTACCCAGTGAATTTATTTCAGTTAGCAAGCCACGGAGTACAAACAACACAACATAGTCATTCAGCAATATGGGCGCAATTTTTTCCACCATTTTGTTTTTATTATGCAAATTAAATTTTCATCACCTACCTCATTTACTAGGTTTTGGGTCTTCTCCTATAAAAACCATGAAGAAACGCATTGTAAGGGTTCCAGATTTTTATCACAAAATTATGCAGTGAAAGTATTTTTGCATACATTTTGTAAAATTCTTGTATGAAGGCTCAGAGCCCATAGGGTCTCAGTGAGGACGAGTTCTATCTGTCAAAGAGGATTCTGGTCTTTGGTATTTCACAGTCTGTAACTCTCTTTATTGTGTTATATTAATAGAACATTTCATTTCATCCATATTTCTTGTATCATGTTTTGGAATGCGAGTGGCTCACTGATTTCTGGTATGGATTCATCCTAGTTGATGCCCATGCTCAGATCAGTCAAGCGCTTTAAATATGGCTCATGCATGATATTCTATTCCATTACTCATCTAAACCGTGTTTCTACTATATTAGTTGCTTTGGGAGGGTGCTTTTAAAATGCTATTACTTTGAACCCGATTTCCAACACTTAAGGTCGTTATTCATAACTCAAATTACAAATCTTTAAGAGATTTTTAATGTTGATAGTTTGTTTCGACCGAATGGGAATTTTTCTTTGTAAATTGAACCATCGAAATTATTTTCTTTCACTTGTGACTATGTATTAATATGCAATTGTTTATTTCTCAATTTTACTGAGCAAAATTTTGTTACCAAATTTTGGTAAAGAAATAATATTATATTTTTAATTTTTTTTCAATTGTCATTATGTATTAATATGTAATGGTTTATTCCTCAATTTTACTGAGTAAAATTTTGTTTACCAAATTTTAGTAAAAAAATTATACTGTATTTTTTCTTAAAGTTTGTACAGAGGCTGAATATACAAATTCTATTGTACAGGTTGAGAAAATGACAGAACATATACATATCATATATTAGGGTGGTGATCTTATTTCATCTATTTTTTATTTTATTTTTAAATTTAAAGGTTTTTTTATTTTGTAGTACAATTCCCATTTGTTATGTGTTTTATGTTTATAGGTATGAGTTCCATATTATCATACCCTAATTTTTATTGTTATATCTTAGTTTGAATAAGGTTTCATTTTTTCCTCCGGATGCGGATGCTTAGAAGCGAGAAGGGGCCAACAGGCCAGGTTATAATCCCAACGCAACCCACTTGGGGTGGCCACATGGCCCCCCATGGCAACTTAAATGCAACGTTTATTGCCCATCTGCGCTGTGCATTCACTCCTGTTCGCCGCCATTACCTGTGCATTGGTCAGTGCACTCATCTTCAAATGGCGCAGAAACGTTCAACTTCTCCCGATTACTCCATTGATGGCCACCGCCCTCTGTTGCCTCTGAACTCGCTCTGCCCAGGAGGTGCTGCTACAGGCGGAGAGAGAACAAATACAGGGCGAAGGTGTGCGCTGCATAGCTGTTTGGAAATCGCTCCAGGCCTCCATCACTCCCACAGTAACTTCTGCCCGATTCATTTTAATTCACATGGTTTCAGGTTTCGTTTGATAATTCTTCTGTTATAACTGCTGCTCCCTCCAGAGGCTGGGCGAACTCATCCGAGGTTTTCACCATGCCCAGATTGAGGCAGCGAATGGCTTGCAGAAAAGGGGCTTCTCGGGGGAGATCCCTGGGCGAGCGCCCTCCCCTCAGCCACCATGTCGACCGACCTTTGGAGCCTACTGCTAGGCGTCCTGCTCTTTCATCATCGGACCCTCCTGGTCCTCGCCCTGATTTCCTTGACATGGCGCCTCCTCGTTCTGATCCCCCGCCCCTTGCTCCTCCTTTGTTCCCTCCCCAGCCCCTCGTCGCTGCCTCCTCCCCTTCTCCGGGCGGTAGGTTCCTCAGACAGTCCACGCAACACACTGAGTTGCGCTTCGACCATGCTTTTGACCACCCTTTCTCTGTATTCCTTACTGTTACGTTGAGCGAGGAGCTCCCCTTCCCTCCTGCCTCTCTCCCCAGTCTCTTGCAGCCTCCCTCAGCTCCTGCTTTTGCTCCCCCTTCTGTCCCCAACCCGGCTCCTTTCATCCCTTCCTCCTGCGCGCCTTCTGTCCCCATCCCTCCCTCCTCGGGACATTTCAATTTGCAGGTGGATGCAGGACTGACAGCAGACGAAGAGAACAAGGCTGATGACGGGAACCAGGACGACCAGTATGGCTGCAGAATTATGGAGGAGCACTCTGCTTCAGATTAAATGCTCTCTCACCTCCTTGATAAATTTCCAGTATGAACTCTGCTTTAAAAGTTTTGTTAGTTTCAGGTGTTTCAATGAATGCTCATAGCAGATATAGCTGCATGTATTTTTTGTATCTTTACAGCTTTCATATGCACAGAACAGTTAACTCTTCGCCGGTTTCCCAATTATTGGGCGGTGTATCTACTTACAAAAGAACTGGTTTCCCGTTAATGGGCAGTTCAATATCTAGTCTGACAGTAGCACTCAAGCCCGGCCTCAGGCTTACTCAGCTGAGCCGTGGCAGTTTTGTAATTTTATGTTCATAATAGAAATAACGTAATTTAGCAAAAAAAAAAAAAAAAAAAAAGGTTTCATTTTTTCAACTCACTCATTGCATTACCAGGTTGGAGGCTTCGAAATCTTGGTGTCATTTGAATTATCTAATTCTGGAACATGTACTTTGTATATTTAGTCTAATACTGGGCATGGCATATAATATCTTTAGAGTCTTCGGACTTTTACTTTTTATGAATAGGTTGTTAGCTTCAACTATTGAATTGTTATGTCATAATGGATAGAGTTATTATGGTCTTTCTACCTTATTTATATACTTTTATTTATCATTTGGAGGAGTTTATAAATTTCTCTTTTATTCTTTATTTTTGTTACAATGATTTTATTGAGGAATTTAAATGATATTCTTTAAGTAATTGACACCTTCATATTATTTTTTAAATATTTTGATATTCCATCTAGTATATATTCTTTTATAACTTATATTTTTTTAATGTATATCAAAGAGTGCAAAAGGTATGCAAACTTTGATATGAATATCTAGTTCTCCTTACTATTTAAATTAGTGTTTTGTCTATTAAATTTTCCCCTTGCTTACTTATAATAAATAATATGTTTATATGTCTATAATGTAATTTTATAGAGAGTCACTCTGTTTAGGACCAATTCTGGGTCTATTTATATAAATTGTCTTTGCAATTGTAAAGATTTTTTTTTTTAATATATGAAATACATTTACCATAAGAAGTAATTCACTAGGATTTAGTACCAACTTTAACAAATATATAAACTCTTTTAAACATTTTTTCTTTTTGGTAAAAAAATCCTTTAATATCTAACACTAAAGACAAGACATTCTATTCCAGAGTTAATTCTTTATAACTAAAAATGTGTTTCTTTTCCATTTATCATATTCTTTATAAAACTCTTCAAATGAAATGTAACAATCTTTTACTCCTCCTTCTAAATCATATACATAGTTAACTAATTTTGTTCATAACAACTAAGTAAATTATATTATTCCGAATTTTCATGAATAAACTAATAATAAAGCATAACTCAAAAAAAATAAAAAATTATGAATGAATAATTTAACACAGAAGTTAGAAATACCAATTTGAAATATTTTTTTTCTTGGAAAATTAAGATTCAAGTACTTGGCTCCTCTAAACCTTGACCCAATATCTTGCTAGTGTTCCCACAAGAAAAACGAGGTTTGAAATTCTTCTTTTATCTACTACTTTTGCTTGTCTCCACTCTCTTCAGTTCTTATAATGAGACAAAAGTAAGTAAAAATATATATATATTATCCCATCTACCACCCTTTTGGTGGTTAATAACTTCGTCCACCTCACCAACATGTGACAAGTAGTTATATGCTCATTAATGAGCTTATTTTTCCCACTCTTGAGGACACCTCCATGTATACACAATTAATTGACCAATATCATGATTTTTTAAATTAAATCTAATTATTCAGATTAGATGTCTAGGACTTCTTGATGGGTAATAACAGTTTCCTAATAAAGTGGTACATTTTTCACTTTCATCCATTTGTACTTAATAATTAATTTCCCCTATTTTTCTTTATTCAAAAAATAAAAACATCTTAATTACAAATTTACCATTATTTATTATTAATAATAATTTACTGATAATTAAAATGTTCACTTGTATTTCAATGTAAAACACTTGACCAAATCACACTTATATGCATTTAATTACAAATTTATCAAGCTAATGGATATCACAATTGTTTAATTAGAAAAATCACAATATATGTTTGTTAAAAAAAATAAAATTACTCAAATGTTCACTTGTCTTTCAATGTAGAATACTTAACCAAATCACACCTATACATATTTAATTACAAAATTTATCAATCGAATGGATATCACAATTATTTAATTAGAACAATCGCAATATATGTTTGTTACAAAAAATGTACTCTACATATATGACACTCTTCGTAAGAGAGAGTCAGTATGATGAATTTGTATTGAATAGGAAACAATTGTATTGAATAGGAAAAATTATATTTACCAGCGATTTTGATTGACGAGTTTTTCAAAAAGTATATTTTCTTTAGTGAATACCACATGTGATATATTGTGATATATTATTATAGCATCTCTGATTTCAGTTGAATACAAAAACTAGATTTAAATTACACTATTGTTAACACTGGAAAATCGTACAGAAGAAAATGACATCAATTAATGTCGAGCCTAAGGATTTATAGGACATGAATACATTATGGAATCAAAAATCTCTAAGTTTTTGAGCAAATCAAATTTGAACTAGTCATAAATGCTCAAATGCACACTTTTTCCTTCGAAAAGAGCGCCTTCTGCGTGCACTGGAGCTCGATAAGCGTGCATTCCTGGAAGTAGCAAAAAGTCACTTTCTGGGACCGCAAGAAAGCAAAGGATAGTTTCTCCTTATGTAAAAGCCACCTAAGGACAGCACCAATGTCTCCTTAGGCCTTTTGTGAGCACACAAAAACATATTTCAGCACACAATGGAATAATGCCCCTCCCTTGGGTCACCATCCACCATGTATCAAGGGAGGGAAGGAATTTTGAAAGCTCACCTATATAAACCCTCAAAGAGATGAACAATGGGTGATCACAAAGTTATGCTGGCCAAAGTTTCCCAAGCAACACTAGTGTCTTGTGTGACCCAAGGAGCAGGAATTGAAGAAGAAGACTCGATTGTTGGCCACCCAACAATCTTAGCCCATTGCAGCAAAGAGAGAGAGTTAGACTGCGTCAGAAGGCAGAACTTGAAGGACAAACATCCTTGCATCGGGTCCTAGAGCCTCTGCTTAGGCCCTTTGGCAAGTGGGTAAGATTTTGTTTTCATTCCAAGCATTCAATAAGAAGAAGGCCATTGAGCCGTTGTTTACCTTTTTACTATTTGGAACTCTCTATATAGCTTATTTTTGTGTTTTTAGTTTTAGTTTTTTAACGGAGCATACTTTAGTGTATTACTTCATTTAAGTTTTATACTTTTGAGCTCCCCCCAAATACTGCTTGTTACTTATGGTTTAGAGAAAATACCACATTCTCTAAATGCGTGTGATTTCGTACACGCATGTTTCGAATCCACCACAATAGGATTGGTGGCTCCACTGATGTGTTTCAAGTTTATGTGGTTGTGCCATTTTTTGCAGGAGACCCTTAGTCTATGCTGGAGTGGAGCTAACAGTCCTCTAACCCATCTTGCAGTCCCTAGACTCACTCAGGTGACAGATTGAAGAAGGCATCTCCTAACTTCTTTTACTTGCAGGAAGTTTGCGCATAGTTTGTTCACACATATGCGTAGTGCGCACGTTCAGGAGTGACCTGCACGCAGGAAAGCGCACCTATCAAAGTTTTTAGTGCGTAATTTGCAGAGAGATTTTTTCTCCCTACCTTCTGCATTTTTTCTGCTTGTAAGTGTGTTGGGAAGCCCCTAATGTATCTGCCAACACCTGTTTTGATACCCCACAGCTTCTGAGAACTAATTTTTGCTTCTTTTTGTAGGCATTTAGTTATTTTTCATTTAAGTTGGTTTTTTGCAAAAAAGAGTTACATAGTTTAAGTAGGGGGTGAATTAACCATTGATTTCCAAAAAAATTATGTTTTTTGCAAATTCTGGTATGCACACTTAGTTTAACTAGTCCAAGTAAGTGGTTCATGACCACACATGCATAAGCTAGTGTAGAAATTGTGTTGTTTAAATTTCAATTTTTGCATTTAGGAAATTGTGGGACTAGGATTGAATCGTAAGTTAGAGCAAGTAATCTCTGTTGTCTTTGCGCCATTGGGTGACCCTAGATAAGCATATGAACACTCTAGATTTTTGATTCGCCATCTCACTTTAGTCACTCACATAGACTAATTAGGAGGTTTTGGAAGCGGCCCATTATCCGTACATGCTTTTTATTTGAGCAAGGAACAACATCACATAGTTTAAATAGGGGAATTTTGTAAAGGATCACCGATATCCATATGTTCAAATTATGAGATTTTTCACCAGACGCTCACACACATTTACCCACTAAGAAAAGAAAGCCACCTAAAAATAACTTAAACCAATGCACTAAATTCTCCCCACAGGGGCCACAAGAGAAATTATAGCTTAAGTTAGGATCAAGGGGGTAGGCATCCAATAAGCCTCCTCGATCACGCTTCACATTTGAAACATAGAAGTTTCATTTTTAGGGAGCTTTAAACCCACCTATCAGCCCACAGAAAATAAAACTCGAGCGCGGCAGAGACCTGATTCAGAGGGGGTTAGGCTTAGGTGCAGTGCGTGCTGTATCAGTTGAGGCTACCTGACCCGTCTGATACTCGGTACTGTTAGCTGACTACCAAGAAGCCCAAGACTCGAACGCTCACATGGAATGGTGGTTCTTAGTGGCCAAAACTAGGGCATACTTTACCCTATAGGTGACGGTGCAGGCAAGCGCCAGACCCTATACCCTCACCTTGGTTGATTCTCTTCGGCTAACTACGGGTGTCGCCAATTCTTTCGGGACGTTGTGCCAACACTCACAAGAAATCCTCTCAAGGCCCAGTTACTTTTGAGTGTGTGAGGAAGTTATTAGGTCTTCTAGGATTTTTGAGTATCACGCGTAAACAAAAAAAACCATTTGTTCTTGATTGATCACATAGATTAAATTAAAGGAAAAATCATTTCTTTTTCACTTTGTTTTATGTATTTGGCCATAAATTTGTCGTGATCATGGACTCAATCCCCTCAAAAAAAATTTCCAAAACCTAACCTGGATGACCCTCAAACAGTTCCAATGAAACCTCGTCGGTCAATGCGTCTTTTGGACTTCCCCCCATTAATGAGAGGGGTTCTAGGCCTTTCACCGTTTAGGCATCAAAGACAGAACATTGCCACAGTGATTGGTTCCTCCTTTCTTGGAGAAACCTTAGTTGGGAACCCTAGTTAGTCTCCCAACACCACACCGCACATCACCCCCCCCCTCGCCCCCTAGGGGGTAGAGTAGTGCATCCCATACAGGAAGCCAACTGAATTCACAACCGGGTATGTCACAGACTAACCCTCGTTCCAACCAGAACTTCATGTCTTCACACGTTGCCATGGCATCAACCTCTCAGTCACCCTTCTTAGCAGTGTTAAATCTACTGGATTTAACCAAGATCACCAATGACCCCATTTTACACGACCCCAATTGGCCTCCCATGCCCACAAAGCTCCCTTCAGACATACCAAAGTTTGAGGGCAAGCAAGCGAAAGACCCAGGGAATCATATAATGACCTTTCACCTGTGGTGCTCATCGAATAACATCATTGATGATACTATTCAATTGAGGCCATTTCAATGCACTGTCATGGGAGTGGCCGCGAAATGGTACATCGAGCAACCTCCTACCTCGCATAGAACCTTTAGCACCCTCGCTACTGTGTTCCTCACATACTTTCAGTTACCCATTCACCACGATTCGGGAATGGAATTACTGACTCATTTCAGAAAATCTCCCTCTACCCACATTTCTGAACATATCCATGAGTGGAGATGGTGTCGTAGCTTATGCAAAGCTCAACTCGACGACCGAGTCCTTTTAGATTTATTCTTGAAAACTATGACAGTGGAGATTTCAAAGGATGTGGCACAACATAACCCCACATCTAAAGAGGACGCAATCAGTAAAGCCCAACATCTTGAACTGATTTATATGCAATCAAGATACGTATACAATATCCTTCATAATGCCCTGCGCCTGCAATCTTATCAAGAATTTCCAGGCGCGTCGAACTCTGCATACAGACTTATTGGGTCAATGACCCAAGGGTACCTAGGCAGCAGCAGTCAGAATCCTGGTTACACACATGGGTCTACCTAGGACATTTCTCAAGCTGGATTTCAAAGTCATCATATGTAGCAACAAAATTTGAATAATAGGGTGCTAGCGTATCACCAAGGAGGACCTTACCCTCTAGCCGGGGGGACCCAGTACGCAGGAAGAAAAACTGACGGAAGAACTTGCCCCCAATGGCCAGGTGAAAATATGGCACAATAGTATGCTGAGTCCCAAGCACATAACCCACCAATGCAAAAAAATGCACAGGTGAACTTTTTGCAGTCGTTCCAAAATCAACCACACCAGTATGATCAGGAGAATTACCCTCCTAATCTGGTCAAACTAAAGGTAAAAAAAAAAAAACCCAAAGGGAACCCTAGACAGGGGGCAACAACCCACAACGCCCACCACGATCTCGGCTTGGAGATAACTTCAATCAGAACCAGAACCAGGAGCCAAGCAATGCTCAAAATCAAGGCAAAAGGCCACCTCAATGAACAAACCATTCTTGTTCAATATGTGGTGAGTACGAGCACTATACTCACCACTGTCCTAAACTCCCTGAGCTTAAAAAGCTTCAGAGTAACTAAGGACAAGGAGGATCTTCCCAGACAACTGCAGTTATGCAAGAACCCTTCCCCCATCAAGGAATGGTCAGCACTCAGCAGTAAAACCCCAACGATTCCAAGAAAAACAACCATGAAATTTACATGGATGGGGAAGAAATGTTTTTCCAAACCCAGAATCGTAGCTACAACACCCCACCAGACACCAGTACGTCAGGGGCTAGTATGAGGGCGTTGACTGCACCTTTGACCATTCCAAAGATTCTTTTGTAACCATTGCCAAAAATGGTTAAAGGGCCTACTAGGCGAGCATGTAACTACTCTAAAGCAGCCCACAATTACAACATCGTAGACAATTTAGCCCAGTCACCTACTGCTATGTCTACTTTGGAGGTACTGCAGTCATGCCCGAAGCAGCAGAAAGCCCTACTTTCCGCCTTAGGTGTCGTCGACCCTACCGACACGTGCATGATGGCTTTTGAGTTAGACAAAGCCACCCCTAGGCTTCCCTCCATGGTCGCCTTCCAGATACCAGTATCAGTACAGAATATCACTCTTCACTGATGTGTCATTGATGAGGGTGCATCCACATGCATCATGTCAAAGAATGTATGGCAGAAGTTAGGAGCCCCAAAACTCAAACATTTTGTCATCATACTCAGGGCATACGACGGTCGGCCCTCGACCCTCGTCGGTCTCTTCCAAAATGTACCAGTCTACTTAGCCGGCAAAATGGTCCACATAGACATCGAAGTCTTGGACGCTCACTTGGATTACAATATACTCCTTGGGTAGAGTTACATGTACGCCATGTCTACCATAGCATCCTCCGTTTTCCGCATCATGATGTTCCCCCATGAGGATCGAATCATTATAGTAGACCAGCTGACGCACACTGAAAAGTGTCCTTTGACCAATACAGATATGGTTCTACCTTATGTAGACATAGCCATAGATGGTCTTTTAAGGTATCAAGAATATGGCCCTGGCTAATTAAAACCGTCATCCGTCCTATGATCATTCCTAGGAGATCCTCTTATTATCCCTGAGGTATCACCCAATGCCACAGTGGCCCCGGTATGTATGATGGCCACATCAAGCACCGAGGTTAGTCAAGACACAGACTCAAGCAATAACGACACCGAGGCATCAGCTACTGCAGCCTCCTTAGTCTATGTGGCCTCCCAAACTCCTTTCCTATACCCACCTCCTGGCTTCACCTCCCAGCAGGTCTTGGCAACACTAGTACTACCCAACATATCATTGGCATTCCCAGTGTGGTATCTTGTTCCCCCTCCAGGAACACCAACTACCAACGTTACTACGTTTGGGTTACAACCCCCTAGTCCTGAGGGGCCCCAACCTACCAAAGTAGTAGTCGAAACCGCCCTCGCAAGGGAAATCCCCACTGCAAAACCGGTGACCATGATAAAGAAAATTTCCAAGAAAGGAAAGAAAGTGGTGACCCCCACCATACAGCGGGAGTCATTAGCTTGCGATATATGTGATGTCACTGGACACCCTACTCACATATGCCTGGAGTTGGACGAATTAAAATCACTCCTCGGCTGCAAAGCAGGCACCTCAAAACGAAATTCCCATAAAAAGGAACTTGCCACCAAAATTACAGGCAAATCGCTGCATACTAATCATGCATGCATTATCTGTGGCATCTACGGGGACTACACCTATCGTTGCCCAAAGGTCCCGCGATATAGGGGCGCCTTACACACGATCGAGCGATCCTATCAAGAGGATCCCTCTACCCAGTCTATCAATGATGAACCTCGTATCCTCCTATACCAGTAGGAGGAGAAACAGTCATCAAAAAGACAACCATTTGTCCCTCCTCCCCCAAAACCACCATACACCAACCAGGAACAGGGGAACCTAGTTGCCTCATCCTCTTGAGTTATTAGGTGCATCGATTACTGTAGATGGTTTGATCGAGTCTTTGAACCAAGGTCACCTAGGCAACAATAATCTGTATTCGGGGAGTTACTAGGTGCGTTGTCTACTATAGACGGTTTGATCAGGTCTTTGACCCATGATCTCGTAGGTAGCAATAACACCCATGGCACTTAGGGAGTTACTAGGTAGGTAGATTCTGTAGATGGATTGATCTAGTCTTTGACCCAGGATCACCTAGGCAACAGTAGTACCATGTGAATCGATTCTGCAGACGGTTTGATTGGGTATTTTTCCCAAGATCACCTAGGCAACAGTAGCACCATGCACGTCGATTCTGCAGACGGTTCGATCAGGTCTTTGGCCCAAGGACACCTAGGCAACAATAATCAATTCCCTATGTACTCATACGATTCTACTTATAACGTATCACAACCTACGTATCATGAAAGTCACCCCGGCACTCATATACCAACCAGGGACAAGGGAACCGATATTCCCCATTCCTTGCACAGAATGGACCAATGGCACAATGTAATGCACCAGTCAATCTAGTGCAGCCCTTCCTAGGCTCATCACCAACCATAAAACCAGGAGAATTATGAAAATCCTCCAAATGCTGCAAAAAGAAGCCGAGGAATAAACAAAAGGGAGATCCTGGATAGGGGGCAGTAACCAGAAATGCCCCCCTGATCTCAGTCTGGGGGAAACCCCAACTAAAATCAAAACTAGGATCCAAGTAAAAACTCCCAAGGGAAAACAGGAGCTTAGAGTATCTAATCACTAGATCGAAAGCAGCACTGTGATCAGCACTCCATAACACCCAAAGGCAATGCCACACATTCGCACACTCGAAAAAATATTTTTTCAAGCACCGACAGGTATGCACCCTCCCAAATTCCTTTCAAAAATTCATGTTTTTCAATAATATTGAATGAAAATAATATTCTTTCACTTGAGGTAGTTGTTTTTTGCAGGAAGAACCCTCAAACCATTCACAACACCGACCACTGAAAGTTCTAGAGAAGGTATCATTCTACCCCCAACATGATTGAGTCCCAGAAAACTTTGCATATCCTGACATCATTTCTCCATCAGAAATAAACCATAGGGTCCTCATACCCGACCACATTTATCATCACCTCACCCTGCATATGATAAACGTCAGCGATGGTCGGTAGAGCCTCCCCTCCATGGCGATCATCATCTCAATTAGACCAAACATCACCCCGCAAGTGACGCCATGGACATACCATTTGTTTTGTCTGAGAAGCACCTCATGCCCATCCATATACCATGCATAAGGTCAAGTTCATCATTTAAACTAACCCCCTTCCCAGACGACTAGGTTGTACAAGCAGAATAAAAGTGCACCTCCATGCACTGCATTTGGCCCACTATACCTCCATCAACATTAACCCATCTGCGACATCTTCCGCTTCATCAACCCCACACATGAGACCAAGCAATGGGACCCCTACCCCCAGCAAAACACTGTCCTCATACCATCAAGTGAGCGAACCTCTTTCATGTTTTGGGGTACCCGTCTCTGTGTTTTGTACAAACCAAACCCCATTATTTTATTCTTTTTGTAGGTGTACAAAGATCATAAACAATTCCCTTCGCCTCTTTGCCCTCATATTGCACGTTTCCTCCCATAGCAGCAGTCCCCCATCTTCCTTGGTCGAATTATTTCATACCCCCCATGCACACACCATTCCAACAATCATAGCCGGTTCATACCCACTTTGAAAGTCCTACTAACTCCAGGGACTTTTCCCTTCATAAATACCTATGAATGTCGTCAAGAGACTCAAATATACTTCAAACTCGGGCCACTCAATCCCCATCATCCATTTTCAGCCACTACTCACCAACATGCCTATGTTAAACCCATTATGGGTCAGTTAGGGCTTCCTTTTTGTTGACATCCACACCTCTTTTCCAAAAAGGAAGCGGTACCTTGGATGACCCCGCCCCATGCACAGGGGTATCCTTGGGTGGCACTATGAGAGACATCATTTTCCATAGATGTCATCGATCCTCTTGACATTCAACTAAAGCAAAAGCTTTCATGTCACGATGGTATCGTACCTTACAACCATTCCACTTTGATCAAGATCTTTCGAAGACCCGTGCCATTATAAGCATCTCTGACAACAATGCTTACATAGAACAGTCCCAACCAGTACATATGCATACATTGCATAGTGATATGCCATACCAAGATTACGCATATGGGTACCACATTCCACCTATCGTCAAAGAAAAACACCCCTGATGGTGTCAACAGTCGCCGTCAACAACCACCAACATCACTACCACAGTAGTGGCATAGACAACACATGTATCTATCAATTTTGTTTAACTAGCCATAGCATCATGAGCATGGGACATGCCTGCCTCGTTGAAATTTTGCAAATATGTTGTATATTTTGTCTACTTACAGGGGGTCCCTTTGGCCATGGTTATCTCGAAAACGGTGCAAGGTGTTGTCCTTCTACACGCAAGCCTCGCTCTCTCTCTCTCTCTCTGCATACAATACAAAAAAGAAACTATAATGTATTTCAACTATACATTTCTTCCTAGACCTCACACATTAGGGGGAAACTGTTAACACTAGAAAATCGTACAACAGAAAACAACATCAATTAATGTTGAGCCTAAGGATTTACAGGACAGGAATACATTATGGAATCAAGAATCTCTAAGGTTTTGAGTAAATCAAATTTGAACTAGTCATAAATTCTCAAATGCGTGCTTCTTCCTTCAAAAATAGCGCCTTCTGCGTGCACTGGAGCACAATAAGTGCGCATTCTTGGAAGTAGCAAAAAGTCACTTTCTGGGACCACAAGCAAGCAAAGGACAATTTCTCCTTATGTGAAAGCCACCTAAGGACAACACTAGCGCCTCCTTAGGCCTTGTGTGAGCACACAAAAGCATATTTCAGCACACAATGGAATAATGCCCCTCCCTTGGGTCACCATCCACCATGTACCAAGGGAGGGAAGGAGGTTTGAAATCTCACCTATATAATCCCTCAAAGAGATGAACAATGGGTGATCACAAAGTTATGCTGGCCAAAGTTGCCCAAGCAACACCAGTGTCTTGTGTGACCCAAGGAGCAGGAGTTGAAGAAGAGGACTCGATTGTTGGCCACACAACAATCTTAGCCCATTGCAGCAAAGAGAGAGAGTTAGACTGCGTTAGAAGGTTTAACTTGAAGGATAAATATCCTTGCATCGGGTCCTAGAGCCTCTACCTAGGCCCTTTGGCAAGTGGGTAAGATTTTGTTTTCATTCCAAGCATTCAATAAGAAGAAGGCCATCGAGCCGTTGTTTACCTTGTTACTGTTTGGAATTCTCTATATAGCTTCTTTTTGTGTTTTTAGTTTTAGTTTTTTAACAGAGCATACTTTAGTGTATTACTTCATTTAAGTTTTATAATTTTGAGCTCCCCCTAGATACTGCTTGTTACTTATGGTTTAGAGAAAAGACCACATTCTCTAAATGCGTGCGATTTCGTACACCGGTGTGTCGAATCCACCACAACAACTATTAATAGTTATATCGATAAGTTTTATTTATTAGTTTAAAGTAGGATTTAATATTTACAATTAATATTTTGAAATAAACATTATCTATATATATATATATATATATATATATATATATATATATATATATATATATATATATATATTATTTTTATGTTCTTGTATTAGAATATATTTTATCAGGTAGTTTAACTTAGCCCACATATCAATCATGAAGGAGGACTACTTTAGCCTACATATCAGTCATGAAGGAGGACTACTTTTCACATCTATTATTTCATAAGGAAAAATTCATTTGGGTGGTTCCCTCCCTCCTCTCTATTAGTATGACAAGTTTAAACACACCAACATAGTAGGAGTTAAATGTAGAATAAGTGATTAGAATAATTATAATTAGCATATGAATAATAGTAGTAATATTTAATTATATGTTTAGTGTAGGTTAGTATATATTAGTTAGGATATGGAAATGGAGCTAGATACTCGTGAGTGCCACCACACCAAAAAAGTAAGGGTCTAATTGCGGCCTCAATTGGTTGGTAACTCCATGTTATAGACTAGAATTTTTCCTCATATCATTAGAACTCGAGTTGAAGAAAACATTCATCTTGGTATTCTTGACGTATATCTTAATGTGGAAGATTTTTATCATCTCTTTCTCTTGTTGATGATGAAGAATACTTAGATTTACCTCATCTGCTAGGAATCAAGAATTACTGAGTGGTGGTGAATGTGTTATATTCTTTCCACGACTAGCCCCACGTGCTGTACGTTGTGCCGAGTGTAGAAATTTGAATAACTGATATGTTATCCACCGAGATTCTCCTGATCACACACTATTTTAGCTTCATGCATAATACAGAATCTCTTCTACCATTGATCATCACATGCGGAAATAAAATCAATTGCATGCACACATTAAAGCCATAAAAATTCACACATATGAACACAGTATTTCATGGGAAAGCTTAACGCTAAAAACCCCCAACTATCTGTATATTATACATGTCATGGAGATCATGTAACAATCATAGTACAAATCTCTTTGCAAGCTCTCATGCACTACCTCCCATGCTACACACTATCAAGCTAGATCTAGCAAAACTCATGCTCCAACCTTTAGCCACTTGATAGCCAACCTGAATTGCATTTTCAAGCTATGGGATGGTCTCTTTATATAGATAAACCACCTGGATTGAACTGCGCAATCCTCATTGATTACTCCACCTATCTGTGTGTTGCAAATAGCAACAGTATAGTCACAACTGATAGTTAACCTGCTCTTTCACTCCTGTTGCATATTTGGTCTCTCTGGCTTGTCCATGCCTTGAAGTTAAACTGATGTATTCTTTAGTTGATTTATGAATTTATAATTAGTGATTAATTAATAATTAATTCACACCACTCTCACTAATTGTATCCTATTAGTTAACTTGGATACAAAAAGCTCAACTATGTTTAGATTAGTTAAACCCGAATACAACTCCACTAACCCTCCAATCAACTCACCAAACTCTGTACTGAGTTCTAAGCGAAGTCATCATGCAATAACTTCAATTAAATAACAGAAAAGCATGTTCCTTATTTAATTGCCATGTGCCACATCCGAGGCATCAAGCTGAAGTGCTCCAAGAATAAGATAATGTTTAGAGTCCAAATATTATTTACCCTTAATAATATTTGACTTCCTAAGCCACAGGAAGAGCGGTCTAAAAATAGACTTCGACTGTGTCCTAAAAATAGATGTCCATCTGTTTTTACCAGCAACCAATCATCCAGAATATCCGCAACTCATAGACCATGATCCGTATGTCTAAAAATAGACTTTGTGCCAAAAATCACCTATGTGGCCCCCCCACCTAGTTTAGGTGATCACTTTCCAACTAGGATCAGAAAGATGTTTCAGGATGCCTCCTTCACTATTTCTTGTTGCCATCTTCAACACTCCCTCTCAACAAGAAAGGATTGTCTTTGCATGTGACATGCAACTCCATGCATTCATCCTGCAACCTTTGAACCTTCACAGCGCCATGCAACTCATGCATGCGACATGCAACTCCATGCATTCGCCATGCACCTTTTATGTGCCATGCAAACTCGTAAATCCTGGTCATGCACCTTTGCATCACTGACATCTAACTGAATAGGCTCCAAACAACTCAATCATTCTGATGTATCTATCATAAAAGTCTTCAACTTCTGCTGGTACCAACTTCACATGTCATCAGGAACCACTGCGCTGTTGAACTCTTGCACCCATGCACTCTTGCACTTGTTGTCAACTCTGATCCGCGCTCCAGTATGTGACACTGTCACTTTGATCTGCCTGCATCAATCCAACTGATCATGCTACTGCTGCGCTGTGGGCACCTTGTAGCCAGGTACAATTCATGAGATCCACACCAACTCATGAATCTGCAAATCTCCTCATGGGATTAATCATGCATGTCGCCCCACCTTACACCTGGTGGTATAGCTGCATGCACTCCCTCTGCCCGTCTGGCACGAAATTTCTCTGCATGAGTGGTCTCTTTCACTCCATGATCCTCTTGTGGCTGCTCCACATCCCGAGGTTCACTATCACCTGCATGCAAAACCCGCTCCCTCTCAAGCTTCAATTGCATGTCTTCCTCCCGCTTCCCAACAGTAGGAAGCTCCGTAGACATCCCATCTACTTCAAGTGCCGCGGGAATTCTTCCACATCCCCGATTATTAGCTGCTCCACAACCTTCTGAGACTACTTCTCACGCTGCATGTTGAGAGGCTCCCTCTCAACCACCAAGTCACTAACCTCTGCTTTTCTCCTCAAATATTTTCATGCATCTTGTACCTTAGTGCATGTAGATTCTTGGCTTGTGCACATTGCAATTGTCCCGCCGTCGCAAAATTTTCTAACAAAAGAGTTGATTTTAAATCGACGATATCTCCCTCATCCGAGGTCCGATTCGACTGATTTTTTTTTTCAATTTGGGTTTTTTTTGCAAGGATTCCAAATATTCTATTTTTTACTGAAAATATTTCACAAAAAAATTCAGATATTCTCTGCAAACTCGCACACCCAAAAATTCCTACTCTCATTCCATGTAGAAAATCTATATACAATATGCATGTATATTTCGGCGTTCTCCATCTTTATGTTTCTTGAGTTTATCCTAAAACTCAGCACTTCAATACTTTGCAATTGCTCCAATGATCAATATAAACTCGCAGATACCATGTAGAAATTTGAATAACTGATATATTATTCACCAAGATTCTCCCGATCACACACTATTTTAGCTTCATGCATAATACAGAATCTCTTCTACCATTGATCATCACATGCAGAAATAAAATCAATTACATGCATACATTAAAACCACAAACAATCACACATATGAACACAGTATTTAATGGGAAAAATTAAAGCTGGAAACCCAAACTATCTGTATATTATATGTCATGGAGATCATGTAACAATCATATTACAAAATCTCCTCACAAGCTCTCATGCACACCCTCAATTTCTACACACTATCAAGCTAGATCTAGCAAAACACATGCTCCAATCTTTAGGCAAAGGGGAGCCAACACAATTCCATTGTTTCAATGCTATGGGATGGTCTCTTTATATAGATAAACCACCTGGATTGAGCTGCGCAATCTCATTGATTCTCCACGTACGTGTGTTGCAAATAGCAATATAGCATGATATAGTCTAGCATGATAGTTAACTTTTATCACTACTATTTACTTGCTTTGATCATGTTGTCCATGCACTGAAGTTAACTGATGTATTCTTTAGTTGATTTATGAGTTTATAAGTAGTGAATTAATTAATAATTAATTCACACCACTCTCACTAATTGTATCTATTAGTTAACTTGGATACAAAAAGCTCAACTATGTTTAGATTAGTTAAACTGAATACAACTCCACTAACTTCCTCAATCAACTCCACCAAACTCTGTCACATGAGTTCTAATTGAAGTCATCATGCAATAGCTTCACTTAAACCCTAGGAAAAGCGTATTTCCTTCTGTCAGTTGCATGTGCCACATCCAGGCATCAAACTGAAGTGCTCCAAGAGAATAAGATAATGTTTATAGTCCAAATATTATTAAGAGCTAATAATATTTGACTTCCATATTTTTAGGAGAGGCAGTCTAAAAATAGCCTTAAACCTGTATGAAAATAGATGTCCATCTGTTTTATGACCAATCATCCAAGAATAGCATCCACATGACTCCTGGTCAGTCCGTATGTCTAAAAATAGACATAGTCTAAAAATAGACTTTTCGACAAAAATCTCATGTGTGGTCCCCACCTAGTTTAGGTGATCACTTTCCAACTAGGATCAGGAAAGATGTTTCAGGAGGCCTCCTTCACTGTTTCTTGTTGCCATTTTCAACACCGAGCACAGCAGGGGGGTCACAAGGGGGGCGACAGCACCCCGGATTTTTTTTTTTTGGTGTGCGGTCCCACTCATAGGCAGACCCACCCATGTTTTGTGCATGATTTTGCATATGGTTTTGGGGTACGATGGTTTTCGGCCCCTGGTATTTTGTAGATCAGGTCAAAGGAACTACGGTTATGTTCTAATCCAGGTTTAATGGATTGGGGTTTATGTATGCTTCGGCATGTATATATATGTGTTGTAACACTAAAAGGAATATAATGAAATATTAAGCTGTTCATCCCGATTTGGGATCCAGGGGAAAATCTCTGTGTTTATCTGTTTTATGTTTTATGCTCTCGCTATTGTTTATTTTCTGTTATAAGATTCGTGTGTAGATAATTTCTGTTCAGGGTTAAAACCTACATTTGGTATCAGAGTTGTTTTGGCTTCAAGGGGATGCCTTTGCTACTGAGGGTTTTTTGCTCGAGCTTGAGGAAGACCCTGTTCAGTGGGAGATCTGCAGGATTGATTCTTGTGGTGAAAGAAGATGGCGAGTGGTGGAAAGATAGAGATCGAGAAATTTAATGGTCAGAGTTTTGAGTTGTGGAAGCTCAATATGGAGGATCTGCTGGTGGATAAAGATTAGTGGATCGTGGTAGATCCAGGTAATAAACCAACAGCAATGTCAGATGAAGACTGGAAGAAACTGGATCGGAAGGCTAAGAGCACAATACGGTTGTGTGTCTCAGATTCAGTATTGTTAAATGTATCTTGGGAAGCTACGGCAAAGAATTTGTGGGAAAAACTTGGGACTTTGTACCATTCTAAGTCTCTAGTGAATAAGTTGTTCCTGCGGAAAAATCTGTATAGCCTGAGGATGAAGGATGGAGACTCAGTGACAGAGCATCTGAACGCCTTCAACACTGTGGTAAGTCAGCTATCATCTGTTGATATTAAAATCTTAGATGAAGATAAGTGCATCAGTTTGTTGTGTTCTCTACCATACTCGTGGGATAGTCTGGTTATTGCAAAGGGTAGCAATACAACTACCTTTAATTTTGATGACATTTTCTCAGCCTTGCTGTCGGAGGAAATGAGACGGAGAAATATGGAGGGTCAAAATGGAGATGCCTTATCTATACGAGGAAGGTCCCAAAATAGAAACAAGAATGAGTGGGAGATCTAAATCTCCTGGAAAGTTTGTAAAGGTATGCTGGAAATGCAGAAAGGAAGGACACTGAAAAAAGGAATGCAGATCTAAATCTCCTGAGAAAGGAAAGGATCTGATGATGCTCCTTCTGCAGAGGAAAAAACCACCTCGAATGAAGGTGGGGATGTGTATTTGGCTTCTTCTTCAAATACACATGTATATCATGAGTCATGGTTGATTGACTCAGGTGCATCCTTTTACTTCACTCCCCATAGGGAGTGGTTCTGCGAGTATGAGAAATATGATGGTGGCGATGTATTCCTAGGCGATGATAGGAAGGCCAGAATCGTTGGACGTGGAAAAGTCAAGCTAAAGCTGCAAGGTGGAAGGATTAGAACACTTCCTGGTGTTCTGCATATTCTTGCATTGGCCAGAAATTTGATTCTTGTAAGCAAGATGAATGATGCAGGTGTAAAAACAGTGTTCAAGAAAGATGCCTGCAAGATGGTTCAAGGAGCACTGGTATTAATGCGGGGAGTTCGGATTGGAACTCTATATGAGCTACAAGGTAGCACTGTTATTGATGGGTGTAATAGTTTCGTGGTTCCTGAAAGTGGAGCGGAAAGCCTAGCTGTCTCCGGAGAAAAATCCATGCTATGGCATCAAAGGCTTGGACATATTGGAGAGATTGGCCTTCGGATACTGCATAGAAATGGTATGGTAGAAGGTATGTCTAATTTCTCTTTGGATTTCAATTTCTGTGAGCATTGTGTATATGGGAAGAATAATCGGGTGAGTTTTCCTTCTGGTGCTAAGAGGGCGAACAAGATATTAGATCTTGTGCGCAGTGATGTGTTTGGACCTGTGTCAGTTCCATCACTGGGAAATTATGTGTACTATGTTTCATTCATAGATGAATTTTCAAGGAATACATGGATATATTTGTTGAGGAATAAATTTGAAGTCTTTGACAAATTTAAATAATTTAAGGCTCTAGTGGAAAACCAGATAGAGAAGAAGATAAAGGCGTTGAGGATAGATAATGGTGGGGAATTTTGCAAGAAGGAATTTGAAGAGTTCTGTAAGAAGTGTGGTATAGCACGATAGAAGACTACTCCATACACACCTCAGCAAAACGGAGTTGCAGAAATAATGAAAAGAACATTGATGGAAAATGCAAGAAGCATGCGCAGTGGTACCGGGTTAAGATAAGAATTCTGGGCAGAAGCAGTGGAGACTGCATGCTATCTGTTTAACAGATCACCTTCATCAGTGTTGGAAGATAAGACTCCACATGAGGTATGGACTGGTAAGAAACCCTCTCTTTCACATCTAAGGGTATTTGGATGCGATGCATATGTACATATTCCGAAGGATAAAGGAACTAAGTTGGATAATAAATCTAAAAGGTGCATCTTTATTAGGTTTAAGGATGGTTTAAAGGGTTACAAGCTTTGGAACCCAGAAACAAGGAAGGTTATGTACAACCGAGATGTGGTGTTTAGAGAGGTGAAAGATGTTGTTACACATGAAGTCCTACCAAAGGAACCTGAGAAGATAGAGTCTGAGCTAAAGGATTATGAATCAGACTGTACAACAGAAGAATATTCAGAAGAGGAAGAGCCACAAACCCTAGCTTTGAGAAGATCGGTTCGGGAAAGAAGGAAACCAGAAAGGTATAGTACATCCACTTTATGTTCAGGTTTTGCCTTAACTATAACTGATGATGATCCCAGAACTGTCAGGGAGGTAGTAGATTCAGAGGATGGAAAACTCTGGAAGGAGGCCATGGTTGATGAAATGGCATCCTTGCACAAAAAGGATGCATGGGATTTGGTGGAGTTGCTAGCTGGAAGGAAGCCCATTGGGAGAAAATGGGTGTTTAAGAAGAAGATGAATGTAGAAGGCAAGGTGGAGAAATACAAAGCTCGGTTGGTAGCAAAAGGTTATTCCCAGGTGCCAGGAATTGATTTTGGTGATATTTTTTCTCCTATTGCCAAAGTTACTTCTATTAGATTAATTTTATCTATTGCTGCTGCTTTTGTTTTTGAGATAGAATAGATGGATGTGAAGAAAAAATTTCTTCACAGGGATCTAGAAGAGGAGATCTACATGAAGCAACCTGAAGGCTTTATGGTGAAGGGTAAGAAAAGAGCGACCCCATGTGGAAGTTTAAAGAATTCTGTCTTTGTGGGGTAAACGGTCACGGATGTGGTATCAGGAAATTTGATACCTATATCACAGAGGACTTATTTCCTGAAAGGAGGATCACTATGTTTATTTTTTAAGTAATTGGTGGCTATGTTATTTATTTAGTCTTGTATGTGGATGATATGTTTTTGATTAGAAATGACAAAATTATCCAAGATTTGAAGACCCAATTGTTCTCCAAATTCGACATGAAGGAACTTGGTGCTGCAAACTATATTTTAGGCATGGAAATTAAGAGAGATCAGGAAAAGAGGAAGATCTGGTTAAACCAAAGGAAGTATGTCGAGACTATATTGCAGAGGTTCAATATGCAGGATAGTAAACCGGTGAAAGTTCCTATTCCTGTAGGTGTAAAGCTATCTGCTAAACGGTGTCCCAAGACACAAGAAGAAGAGAAGGATATCGGTGTTCCATGACAAGTACGGTGGGTAGCACAGTGTATACAATGGTACATGCTAGACCGGATAGACATTGCACATGCGGTCGGAGTATTGAGCAGGTTTATGTCAAGCCCCGAGGAAGGAGCATTGGTGCATGGGTAGACGGGTTTTCGGATATTTACGTGGCACTAGTGATTGTGGCTTATGCTACCGGGGAAGACCGAGTTAGAAAGAATGTTGGACATTCATGGTTTTGTTGATGCAGACTCGGCTGGAGATCTGGACCAAAGAAGATCTACAAGTGGGTATGTGTTTAGCCTATTTGGAGGTGCAGTCAGTTGGATGAGTAAAAGACAGTCTGTAGTGGCGCTTTCAACTACAGAGGTAGAATACATAGCAGCCACTCATTTGTTCAAGTATGGGGTTGGTACATCAAGCTATAAGGGTAGACTGTGATAGCTAAAGTGAAATTTTCTTGGCTAAGAACCTTGCTTATCATTCAAAGACAAAGCACATTGATGTTCAATATCACTTTGTTAGAGATATGGTTGATGCTAAAAGGGTGTTTTTGGTAAAGGTGGACACTTTGAAGAATGTTGCAGATGCATTGACGAAGTCTGTGAGCACTCAGAAGTTCTCTTGGTGTAGAGAAACAATGGGTGTTGAAGAATTTTCCCAATGACTAAAATTTCTTGTGGCCCCCTATGGAAATAAAACAACAAATGGGAGAATGTTGGGTATGTGTTATATTCTTTCCATGACTAGCCCCACACGCTGTACGTTGCGTCGGGCGCAGCAGGGGGGTCACAGGGGGGGCAGCAGCCCCCCCTGTCGGGGTCCAGGGCAGCACCCTGGCAAATTTTTTTTTGGTGTGCGGTCCCACTCATAGGCAGACCCACCCATGTTTTGTGCATGAGTTTGCACATGGTTTTGGGGTACGATGGTTTTCGGCCCCTAGTATTTTGTAGATGCAGTCAAGGGAACTATGATTATGTTCTAATCCAGGGTTAATGGATTGGGGTTTATGTATGCTTTGGCATGTATATATATGTGTTATAACAATAAAAGGAATATAATGAAATATCAAGCTGGTCGTCCCGATTTGGGATCCAGGGTAAAATCTCTGTGTTTATCTATTTTATGTTTTATGCTCTCGCTATTGTTTATTTTCTGTTATAAGATTCGTGTGTAGATAATTTCTGTTCAGGGTTAAAACCTACATAATGATTAATTACTATTTATTTCCATTTTAAAACATACATTAAACAATCATACAAAAAAATTCATTTACATTTGTACACAGTGATTTTAAGATGGAAACCCTTCTAGGAGAAAAATCACCAAATCTTGTTTTTATTATGATGTATATTCAAAGCACCCACTCTCTTTACAACAATTATTTTCTGAGCACCAACTCATAGGAGGTTATAACCCCCTCATATTAGGAAGCATTGAATTTCTTAGAGGCACCAACCTTAGATCTATGTAAGAACCCACCTCCTACTACATGTTAGATCTACTCTTTCATGGGATTTTCAAACTTTGTGTTCTTTGATTCAATTTACAATTTGTTATAATTTCTCACATACAACCACTTTAGCTTCTAAAACTCACATATGCATTATCAAGCCTTTCTCTCTTCTGGAATCACACACATAGACATAATCTATAACATTGTTCTTCTGCAACTCACTCACTATCAATTTTTGTTGCTTTAACTTTGTGTTCTCTACACATTGTGCATTCACTCTAGCTGTATCACACACTCTCTTCACTTATTTGTTGCTCTTCCTTTTTATCCAAATTACATGCCACTTGAGAATAGGTACTTCAATTAATTATTCTTTGGCTCAAGTAATTTCTTTAATTCATTTTAGACACATTTTCCTTTAGATACCATATGACACTCTATTTCTTCACATTAGAATTTCAAGCAACTGCATATTTAACTCCAACAACCACGCTTTTCATTTGAGATTCTTAAAATTTTAGTTGTGATTATGCTAGCTTGCAGACTCAATATTTTTTTTCACTTTATATGGGAGTTTATCCATCGATTCACATACAAAATTCATATATCCTAGTTTGTGAATTCCTTGACTATCCAATTATGCAACAAAATATCTTCATTCATAACTGATCTCACCACCAAATTCTTAACGGTCAAATATCCTTATAGTATGAGCTCCTTTATCCATAAGACCATGGTTGTGACCAAATACCTTTTCCAAAATGCTCTTGTGCTTATGTTCAGGTTCATGACTTATTCGATGTTGCACTCAAGCAAGCCATCCCAAAGATCAAATTTCTAAACAAAGTATGATTTTTGGGCCCACGATCCAATCTTAATAGAATTTGAAGAATTATACAACACTCAATTCCACAAACACCACCTTGTATAAATTAATTGTATATTCAAAACTTCTCATGTAATGTAAGACTCAAATGTACTCTACTCATCTCTGGAAGGAAATTCACGATTGATAACATGTATAAAAAACATGCATCATGATTTAAAAGACATAAACAAATATTTATCTTGGGGAAAGAAATTTCTCAAAACCCCTTTCTATCAGTATTGCATTAACCAAATAATCTAGATGAATATAATATGCTTTCTCAAGCTTAATCAAAATCTGCATAAGTATCTGTTAAGCGGGTAAATCCTCTTTACAGACAGAGACGATCCCTCTAGCCCTAGAGTGGGTCTAGAAACAAAGGGACATGCTAAAGTGTTGCTTCCTAATTATTGAATGAACAAAGGACATGGTAGATCAACCTACCTAGAATCCAACACTATCGTTGTTGCTATAGTGGTGGTGGCCTCTTGCTCCTGCCTCGGCAAATCACAATCCTTCCGCCATTACACTTGGATACCTGCACATAGAACAAGAAATAAGAACAACATACGACATAATGGTTTCACTCATAACTATTAGCCAGTCAAAGAGGGATAAAAATGTTACATTAAGCATCCAAAATAATACAAAATGGGAACCAAACAATAGTCATGTATATAAATGAATAGAAGGAAGAGTTACAACCAATGATTTGACGTCACAGCCTCCTCTAACAGGGTTCAGCCGAAGCGCGTCTCAGATGCTCGTTAGGGAACTCAGATGGGATGAAGTCATGGATTCAAGCTCTCTCAGAAGTCATGGACTCAAGATTCCTCAATGTAATTCCTTCTTATTCTATCTTCTCTAGTAATTCAGCTATAATATGTTTAACTCTCCAAGTTCAACTCTTTAGTTGTTCAACTAGTTTGTGAAAAGAGAGATGGCTTCTTTTTATAGAGGAAAAGGAGGAGGTTAGGACCCCTGCAAAGGTGGGAGGGATGCCTATCCTTTAGGGAGTTCCCATAAGAGGTGGAAACCATAAAATAAAGGATGGAGTTCGTGGTTTATCAGTTCAACCACTCCCAATGACTCATCCTCGAGGTGGTTGGAGTGGAATATCCGCCTCTATTTTTAAAAAACATTCATAAATAGCTTGGCGCAGGTGGAAAAATAGGATAGAACAACAGCTGGTGTGGGGCCCAGTGTTAATCTTCCTCTTTGGTGTGAGGGCATAACTGATTACTTGTGCCAAGGCAAAAACAAGGGTTTTTGAGTCTCTGCTCAGGGAATTGTCAACAGAAGGAATATTACTCTCATGAAAAGGGATACAATGATGGTATTTTCAAGGCATGACACTGCTTATTGATCACAGAAATGACCCTCCAATGGGCGAGATGGGGATTGTAGGGCTAGTGACAAAATGTTGTGTAATAGATGCCCCCAAAAGCATGAGGTCTGAGGGAGAGGGGGGGTGAAATGCTTTATGAGAACGCATTCGAACCAAACACTGATGTCAGAAAACCTGTAATTATGAATACAACTGATATCTCTGATACAATAACATGTGTTATAGGCGCAACCATCCATAATAGAGTGTATAAAACTGATATCCGAGGTGTGAACGCAGCCATCCAACAAAAGGGATCAAAAAATAGACTTAGGTATGGTTGTAGCCATCCAATCAAAAGAGTCATGTAATAAGTCATGATAATCCACCAAAATCTGCAACTTGGATTTTATCAGACAAAATCCAGGGTCTTTCGCTCCATCTTGACTTGAAAAAGTACAAATTCAAGCATGTGAATATATGAGCTGAAGTCAAACATGCAAGTTAATCACCTGATTACCAGCCAATGATGGAAGTTGTTAACATGCATGAGAGAAACCATCAATAATGACAATGGATCTCAAGGTACAACCGGTACAATCCATGGAATGTGAATAGTGATCTGGTGTCGAACATCCGCAGAATCACTCAATCGAAGGCCAATGATGTGGACCTTGTGTTGAAATGTGAAGAACCTGCCATTGAGGCATGTAGGCTCCAAGGTACTAGAAGGGAGTCTCTCGATCAAATTCCTAGATAATGAGCTAAATTCGACAGGAAGTGACCTGATCGAAGGTGGGCCATAATTCTTCCCGCATCATCGATACGAGACAGAGGAATATGAGGATGAAACGGGACCAACAGAGAATCAGAGGGAGGTTGAACACTGCAGAGGCAAACTTCTCTTGAACATATCAGTAGCACGACACTGGATTTGGTAGTATTTGACATCAAATGATATGAGATCATGATGACATGGAAAAGAGCAGATGAGAAGTCAAAAGAGATTACCCAAACCCATGGAGGCAAAAATGACAAAGTGAGATATCCCCAACCCGACACGAATGCAAACAAGTGCCATGTTCAAGAGTGATATAATGCCAACAAAACTAAAACTTGGTTCCATTTTCCCCCACCATTTCTGGCGAGTACCCCAATTATTTTTTAAAACAAGCTTGAAGGGGATAACATATGCTTGTGCTGTAAGTTTTTCCATCAGACAAATCCAACCCAGTACATTTTACGAGCCCTAAGAAGGAGGAACTCGAGTAACGTCATGGTGATGAAATCCGATGTCATCAGGTTTTAACGAGTCCGAAAAAGGGAAAACTCAACATCTTTTCATTTTTAGAGAGTTTGAAAAGAAGGCAGAAAAGAAAACTCCATCATGGCACTTTTCATAAATAGTCTCTCAGATCTGAAAAGGTAGAAAACAATATCTAAAATAACCTCTTAGTCACGATAGGCTAAGGTATTCATTTTTTGTAAATAATCTATCCCAGCCCAAAAAAGGGGTAAACATATACTGGGTAGATATCATTTCGCAGCCATTTAACGATGTCGAAATGATAAGAGTCTCGGAAATATTTTCAATTTTAGCGAGTCAGAAAAGAGCTGAAAGATGACTCCAGTAGTGACTTTTTCGTGTTTTTACCGAGTCCGAAAAAGTATAAAATTTAACTCGTTACTCCATCACTGTCCTAAAAACCTGTTGCTGCACAAGAGACACGTGTAAAACCCATTTCTCGAAAATAATATAATAAAATCATTGAAAAACATGTCTTAAAACCTAATTAGGGTTGTAAAAAGTTATAAAATGCCAAAAATGGTAACAATAATTACTTTTTACATTTTACCTCTTGTGAAGCAATAGTTACCCATTTTACAGTGTGATTTTGTGGCGACGATAGCGGAAAATCTAGCAAACCAATCTCAAATCCGTCAGTTCCAGGTAAGAGTTGAAATCTCTCCCTTCATTTTAAGTCATTTCTTACTACCTGCAACTTCCAATTTTGAATTTTGGGGGAGGAAATATGAAAATTAGGGCATGAAGGTTGATGCGGGTTTCGAGCATGGAGTCACGCCAATCGCCCAATTTTCTACACTAGGGCATGCCCATTGGTGTGACTATTTGGGAAATAGTCACGCCAATGGCACAGACCATTTTTATTCAAAAATATATGCCCCAACTATTCACAAATTCAAGATTCAAAAAAGGCTAATACTATTCATATGAATGTGTCTACATGTAGAAAGCGGCAAAATGGTGATTGAATGGAAAGAATGGGAACACAGTGAAGAAGACGAGCTTGCCA
Organism: Pinus albicaulis; assembly: GCA_034641835.2. Classification (NCBI taxonomy): domain Eukaryota; kingdom Viridiplantae; phylum Streptophyta; class Pinopsida; order Pinales; family Pinaceae; genus Pinus; species Pinus albicaulis. The sequence goes on along the minus strand of CM076581.1, from coordinate 471,008,605 downwards.
TGCAGAATGAGAGATGCATGGAAGCTCTCAGAGACTGTGGATTGAAGAAGTTCTTCTTGACACCCTATCTACATTCTCAACTAGAGCTGCTACAATATTTTATTAGCATATGGGATGAGGACCATGAAAAGTTCATCCTTCAAGATCAGGAACTTGAGATTGATGTTTCTGATGTCTATTTTAGCACAAGATTATCATGGAGGGGAGCAGCGCTGATAATAACTGGTACCCGACCTTGCATGGAGAGTATGTCCATGGTAATGGAAAAAGTATGTCAAGGGGCATGGAAGGGAAGAGGAAGAAGGAAATTTGATATCCAAACTATCCCAGAATTAGCACTAAACATAGTGCTACATACCATCACACGAGCTGCAGGATCGCAAGCACCACACGAAGCAAAAAAAACACAGTTTCTTCTTGCTGTAGACTGTTTGACATTGACCATATACAACTGGGAAGAGGCCATGACAATAAACATGAAATGTCAGCTAAACAAATGCAAGAAGGGAAAATTAAAGCAATTTGGTTATGGGTCTATCCTTTTATCGTTCTTCCTAGAATGACTACCAATTTTTCAGCGTCAAAAGTTTATAGTCCCAACACCACCAGCGAGATAACCATGGATGTCTCTATGGGCGGCTCTAATGCCAAGGGAAGGGGGCAGTCAACAGATGTCCTGGAGACCGGAGTTCTTCAATTGGCTCCGCCGACAGCTGATTGTCGTGGAGGAATGGCCCTACTATGGTACAGATTTTACTGGTGATCCGAACCTCCCAGTCCCAGAGGGAGAGGATTGGGATGAGGAGTTGGGTAAGACTCATTTTTACTTTTCATGAGTGTTATGAAAATTTTTAACTATGTATGTTCTGACATTAAATCCATGTATTTGTAGATGTCGGCCCAGAGAGACCCACGGGCATATCTCCGATAGCGAGGTGAATTCCTTGTGATTTTGATCCTCATGGCGAGGGAAGCAAGGAAGAGGATCTCGTGCGCAATTTATAGGGGATCACATGTGGAATCCCAGATTATGCACTATTCGACAATGTTCCTTGTGCCTACCAGAGACATACCGTCGAGGTGTCAAGCCGTATTCACCGCTTGCTGAGGAGGCTTGTATGGGCAGTGACATGTTATCATGAGCATCACACTGATTAGACACCTAGGCTTTATATGTACATATTTTGAGAGACATGGTGTCTCAATATGTAACATAAACACACATATTTTTTGAATGTATGATGCACACTGATGCAAACATGTGATATATATATACATCTATTTTCCTATATGGATCTTTTTCACATGATGATGATTTTAAAAATTACAAAAATGTCTATCTAATACAATGTTAGCCACTATATCAGTTAATGCATTCATTCGTCTAGGAATATGTTCATATGTGATGAAATCAAAATATAGTTCCAAAAAATGAATACGTAAATAAAATCTCAAAATGTATGGTAAGCACCATCTGTGAAATCGACATAAGGGGTAATAGACATCTGCACAAATAAGCAGGAAAATGCTCGCAAAGCACACCAAATAAAGACATGTACAAAAATGAAAAAAACACCTATGTACATAAATCATGCATGAATGACTCACGCATAATACTTTAAGATACAACCCATTTATGGGTTGTTTTAAAGGATGACCTTCATAATCAATGAGCTCATATGCCCCATTCTGCAACACACCTTTAACAATGTAAGGCCCATGCCACATGGGTTGAAATTTACCTGCCCCTAGCTTATCATGAGCTTGGTCATATAGGAGGACGAGATCTCCCTCGGTAAAAGAATGAGGGGAAATTGATTTGTCAAAATGAGCTTTGATTCACTTTTTTTCTGCTTTGATAATCAAAGCAGCAAAGTGGCAGGTTCATCTAACCTTTCGAGATAAAGGATACGCTCTTCTTCTGGTGAAGTGTTCGGTAGTAATTCAACAACCAGCTTGAGTGAAGTTATTTCACATTCAATCAGAAGAGTAGCTTCGAGACCATAAACCAACTGAAAAGGGATGAACCCAGTTGCATTCTTAACTAAGGTTCGATATGCCCAAAGAGTTGAAAATAACATGAGATGCCAATTAGATTTATGGATCCCAATCATACATTGAAGCATGGTAATAATAATTTTGTTCACGACCTCAACCTGGCCATTGGCCCGAGGATAGTACGGTGTTGAGCTGTCATGATGCAGACCCAACTTGGAAGTCAACTCGGTCACCATGTAATGCTGAAAATGGGAACCATGATCGGTAATGATGGCTTGAGGGACACCAAACCTAGCAATGATGTGATTGAATATGAATTGAGAAGCTGTCTTACCGTCAGCGTCAAGTGTAGGCATTTCTTCGGCCCATTTGGTGAAGTAGTCCATGGCTACGATAATATAAGCATGCCCCCCGGCTGAGTGAGGGTTACACGTCATAAAATCGATGCCCCACTTCGCAAAGGTACCAATGGAAATGACAGGATGAAGAGGTACAGGTGGTGCACGCATCTTGCGTTGATAAATATGGAAATCATGACATTTACAAACTGCGACAATGCAGTCTTTGAAGATAGAATGCTAGAAATAACCCGCATAAAGAATATTTTGTGCAGTGGCATAACCAGACATGTGACCACCACATGCACCACTTTGACAATCATTGAGGAATTTCTCAGCTTCCTCGAGGGTCAAACATCCACAGAGAATAGAATCCACTCCAACACAATAGAGGGTATTCTCGAATATACGATAAGGTTGTGATTGATGACGGATGCATTAGCGGGCATCCTTCGTCAACTTAGACCTGAAAGTAGAAGTTTGGAGATAAAAAATGATATCACCATACCATGGATCGAGGGTGATAATCAATAAAAGCGTATCGTTTGGAATTTATTCCTCAGAATGAGACAAAGGAGAGTCTTAAGGGAGGGAACAAATCAAATTAGCAAAGACTAGTGACTTCTTCGACTTGGCAGCAATAAATTCCAAATCGAACTCTTGGAGGATGAAAATCCACTTTGATTATTTGCCCCCCAGCAATTGCCGAGACAATATATAGGTCATGGGGTTGTAATCGAAAATCACAGTCATTATACACAAAATAATATAATGACGAAAATGTTGAACTTATTTAACTACAGCTAACGCTAACTTCTCGACATGTGCATAGCACGTCTCAAGATCGAGAAGGTTACGAGATAAGTAACAGATAACATGCTCATTACCATCATCATTGTCTTGTACCAGAACCATGGCAATCGTGCTGAAAGTGGAAGCTAAATAAAGGGCAAAATCACGATGATAGTTAGGAGGACGCAACAGAGGAGCGTTGACAAGCAAAGTTTTCAGGACCTCAAAATAATTTTGAGTAATCTCACCCCAATAGAATGGGACGCCCTGCTTTAATAATCGTGTGTATCCTCGAGCCACTTCTACATAGTTAGGTATAAAACGACGTAGAAAATTAGCCTTATCTTGAAAACTCTACAACTGATGTAATGAGGAGGGAGAGGGGAGATTGATAATAGCCTCAACTTTGAGAGGATCGAGGCAAATTCCATCTTTGGACACGATAAACCCTAAAATTCTACCGGAATCAATGCAGAAGACACACTTGTGCGGATTAAGCTGAATATTGGAACGTTGACAATGAAGAAAAATTTGATGAAGATGGTCAGGATGGTTCATGCACTTAGTTGAATGAGAAGGAAGATCATATAGATAAGGTTGAACGATGTGTCGAATATCGTGAAAAGCATATGACATTTCTTGCTGAAATGTAGCTCCAACATTCTTTAAGCCAAAAGGGAGCTTCTTATACACGAAAGTACCCTAAGGATGGATAAAGGAAGTCATTTTTTTATCAACCAAGAGAATGTTAATCTGATTGTAACCAGAAAAACTGTCCATTAGGGAAAATATCTCACTCCCAGCACAGTCATCAATGATTTGATCGATAAAGGGAGTAGGATAATTATCCTTGGGAGAAGCTTGATTAATATCAAGATAATCAACACAGACGTGAATATTTCCCCATTTCTTATCTATAGGAACAATATTAGAGACCCATTCTGTCAAAGGAATCAAATAAATAAAACCAGCTCTAAGAAGTTTCTCAACTTCACCTTTAATGGCGGCAACTTTTCTAGGGTGCACCGGACAAAGACACTGGCAAACAAGTTTCGAGCCAGGGTAAGTAGGTATTTCATGCACCATTATACTAGGATCAATGCCCATAATTTCTTTGTAGGACCATGCAAAGACATCATGAAATTTGTGAAATAGGCTAGTATAAACTTGTACTTGATCGGAAGAACAAGTGACCCTGATATGGATGTTCTTGACAATTCCCAATTTAACAGAAATGTCAATAGGAATCCTCTGTGTAATATTGCTCAAGTTACCTTCTGGAAAGACGCTGTGTGTCAAAACATGCAATTGAAGTGGAGGAGAAGGAACTTGAGATGCAAAACGATCGAGACAAGTAGACATGGCCCCGAGGCCAGACATAAACAAGGAATGATGATGACCATCATTCCATGACAGATCCTCAAGAGACATGGTTTCCACGATAGCCTCATCGGAAGGAAACACTTCGTTCAAAGGATCAGGTGAATCTGAATCACCAAGCCAGAGGGATTAAGAATAAATGTCAAGGGACATGCTCAAAGGACCACAATCAGAGGACAAAGATTCTGAAGTAGCAATGAGTTCACAATAATCAATCTCAATTTTACTCAAAGGCATTGAATCACCAAAGGAATCAATCTGTTCAGGGGAAGGAATAATCCATAGGTCATCAGACCGAGAGATCATATGAATCTTAACAGTATTTTTTGGAGGAAGAGGAAAAATACCCATGAGGGCAAGATCTTTAAAAAGACCTAGTCCTACGCTCTCATAGGGAGTAGGAATCTGATCCACATACGGACCGTTGTTATTGGAAGAAGAGGTGAAGAAAGACAATTGATCAACAGTAAAAATATTTCCTTCATGTGGAAATTTCAAAACACGAAATAGAGTGGACAGAACACATAACATGGCGTGAGTCCAACTGCGACCGAGGAGAAGATTATAATTAAGTTTAGCGTCAATGAATTTGACCTCGACATTGAATTTCTTCCCTTTCAAAGTAATCGGTAAAATAGAGAGAACACCTAAAGGTTTTGATTCTCTTCCATCAAATTCTTATAGGGAATTTGGTGATGAATTCAGGGTTAGAGAACCAATAGCTTTCCAACACGAAGATGACATGACACTCATTGATTCACCTTCATCCACAACTGCTTAATGGATGTCGAGACCATTAATAAAAATTTGAATAATGAGCGCAATCTAATGCGGGAGTCATGGAGCGAAATTCTCTAGATCGAAAGCAAGAAGGCTAGTATCGGTAGGATCAATCCTACCAATCACAGATAGCTCTATGTTGGGACTGAAAACTCTGAAGTACTTCTAACGTGGACCTCGCGGATGGCACCTAAGCCAAATCCTCAACAATACTGTAACGGTGAGCGGCACAGGCATTGGGATTATAAGAATACTTGCGGAGTACACCCTTGGAAGGCGGTCGCACAACGGATTCAGCATTGGGCCTTTCAATTTCAAGAGGACCAGTAACAAGCGAAGGAGGAGGACCATCAACTACCTCCTTCCCTGTGGCCCGGCGAGATCCAATATAATATTTTGACTGAGTAGCAATAGAAACAACTGCAGAACCATTCACCATGAACACTTGAGAGCCAAATGGGGTAGAGGAATGAGGTTGCTCTACCATATGAGTCTATTGAGATGGGAAGGTTCTTTAAGAACGACCGAAGTTCCCTGGGTGCCTTTGAGCAAGCGGCTCACTTCAGACTGTCTAGGACAGTATTTTGTGAAGTGATCATCATCACAAATCAAACAAAGATACTTCGATTTGCGTTGAGAACCATCGCCAGCACAAGGTTTCTGAGAATCCTGTTTCGGGGTATCGGCTTTGGGTTTACCTTTACCCTTATTTTTACCTTTAGAAGAATTATTCGTAGGATTGGCCTAAATGGCATTAACTTCTGTGAGTTTACTAGAATTTGAAGTTGTTGAGATTCAATAAGATGATGAGTTTAGTGAAGATCAATCACCTTCACTAAGTGGGCCTGCAGGCTATTTTTAGGTGTAATTCTATTTTTAGACATGGTGATCATATTTCAGAAGTTGCAGGATGCTATTTGTGGATGGTTGGTCAAGTTGGAAAAATAGATGAAATTCTATTTTTAGAATATTGGGCGAAGTGTATTTATAGATCGTCGATCTAAAAATAGAAGTGTCAATTATTATTAGCCCTTAATAATAATCAGACTTTAAATATCAACTTATTCTCTTGGAGCACTTTATTTTAGTATACAAATTTGGAAAATCAGTAGGTTGAAGGAATTATGCAATTCCTAGGGTTTACTGGTGGTTCATGCATGGAGGACTCAGTTAGAACTGAAGTGGAAAAGTTATGACAGAGTTGGAAGAGTAGTTCATGGAGTTGTTATTCAGTTTACTCAGTTAATGGAGTTAAACTTAGTTGAGCTAGTTGTATCTAGTCTAACTGAATGATACACTAGTGAGAGTGGAGTGAATTAATTAGTTAATTAATTCACAAATAACAACTCATTAATCAACTGAAAAAATACAATAGTTAACTACAGTGCATGTTAGTTTTAGTGGAGACCCAGTGGAGAGGTAGGTGAAAGGGCAAGATGGACTATCCGTTGTGAATATAGGGATGCATTGATTGCACCACACACACATTAGAGTTGCCAATGAGGATTGCGTAGTGCAAGCAAGGTAGATTCGAATTCGTTCAGGGGTCTTCTTCAGCAGGGATTGCACAGTGGAGGGAGGCTATCAGGTGGCAAAAAATTAGTGCATGGATTTGCAGATTTCTTTTGATTAGTGTGTGACAATTGATTGTACTGATAGCTTTATGTACTAAGCTTTGTATGATATTGCTACATGATATCCATGATACATAATATATGATAGTCGGGGTTTTTAGCTTCAGGATTTCCCGTTAAACAACTGTGTTATGTACAATTGTTTTTATTGCTTCATGTGTTTACAATTGAGTTTTTAAATTTCCGCAAAATATTAACAGTGGAAGGATTATGTATTTATCAAGAAGATAAATATTGTTAGATCAGGAGAATCTAGATATATACATTCATCTTGTATATAATTTCTACATGGTATCAGAGTAGTGTTAAATCTTGAAGATTGCAATTGTGAAGAATTGTTGAGTTTGTGCTGGTGGACAATTCGAATTTGCTGCAGAAAATTCTTGGTGCAACAGTTGAGTATACATTGAAATGTCTTTCAATGGGTTGCGATTGGAGTATGCCCTTGATGGGAGCTCGAATTACATATCTTGGAAGGATAATATGGAGGTGGTGCTGGAAGATAATGGATTGAAGGATTTCATCAATAGCGATTTTCCTAAGCCTGGATCTAGTGATGCTGCATTACTTGACACATGGAAAAAGAAGGTAGAAAAGACAAGAATAATTATATTGGAAGGTGTGAAGGACCATATTGTGTGTAGCCTTCATGGGAAATCCACTCCATTTTCAATTTGGAAGGCTTTGACAATTTTTTTCCAAAGCAACAGTGACCAGAGGAAGTTGGCACTGAAAGATAAGCTCAGAAAAATAAAAATGGAGAAGGGCGACAGTATTCCAAAATATCTCATGAAATTTGTCCACTTTAGGGATGAACTGGGAAGTGTGGGGATTACTGTTGATGATGAATAATTGGTGAACTTGGCTCTCCTTGGGCTTTCGAAGAGTTAGCATAGCTACAAATACTTTTCCAATGGATGGGAGAAACTGCCGGGATGGGAGCGACTTTGGTTAGATCTTGTGCAGGAGTAGATAAGGCGAAGTACCAGGGATGGATCTTCATTGAAGAATGAAGATGAAGAGAATTTCACTTTGGCTGCCAAATCAAGGAAGGGGAAGGGGAAGAAATACCATCCAAAATTCGAAGCTAAAGGCAAGAAGCAGGATTTTTCCAAGGTGAAGTGTTTTCACTGTCACAAAAATGGGCATTTCGCCACTAACTTCCCACAGAAGAATAAGAAAAAGAAGGTTGCTGAAGCTGCAGCTGGTGAGGCCTTAGCCTTGCAATTTGAACTTGATTTCTCTTTTATCACATGCTTGGTTTCAAGCTCAATGGGATCGGTGTGGTATCTTGATAGTGGCGTGTCTTTCCATATGACGGGAGACAAGGAGTTATTTAGTGACTTGGAGGAGAAGGACCTTCAAATGCATATAGAGATGGGTGATGATGGTCGATACAGTGCGACCAGCATTGGGACCATTACCTTTGAGAGGGAGTTAGGTAATCCATTTCTGTTGAAAGATTTTATGCATGTTCCAGGTCTGAAGAAGAACTTGGTCTCGGTCATAATGTTGGAAGATAATGGTTATGACGTTGTTTTTAGCGATGGAAAATATTTCTTGTGACATAGAAAAACGGGTCAAACCAAGAAGATAGGGATTCGAGTTAAGAATATCTACAAGCTAGAGGTAGATGGCTACACTGCAATGATGGGAAAAGCAGAAGAGTGGTGAGCCAGGATGAGGGCGAATTATGGCACAGGAGATTGGGCCATCTTCACTATGGCGCTTTGAAGATTTTGCAACACATTTCTACTGGACTTCCCAATGGTACTCTTGCACAGTTAGATTAGTGCAAGGGAGTTACTATGGGTAAGTTTGTGGAGACCACCTTTCATGAGAAGGAGAACTGTGCTTCAGTGATCCTTCAGAGAATTCTCATAGATGTGTGTGGACATTTTTCGATTGCTTCAACAATAAAAAACAGGTATTATGTTATTTTTGCTGATGAATATTCTCATAGATGCTGGATCTTCTTCATGAAAAAGAAGAGTGAAACATTCTCAAAGTTATGTGAGTTTAAAAAATTGGTGGAGAAGGAGTCGGGGAAGCAAGTGAAAGCTCTACAAAGCGATAATGGTGGTGAATACATCTCGAGTGAAATCAAAGAATTCTATAGCAAAGAAGGAATTCAAAGAGAACTCATAGTGCCTCATAACCCACAGAAAAATGGGGTCACGGAGAGGAAGAAAACAATGATCGTGGGTGCTGCACAAGATATGCTGCATGACCAGGGCCTACCGATGCACTTGTGGGCGGAAGCATGCAATAGTGCGGTTTATGTGAAAAACCATTTTCCTCATAGAGTACTTGGCATGAGTACACCTGAAGAAGCTTTTACTAGTAAGAAGCCTGATATTTATCATTTGAAGATTTTTGGCTCATCCGTTTACATTCATGTGATAAAGGACGCCAGGAAGAAGCTGGAGTCGACTGTAGAAGTTGAGATATTTGTGGGGTACATAGAAATACCCCATAATTATCGTGTGTATTTGCTAGATAGTTGAATGACTGTGGTGCAACGGGATATAAAATTCAATGAGGTGAAAGCCATGAAGTTGTCGCTTGAGAGGGAGCTACACTTGCATGTAGAGGAGGAAATTCTTGTTCCCAAATATGAGCCTCTAGATGTGGATCAACTACAGAAAGAGATTCATGGAGTGGAGGAGTCCACTCATGTAGAACCAAACATCAGACAAGGTATAAAGCGTACCACAAAAGCTGAGAGACTAAAGCCTGATGTGACACATAATGTAGGAGTCCATACATCACAACGCAGATAGAGACAGTAACCTGATTGATTTACTGGATACATGGCTCTTATGAGCAAGTGCATCGTGACAGAGCCATCTTATTTTGAGGAAGCAGTGCAGGAGTCTACATGGGTAGATGCCATGGTGGAGGAGTATGACTCCATTGTTAGAAACAGTGCTTGGGAGATTGTTCCAAGGCTGGTGGGTAAATCAGTTGTAGGATCAAGATGGATCTACAAGGTAAAGCAAGCTTCTGATGGAAGCGTCGAGAAGTATAAGGCAAGATTTGTTGCCTAGGGCTTCTCACAGATCGAGGGGATTGATTATAAAGAAACCTTTGCATCTGTCGCATGATATTCTTCCATAAGGACCATCCTTTCTCTCTCAGTGCAGATGGTTTGGCACATTCATCAGATGGATGTGAAGACTGCGTTCCTTAATGGGATGATTGAGGAAGAGGTGTACATTGAGTAGCCTAAAGGATTTGGGATCTTCAGCAGTGAGTCGCATTTGTGTAGACTCAAAAGAGTGCTATATGGGCTGAAGCAAGCACCATGTGCTTGGTACACATGGATCAACAACTATTTCACTGGACTTGGCTTCACCAAGAGTGAGGCGGATGCAAACCTATACCAAATTGTGGTGGAGGGTAAGCTTTTAATCATTGTTCTTTATGTTGATGATTTAATACTAACGAGTGATGAGGAGTTGATACACTCATTCAAGGCAGATTTTGCAAAGGAGTTTGAGATGAAGGATTTGGGCCTCCTTTATTATTTCCTTGGATTAGAAATATAGCAATGGGAAGGTGAACTGTTTGTGTCTCAAAGCAAGTATTCTCGGGAGATACTGGAGAAGTTTCACATGCAAGGATGTAAGCCTATCGAAACTCCTCTTCCAGGAAATTGGAGGAAAGAGAATGCTACATTGGCAGAGGTAGTGGATGCCATTGTTTATCAACAATTGGTGGGTTCGCTCATGTATTTAGTTAATACAAGACCAGGCATATGCTATGCAGTGAACCAGCTTTCTCAAGCGATGGTTAAGCCTACCATGCTCTTTTGGAAGGCAGGAAAGCATGTCTTGAGGTATCTCAGGGGCATATCTGAGTATGGCTTATTGTACAGACAGACAGATGAGGTGAAGTTGCATGGCTTCATGGATGCAGATTGGGCAGGCAACCAAACAGACAGAAAGAGCACATCAGGAGGGATTTTCAGTATCAGATCTACAACAGGTTCTTGGTATAGGAGGAAAAAAATATCTGTGGTGCTCAGTTCAGTAGAAGAATAATATATGGCAGCAAGTCAAGCTGCATGTCAGGCTATCTGGATGAGGAAGATCCTGGTCAGTTTGTGCGGTTCACATTTAGATTCTACAGTGATACATTGTGATAATAAGAGTTGCATTAAACTCTCGATTAATCATGTGTTTCATGATAGATCTAAACATATTGATATCCAGTATCATCATATCAGAGATTTTGTGCAGAAGAATATCATGTTGCTTTAGTAAATTCCTACGAAAAATCAGGATGTAGACATTCTGACGAAGGTGCTTGGCAGAAGAAAATTCAAATACCATAGAGGCAGGATCGGGGTGAAGGATAATCCCTATCTTTTTGAGAGGGAGTGTTGAGATTCAACAGGATGATGAGCTTAGTGAAAATCAGTCACCTTCACTAAGTGGGCCCGCAGGCTATTTTTAGGTGTAAGTCTATTTTTAGACATGTGATCATATTTCAGAATTTGCAGGATGCTATTGGTGGATGGTTGGTCAATTTGGAAAAATAGATGAAATTATATTTTTAGAACATTGGGTGAAGTCTATTTATAGATCGTCGATATAAAAATAGAAGTGTTGATTATTATTAGCCCTTAATAATAATCAGACTCTAAATATCAACTTATTCTCTTGGAGCACTTTATTTCAGTATACAGATTTGGAAAATCAGTAGGCTGAAGGAATTACACAATTATTAGGGTTTATTGGTGGTTCATGCATGGAGGACTCAGTTAGAACTATAGTGGAAAAGTTATGACAGAGTTGGAAGAATAGTTCATGGATTTGTTATTCATTTTAACTCATTTAATGGAGTTAAACTCAGTTGAGCTAGTTGTATCTAGTCTAACTGAATGATACACTAGTGAGAGTGGAGTGAATTAATTAGTTAATTAATTCACAAATAATAACTCATTAATCAACTAAACAAATACAACATTTAACTATAGTGCATGTCAGTTCCAGTCGAGACCCAGTGGAGAGGTAGGTGAAAGGGAAAAATGGACTATCTGTTGTGACTATAGTGATGCATTGATTGCACTACACACACATTGGAGTTGCCATGAGGATTGCACAGTGCAAGAAAGGTAGATTCGAATTCATTCAAGGGTCTTCTTCAGTAAGGATTGTGCAATGGAGGCAGGCTATCAGGTGGCAAGAAATCAATGCATGGATTTGCAGATTTCTTCTGATTAGTGTGTGACAATTGATTGTACTGAGAGATTGATGTACTAAGCTTTGTATGAGATTGTTACATAATCTCCATGATACATAATATATGATAGTTGGGCTTTTTAGCTTCAGGATTTCCCGTTAAACAACTGTGTTATGTGCGATTTTTTTTATTGCTTCATGTGTTTGCAATTGAGTTTTTAAATTTTCGCAAAAAATTAACAGTGGAAGGATTTTGTATTTAGCAAGAAGATAAATATTGTTAGATTAGGAGAATCTGGATATATGCATGCATCTTGTATATAATTTCTACAGAGGTAGTCTGAGAAGTAACATTATGGGAAGAAGCGAACTTCGGCTTCTCAGTGTTTGAAGATGAAGGCTTCTGAGAAGTCTGAGACACGAAACTAATAATACCATCGACAGATGGAGTCGCTGGTGGTTTAGAAGTTCCAGGTCGGGTAGCATTAGGCAATATATCATATAATGCACCAAACTAAGAGTACACGAGATCAAGGTACTAGGCATAAGAAATTTCTTGTTCCTTAGTTACACATGCCCCCATAGCTATGTCTTTGGCAATCTGATTGAAAAAGGAGGTGGTGAACCAATGAGTTAAAAGTTGATCAGGAATTTCAAATTTGATCATGCGTTGATGACGTCGCCACTCATGAATATGATCCTAGATATGAGTAGCTCGGTCCTACTTCAATGATGTGAGGAGGTGCGTCCCAGTCTCATAGAGGACTGGTAACTGGAAGTGTGTAAGGAATGCCATGGATAAAGAATTGAAATCTTGGAAGACGCCACGAGATAGATCAATGAACCACTTTGCAGCGGCACCAGTAAGAGTTTGCTAGAAAATATGGAGTCTAATAGAATCGTCAACCCAAGAGTTAGAGGAACACCACAAGTGGTAAGTCATAACATGCGCTCGGGGGTATTCACTAGACTTGCCCTCAAATTTGGGACAATCACCAGGAATCTTAGTCAATACCGGAGGCCAACATGGGTTATGAAGAATGGGATCATTCATCAACTTTGACACATCAGGTAATTCCAACGTAGCAAGAAACAGTAATTGATTGTTGAAAGTCATCGGAGGTATTTGATAAGGACCTGCATGTACATTCCACCCAGTCCGAGTGGGATTATGTCCCCATACATTTTGTCCCAGAGGATTCGGATCATAGGGATTAGAAGAAAAATAATTTGATTGATACTGGGGTTGAGGACCAGGAAACTGAGTCGGAGTAGACCACTAAGGTCCTTGCTGAAAAACGTAAGGAGTCTGTTGTGGAATGTAAGCATGGATTTTAGGTTGATGATATACAGGTTGATTTTGAGGGTAAGGAACATGGGGCGCATTATATACCAGTTGGTATGAACCTTGAGGGTACTAAGCACCATGCAGTTGAGCAGGCATACCCGGTTAAGCAGGTTGACCAGGCTGCTGAGCAGGTAAACCTGGCTGACTATAAACAGGTAGAACGGGCTATTGAAATGATGGAACTAGCTGAGGAGCAGGTTGAATTAGTTGATGAGCGGGTTGAATGAAGTACTGAGGGCCACTGAGTTGGCCTTGTGGGAAAGGTTGGCCCGATGGTTGTGATGGACTAGGTTGTCTCGGATAACCAGGTTGACTTGGAGAAGGATCGTAGGGTTTTCCTGATTGCACAACATTTTGGCCATATTGAACATGTGAATGCGGTTGTGGTGCAATAGGTTGTCCCTATGGTGGGTAGATTTTCCCCACAGGAGGCTGAGATAGCCCTAGTTGATTTTGAGGTTGACCAAATAGACCGAAGGGTTGTCCATGTTGGACCAAAGGTTGACCTTGTGAAGGTTGGCCTTGTGGACCGTATGGTTGTCCCTGTGGACTAGAGGCAGGGCCATGCGGAGCTAAAGATTGTAGATTGTGATTTTACAAGGCAGGAGCGAGAGGCCACCTTCACATATAACAAGAAACACGTACAACATACGACATAATGGTTTCCCTCATAACTACTAGCCACTCAAAGAGGGTTAAACATGTTTCATTAAGCATCCAACATAATAGAAAATGGGAACCAAACAATAGTCATGTATATAAATGAATAGAAGGAAGAGTTACAACCAATGCTTTGACGTCACAGTCTCCTCCAGCGGGGTTTCAGCCGAAGCGCGTCTCAGATGCTCGTTAGGGAATTTGGATGGGATGAAGGCATGGACTCAAGCTTACTCAACATAATTCCTTCTTATTCTATCTTCTCTAGTAATTCAGCTATAATATGTTTAATTCTCCAAGTTCAACTCTTTAGCTGTTCAGCTAGTTTGTGCAAATAGAGATGGCCTCTTTTTATAGAGAAAAGAGAGGAGGCTAGGATCCCTACAAAGGTGGGAGGGAGGCCTATCCTTTAGGGAGTTCCCATAAGAGGTGGAAACCATAAAATAAAGGAGGGAGTCCATGGTTTATCAGTTCAACCACTCCCAATGACTCATCCTTGAGGTGGTTGGAGTGGAATCTCCACCTTTATTTTTAAACAAAATTCCATAAACAACTTGGCGCATGTGGAAAACTAGGATAGAGCACTAGATAGCACGGGGCCCAGTGTTAATCTTCCTCTTCGGTGCGAGGGCATAACTAATTACCTGTGCCAAGGCAAAAACAAGGGTTTTTGAGTCTCTGCTCAAGGAATTATCAACAAAAGGAATATTACTCTCATGAAAAGGGATACAATGATGGTCTTTGCAAGGCATGAAACTGCTTATTGATCATGGAAATGACCCTCCAATGTGCGAGATGGGGATTGCAAGGATAGTGACATAATCAGACTCTAAATATCAACTTATTCTCTTGGAATACTTTATTTCAGTATAAAGATTTGGAAAATCAGTAGGTTGAAGGAATTATGCAATTCCTACGGTTTGCTGGTGGTTCATGCATGAAGGACTCAGTTAGAACTGAAGTGGAAAAGTTATGACAGAGTTGGAAGAGTAGTTCATGGAGTTGTTATTTAATTTAACTCAGTTAATGGAGTTAAACTCAGTTAAGCTAGTTGTATGTAGTCTAATTGAATGATACACTAGTGAGAGCGGAGTGAATTAATTAGTTAATTAATTCACAAATAATAACTCATTAATCAACTGATCAAATACAACAATTAACTACAGTGCATGTTAGTTCTAGTGGAAACCCAGTGGAGAGGTAGGTGAAAGGGCAAGATGGACTATCCGTTGTGACTATAGTGATGCATTGATTGCACCACATACACATTGGAGTTGCAAATGAGGATTGTGCAGTGCAAGCAAGATATATTCAAATTCATTTAGGGGTCTTCTTTAGCATGGATTGCATAGTGGAGGCAAGCTATCAAGTGGCAAGAAATTAGTGCATGGATTTGCAGATTTATTCTGATTAGTGTGTGACGATTGATTGTACTGATAGCTTGATGTACTAAGCTTTGTATGAGATTTTTACATGATCTCCATGATATATAATGTATGATAGTTGGAATTTTTAGCTTTAGGCTTTCCCGTTAAACAATTGTGTTATGTGTGATTGTTTTTACTGCTTCATGTGTTTACAATTGAGTTTTTAAATTTCCACAAAAGATTAATAGTGGAAGGATTCTGTATTTAACAAGAAGATAAATATTTTTAGATAAGGAGAATCTAGATATATACATGCATCTTGTATATAATTTCTACATGGTATCAGAGCAGTGTTAAATCTTGAAGATTGCAATTGTGAAAAATTGCAGAGTTTGTGCTAGCGGACAATTCAAATTTGCTTCAGAAAATTCTTGGTGCGATAGTTGAGTATACATTGAAATGTATTTCAATGGATTACGATTGGAGTATGCACTTGATGGCAGCTCGAATTACATAGCATGGAAGGATAGGATGGAGGCGGTGCTAGAAGATAATGGACTGAAGGAGTTCATCGATAGTGATGTTCCTAAGCTGGGATGTAGCAATGTTGCATTACTTGACGCATGGAAAAAGAAGGTAGCAAAGAAAATAATAATTATGTTGGAAGGTGTGAAGGACCGTATTGTGTCTAGCCTTCATGGGAAATCCACTCCATTTTCAATGTGGAAGGCTTTGACAGATTTTTTCCAAAGAAGTAGCAACCAAAGGAAGTTGGCGCTGAAAGATAAGCTCAGAAAATAAAAATGGAGAAGGGTGATAGTATTCCAAAATATATCACGAAGTTTCTCCACTATAGGGATGAAATGGGAAGTGTGGGGATTACTGTTGATGATGATGAATTGGTGAGCTTGGTTCTCCTTGGGCTTTCGAAGAGTTGGCATAGCTACAAATACTCTATCAATGGATGGGAGAAATTGCTGGGTTGGGAGCGACCTTGGTCGGATCTTGTGCAGGAGGAGATAAGGCGAAGTACCAGGGATGGATCTTCATCGAAGAATAAAGATGAAGAGAATTGTGCTTTGGATGCCAAATCAAGGAAGGGGAAGGGGAAGAAATCCCATTCAAAATCCAAAACTAAAGGAAAGAAGCAGGATTTGTCCAAGGTGAAGTCTTTTCACTGTCATGAACATGGGCATTTTGCCACTAGCTGCCAATACAAGAAGAAGAACATGAAGGTTGCTGGAGCTAAAGTTGGTGAGGCCTTAGCCTCTCAATTTTAGCTTGATTTCTATTTGATCGCATATTTGGTTTTTTTGGAAATATTAAGAGGGGGGTGAATCGGTATTTCTTTTCAATTTTTTAATTGTTTTCCAGTTAGATTCTTAACAATTAAAAATAGAGAGGTGTATAATAATATTATTATTAAGGATTAATAAGAACTTCAGTCCTTTTTCAAATAATTTAGTACAATAGATGTGTGAGGGCACCAACCCTTCAATGAATATGGCACCAACCTGTTGCCAAGCACCAACTTGGACTTAGATGAGGCTCTGACCTCTAGGGCTTCAACCCTATCTTCTCAAGGCACCAACCTTGTGTTTAGGAGCACCAACTCCAAGGACACCAATACTTTTGTCTTATTTTAATAGAGAATGTGAATAGTGTTTACTTGAACATCCTTGACACAATTATTCACTGTTTAATATTCAATTCTTTATAATATCTTCATTTTACAACACCGATCTCATTGTTTATATGATTACAAATGTACCCATTAGAAAGAGGTATGAACTGTTCTTGACTAGACACCCAAAGTCCGAGCTTCAATAGGATAACACAGATCTGAGGAAGGTGTTAACTGTAGGTCTGTTCATAAATCCGAGCCACAAGATATGATCTTCCACAAAACAAGTCCGAGTTCTTCCCAACAACAAATTCTGGTCCAAGTACCAAGCTACAAGCCTGGTCTGAGCCTCCAAGGGTGTTATAAATATCACACAATAAGTCTTAACTGTTTGTTGGCTTATTTCCATAGGTTTGAAGTTTTGGATTATCTGAGCCTTAACATAGGTCTGTGAAAGTTCAAAGAGAATAGGTCTGAAGCTCTGTATCACTAATCCAAAGTCCTGTAGCCAATTATCTTCTTCAATGAATCGAGCTTTGGTACATGTGTCTGTTCTGAAGTTTCACAATACTGAGCCTTTATATTGATCCACAGTCCTGTAGCATTTGTTGTGCTTGAAAACTGGGTTGTTCTTCCCTTAAGGGTTCATGAGATGTGAACTTGAGATGTGAACTTGTTCACTTTCTTTGTTCTTCACACTTTACCAAGCCGCAGTCCTTATATTTGCTGAGATAATCACCGAAATTTTTGACTGAAACAATTGATTTTACCTTTATATTTATAGTGGTTTTTCATCTTTGAAAGGACGTGACTGTTGGGGAAAAGGACCGACATGAGAGTGTGAGTGTAGGTTGTCTCACAATTAATTAGTATTTTTTTTAACTTAAAAATTCAGTATCTCATCAACTACTGGGAGTTTTAGGAAAAGTGAGGGCTTGTTAGAAAGAGGAAAAAATCCTCTTCAAGATTGTATAGGGCTCATTGTGATTGGCTACCTCCAAGATGCCAAAATTCATTTTTTCTTTGTAACTGTCCTTAACTTTTGTGTGCAGAAAGTGCATATGACATAATTCCTTCTCCATTGCTTGGCTTCTCCTTCATTTGTCTTCTCCATTGTTTGGCTTATCAATCATAGGGTCATAGCATCATCATGTAGGACATCTATGTCATCATGATAGTACCCAACAAGGTCATGAAGGTATAGCATCATGTATTCAATAGTGGTGCAGCATCATTAGGATAACTTCAAATGATATCTTCCATGTTATCATTAAGTCTTTCAACCTTCATCAACCTGTTGCCATCAATGACAACTTGGATTAACAATCTCCCCCTTTGTCATTGGATGGAAATATTTTTCTTCTCTCCCCCTTTGACATCAATGGCAATGGGGTGCCAAAGTGCTCCCCTTGTCATGCTTCTCCCCCTAACATACAACACCCTTGTCATGCTTCTTGATTTAATATGATGAAAGAGCAATGACCCCGATCTTTTGGCAAAGATACTCAAATGCTTCTCGTGGAAGGGGTTTTGTAAACATATCCAAAATTTTCTCTTTTGTATTGACGTATTCCAACCTGATATTTTGTTTAGAAACTTGTTCACAGGAAAGTGGTATTTTATTGGAATATGTTTGGTCCTTGAGTGCATCACTGGATTCTTTGAAAGACTGATGGCGCTAGTATTGTCACAAAAAATAGTAATTGGTTGCTTAGTTTCTATGTTGACGTCCTTCAAGGCTTCCTTCATCCATAGAATTTGTGTACAACAATCAACAACAACTATATATTGGGCTTCGACTGTAGAAATGGATATATATGATTTCTTTTTGTTGAGCCAAGATACAAGACAATCTCCCATAAATAATGCAATTCCACTGGTGCTTTTTTGATCATCCACACTTCCCTCCCAATCAACATCAGAGTAATTTTTCACAATAAAATTTGAACTCTTAGGATACCAAAGACCAAAATAAATCGTTCCTTTCAAATATCTGAGAATTCTCTTCACAATTGCTAGATGGGATGGTTTAGGACTTGACTGAAATCTTGCTACCATTCCTACTGCTTGCATAATATCTGGTCTTGTAGTAGTTAAGTATAGGAGAGCTCCAATTATTGACCTGTAAAGAGTTGCATCTATGAGAGGGGTATCATCATCTTTGCTTAATTTACAATCTGTGGTCATCGGTGTGCTCATAGATGCACAATCTTCCATCCCATATATTTTGATCATGTCTTTAAGATATTTTGCTTGAGATATAAACATGCCTACAAAGGTTTGAGACATTTGTATCCCAAGAAAGTAAGACAATTCACCAATCATTGACATCTCGAATTTTTTGGACATATTTAGAGAAAATTCATGGTTCATTTCTTCATCATTGCTAGCAAAGATTAGATCATCAATGTAAACAAGAGTGATCATAAGTTTTTCCTTGTCCATCTTCATGTAGAGATTGCTACCTGCCACTCCCTTTTTGAAACCTTCTTGTTGCAGATAGTGATCCAACTTTGCATACCATGCTCTAGGGGCTTGTTTAATCCATACAAGGCCCTTTTTAGTTTGCATACAAGGTATTTTCCTTCAGCAAGATCAAATCCTTCTGTTTGCTCCATGTAAACTTCCTCCTTGATATCTCCATTTAATAATGTTGATTTTACATCCATTTGATAAACCTTGAATCCTTTTGAGCAAGTAAATGCTAAAAAAATTCTTATGGCTTCCATTCGAGCTACTGGTGCAAAGGTTTCTTCGAAGTTAATTCCTTCGATTTGCGAGTATCCTTTGCAGAAAATTCTGGCTTTATTTTTGATGATTTTTCCATCTTCATTAGTTTTGTTTTTGAATACCCATTTTGTTCCAATTATATTTTTATCTTTTGGGCAAGGTACCAGTTCCCAAGTCTCATTTTTTTCGATTTGAGACATTTCTTCTTCCATAACCTTTATCCAATAAGGATCTTTTCCTGCTTGAGAAAAATTTTCAGGTTCTATTAAAGATAATAGAGCCACATCATATTTTCTTGGGGTGCTTATCATCCTTCTTCTAGTTTGGATTCCTTCATCTATATTTCCGATAACCTGTTCTTCTGGATGATGTATTTGAATAAACTTGATCTTAGAGGGAGTTTGTGAAGATTCACTTTGAGATTTACTTTGAGGTTCTCCATTCTCCTCTTCTTTTTCAGGTTCTTCTTCTTCACTTTGTTCAAAGATAGGCTCAAATTCATGATCTTCAATTCTCTTTTCTGGAAGGCCTTCATCAATCTTCACATCAATGATTTCCACTATTCTTCGTAGACGATTTTTGTAACATTTGTAAGCTTTTCTCCTAGTGGAGTATCCAAGAAATATTCCTTCATCAACTCTAGAATCAAATTTACTTGGTGAGTCATCATTTATTTTTATGAAGAATTTGCTTCCAAAAACCCTAAAATATTTTACTGAAGCAGGTCTTCCTTTCCATAATTCATAAGGAGTCTTTTCATTATTTGTTCTTAGTTGAGTTTGATTTAAGGTATATACTGCGGTTCCAATTGCTTCTCTCCAAAATTTTGGTTGCAAATCAGCGGCTAGTAGCATTGTCCTTGCCATTTCTTGAATGGTTCGGTTCCTTCTTTCAACTAATCCATTTTGCTGGGGTGTCCTAGCAGTAGAGATTTCTATTTCGATTCCATGATCTTTATAGAATTCATCAAATTCTTTTGAGGTGAATTCTCCTCCTCTATCCGTTCTAAGACATTTAATCTTAAAATCTTTCTCATTCTCAATGAGAGCCTTAAGATTCTTAAAACATTCAAATGCTTCGGATTTATATTTTATAAAATATATCCACATCATTCTAGTATAGTCATCAACAAATAGAGCAAAGTACCTTTCACCTTGAAGAGTTGGAGTTCTAGTTGGCCCACACAAATCTGCATGAATGATTTCCAAAGGTTTTGTTGTTGAGAAATCCTTAGTTTTGTGGCTAGTTCTGGTTTTCTTTCCATGTTGGCATGGGCCACATACAACCTGATTTGGTTTGCACATTTTTGGAATACCCCTTACTGCATTAATTTTGCTGATGTTGACTAGGTTATCAAAACTTGTATGCCCCAATCGCTTGTGCCATAACCAACTTTCATTTGTTTGACTTAAGTAACATATATCTTCTTGGATTCTATTGAGAATTTAAACATTATCTGGTGTTCTTACTCCTTTCACCACAAGTTCTCCTGAGGATGAGTCTCTTGTTTCGCAATTTTTTTTACTAAAGACAACATTATGTCCTTGGTCACAAATCTGGCTAACAGTTAAGAAATTTTTTTTTAGCCCTTCTACCAGTAAGGAATTTTGAGCCTTTCCTAGTCCATTGACAAGGGTAGCAGTTCCTTTTCCAGTGATTTTGGCGGATCCACTTCCAAAGGATACATTTCCATTTTTATTGTCAATGAGATAAACTTCTTTTGGTCACATGTCATATGTCTTGAGCATCCACTATCCACGAACCAATGATTTTCTTCACTATGAGCACATAGAGCTAGGCCACATTTATTAGTTTTTAGATTTACTTTTTTAGCTTTCTCCCTCTTTAGAGGGAAATTTTTTTCATTATGATCATAATTATCACATAATGAGAAAGACGGATCAAACTTAGCCAAAGGATCAAAGGAATTGTAAGTTTTGATTTGTCCTTTCTCTTTAGAACCACATAGTTGGTTTTTTTGATCATTCAATCTTGGTGCTTCATTCTTATGAGCCTTGCAATGCTTAGCTTGATGCCTAAATTTTTTACAATTGTAACAATGCCCAAGAAAAATAGTTTGATACCTGTTGTAGTATCCATAGCTTGAACCAACATTCTTCCTTGGAGTTGCTCTTTCTTCAATTCTTGGTTTTGAGATGGGACTTTGTTCCCGACGAGATGACTTTTCTTCTTTTCGATGGCAAGAGAGTACATCAACATAAATTTTGGCATTATTCTTTGTACTTGATGATTGTCCTTTGAAACCAATTCCAGACTTGTCATGTTGAGGTTTTTGAGTATTAAGAATGTTGTCAAGAGCTAGAGAGCTTTGCCAACTCCTTTTAACTTGCTCTAATTCCTTTCTTAGAGATATTATTTCAGCTTCATGTTTTTCACAGATATCATCCTTCTCTTTTAGCTTAATGTTCAATAAGTCTTCCCTTCTTTTTGCTTCCTCTCTTTCTATTTTGAGCGAAATTATATTCTTTTGTAGATTCTCATTTTCTTCAATGGCACTTATTAGAAAACTATCCATGTTTCTTTCATCTTCTAGTTCTGAGTCATCATCATTTGTAAATGCCATGAATAACATTTCTCTGCTTCCAACATAATTACTTTCCTCATCTGATTCATCATCATTTTCTTTGTAATGATGCAAATTTCTAGTTGATTTATTTTTTATGACTACAAATTCATCTTCATCAGACTCATCTTGTTTGGAGAAGAAGTTCTTCTTATTAAAACCTTTCTTTTTGTACATAATTTGTTTAGAGTCCTTTTCATCATCATTATCATGTTTATGAGGACATTTTGTAGCATAATGACCTATTCTTCCACAATTGAAAAAAATAAGAGGGTACTTACCTTTTAGCTTAGATCCCCTTTTTAGTCTTCGTACAAATTGAGCTAACTCATTTTCAGTATCACATTCATCATTGTTGCAATTCCATCCTTTTCCTTATTTTGTAGATCTTGAGGTTTTGAAAGCTACCTTTTTGAAATTTGGGCTCCCTTTCCTCATCTCATAGGTAATAAGAATTCCATGAAGTTAATCCATATTGAGAGTATCTAAGTCCTTCATTTCTTCTATGGAAATTACTTTGGAGTCAAATTTGTCAGGAAGTGATCTCAAGATTTTTTGAACAATGGTGCTTTCTTCAATATTTTCTCCTAGTCCTTTAAGAGAGTTAACCACTTCGGCTACTCGGAGGAAGTATGATGCAATATCTTCTTCATCATCCATTTTTAGACTCTCAAATGGTATTATATAGGTTTGAAGCTTTTCCTTCTTAAATTTGGAGTCCCCATCATATAGAGAAACCAAATTATCCCATACTTCTTTGGCTGAGTCACAATTCATGACTTTCGTAAATTCGAAATTGGTAATTCCATTAGTGATGGAATTTAAAGCTTTGGCATTAGCAATGTAGGCTCTTCTTTCATCTTGATCAGTTGGAAGATTGGTGGGAGCTTTGTACCCATCCAAAACAGAGTGCCATATTTCAGGACCAAGAGACATTAGATAGTAGGACATCCTCTTTTTCCAAAAACTAAAATTTGTTCCATCAAAGATAGGTAGTTTCCATGTTTCTTCCATGTTTTTCATTGTGCCTAAGCATCCTTCTTCCAGCTGTTAGGCTGATAATGAAGAAGCTGGCTATGATACCAATTATTGGAAATAATGAGAGGGGGATGAATCAATATTTCCTTTTAATTGTGTAATTTTTTCCAGTTATATTCTTCACAATTAAAAACAGAGAGGTGTATAGTAATAATATTATTAAGGATTAATAAGAATTTCAGTCCTTTTTCAAATAATTTAGTACAATAGATGTGTGAGGGCACCAACCCTTAAATGAATCAGGCACCAACCTATTGCCAAGCACCAACTTGGACTTAGATGAGGCTCCGACCTCTAGGGCTTCGACCCTATCTTCTCAAGGCACCAACCTTGTGTTTAGGAGCACCAACTCCAAGGACACCAATCCTTTTGTCTTATTTTAATAGAGAATGTGAATAGTGTTTACTTGAACATCGTTGACACAATTCTTCACTGTTTAATCTTCAATTCTTCATAATATCTTCATTATCCAACACCCAGCTCTTTTTTTATATGATTACAGATGTACCCATTGGAAAGAGGTATGAACTGTTCTTGACTAAACACCAAAAATCTAAGCTTCGATAGGATAACACAGATCTGAGGAAGGTGTTAATTGTAGGTCTGTTCATAAATCTGAGCCACAAGAGATGATCTTCCACAAAACAAGTCCGAGCTCTTCCCAACAACGAGTTCTGGTCCAAGTACCAAGCTACAAGCCTGGTCCGAGCCTCGAAGGGTGTTACAGATATCACACAATAAGTCTGAACTATTTGTTGACTTATTTCTATAGGTTTGAATTTTTGGGTTATCTAAGACTTAACACGGGTCTGTGACAGTCCAAAGAGAATAGATCCGAAGCTCTACATCACTGAACCAAAGTCCTGTAGCCAATTATATTCTTCAATGAATTGAGCTTTGGTACATGTGTCTATTCTGAAGTTTCACAATACTGAGCCTTTATATTGATCTGCAGTCCTGTAGCATTTGTTGTGCTTGAAAACTGGGCTGTTCTTTCCTTAAGGGTTCACGAGATGTGAACATGTTCCCTTTCTCTGTGCTTCACACTTTACCAAGCCGCAGTCCTTATATTTTCTAAGATAATCACTGAAATTCTTGACTGAAACAAATGATTTTACCTTTATATTTATAGTGGTTTGTCATCTTTGAAAGGATGTGACTGTTGGGGAAAAGGGCTGACATGAGAATGTGAGTGTAGGTCAGCTCACAATTAATTAATATTTTTTTAACTTAAAAATTCAGTATCTCATCAACTACTGAGAGTTTTAGGGAAAGTGAGGGTTTGTTATAAAGAGGAAAAAATATTCTTCAAGATGTTCTAGGGCTCATTGTGATTGGCTACCTCCAAGATTCCAAAATTCATTTTTTCTTTATAACTGTCCTTAACTTTTGTGTGTAGAAAGTGCATAGGACATAATTTCTTCTCCATTGCTTGACTTCTCCTTCATTTGTCTTCTCCATTGTTTGGCTTATCAATCATAGGGTCATAACATCATCATGTAGGACATCTATGTCATCATGATAGTACCCAACAAGGTCATGAAGGTGTAACATCATGTATTCAATAGTAGTGTACCATCATTAGGAGAACTTAAAATGATATCTTCTATGTTATCATTAAGTCTTTCAACCTCCATCAACCAGTTTCCATCAATAAAAACTTGGATTAACAGGTTTCAAGCTCAATGGAATTGGTGTGGTATCTTGATAGTGGTGCGTCTTTCCATATGGAGGGATACAAGGAGTTGTTTAGTGACCTGGAGGAGAAGGACCTTCAAATGCATATAGAGATGGGCGACAATGGTCGATACAGTGTGACCAAAATTGGGACCATCACCTTTGAGAGGGAGTCAGGTAATCCATTTCTATTGAAAGATGTTATACATGTTCCGAGTCTGAAGAAGAACTTGGTCTTGGTCGCAATGTTGGAAGACAAAGGTTATGACATTGTTTTTAGCGATGGAAAAGATTTCCTGCGACATAAAACAATGGGGAAAAACAAGAGGATAGGGATTCAAGTTAATAATCTCTATAAGCTAGAGGTAGATGGCTGCGCTGCAATGATGAGCAAAGCAGAAGAAGTGGTGAGCCAGGATGAGGGCTAATTATGACATAGGAGATTGGGCCATCTTCACCATGACGCTTTGAAATTTTGCAGTAGATTTCTAATAGAATTCCCAATGCTACTCTTGCGTAGTAAAATCAGTGCAAGGGATGTACTATGGGTAAGTTTGTGAAGACCACCTTTCATGAGAAGGAGAACCATGCTTCGGTGATCCTTGAGAGAATTCACACAAACGTGTGTGGACATTTCTTGGTTGCTTCAACAGCAAAACACAGGTATTATGTTATTTTTGTTGATGAATATTCTCGTAGATGTTGGATATTCTTCATGCAGAAGAAAAGAGAAACATTCTCAAAGTTCTATGAGTTTAAATAATTGGTGGAGAAGGATTCGGGGAACCAAGTGAAAGCTCTATGGAGTGATAATGGTGGTGAATACATCTCGAGCGAATTCAAAGACTTCTGTAGAAAAGAAGGAATCTAAAGAGAACTCATAGTGCCTCATAACCCATAGCAGAATGTGGTTGTGGAGAGGAAGAACAGAACAATCGTGGGTGCTGCATGAGCTATGTTGCATGACCAGGGCCTACCGAGGCACTTGTGGGTGGAAGCATGCAACACTATGGTTTATGTTTAAAAAAATTGTCCTCATAGAATACTTGGTACGAGTACACCTGAAGAAGCTTTTACTGGTAAGAAGCCTGATATTTCTCATTTGAAGATTTTTGGCTCATACGTTTACATTCATGTGACAAAGTATGCCAGGAAGCTGGAGCCAACTGCAGAAGTTGGGATATTTGTGGGGTACACAAAAACACCCCATAATTATCGTGTATATTTTTTAGACAGTCGGATGACTGTGGTGTGACAGGATATAAAATTCAATGAGGTGAAATCCATGAAGTTGTCGCTTGAGAGGGAGCTACACTTGCATGCAGAGGAGGAACTTCTTGTTCCCAAAGATGAGCCTCTAGATGTGGATCAACCACAGAAGGAGATTCATGGAGTGGAGGAGTCCACTCATGTCGAACCAAACATCATACAAGGCAGAAAGTGGACCACCGAAGTTGAGAGTCTGAAGCTTGATGTGGCACAAAATGTAGGAGTCCGTACATCATAGCGTAGACAGAGATAGTCACTTGACCGATTTACTGGATACATTGCTCTTATGATCAAGTGTATCGTGACAGAGCCATATTCTTTTGAAGAAGCAGTGTAGGAGCCCACATGGGTAGATGCCATGGTTGAGGAGTATGACTCCATTGTCAGAAACAGTGCTTGGGATATTTTTCCAAGGCCAATGGGTAAATCAGTTGTAGGATGAAAATAGATCTACAAGGTAAAGCAAGCTGCTGATGGGAGTGTCAAGAAGTATAAGGCAAGATTTTTTGCTTTGGGCTTCTCACAGATTGAGGGGATTGATTATGAAGAAAATTTTGCACCTGTTGAATGGTATTCTTCCATAAGGACCATCCTTTCTCCCTCAGTGAATATGGGTTGGCACATTCATCAGATGGATGTGAAGACTGCGTTCCTTAATGGGATCATTGAAGAAGAGGTTTAGAATGAGCAGCCTGAAGGATTTGAGATCTTTAGCAACGTGTCACATGTGTGCAGACTCAAAAGAGCGTTGTATGGGCTGAAGCAAGCACCACGTGCTTGGTACACATGGATTGATAGATATTTCACTAGACTTGGCTTCACCAAGAGTGAGGCGGATGCAAACCTATACCAAATTATGGTGGAGGGTAAGCTTTTAATCATTGTTCTTTATGTTGATGATTTAATACTAACGAGTGATGAGCAGTTGATACATTCATGCAAGGAAAATATTGCAAAGGAGTTTGAGATGAAGGATTTGGGCCTCCTTCATTATTTCGTTGGATTGGAAATATGGCTGTGGGAAGGTGAAATATTTGTGTCTCAAGGCAATTATACCCAGGAGATACTGGAGAAGTTTCACATGCAAGGCTGCAAGCCTATCGACACTCCTCTTCCAGGAAATTGGAGGAAAGAAGATGCTACATCGACAGAGGTAGTGGATGCCACTTTTTATCGAGAGTTGGTGGGTTCGTTCATGTATTTAGTTAATACAAGACCAGACATATGTTATGCGGTGAACTAACTTTCACAAGCGATGGTTAAGCCTACCAAGATATTTTGGAAGGCAGGCAAGCATGTCCTAAGGTATCTCAGGGGGGGACATCTAAGTATGGCTTATGGTACAGATAGATATATGAGGTGAAGTTGCATGGCTTCACGGATGCATATTGGGTAGGCAGCCCAACAGATAGAAAGAGCATATCAGGAGGGATTTTCAGTATCGGATCTACAACAGTTTCTTGGTATAGTAGGAAACAAATATTTGTGGCACTCAGTTCAGTAGAAGCAGAATACATGGCAGCAAGTCAAGCTTCATGTGAGGCTATCTGGATGAGGAAGATCTTGGTTGGTTTGTTCGGTTCAAATTTAGATCCTACAGTGATACATTGTGATAATAAAAGTTGCATGAAACTCTCGATTAATACTGTGTTTCATGATAGATATAAACATATTGATATCCAGCATCATCATATCAGAGATTGTGTGCAACGAAAGATCATGTTGCTTCTGTACATTCCTACGAAAGATTAGGATGTAGACATTCAGACAAAGGCACTCGGTAGGAGCAAGTTCGAATACCATAGAGGCAGGACCGAGGTGAAGGATAATACCTATCTTGTTCAAAGGGGGTGTTGAGATTCAACAAGATGATGAGCTTAGTGAAAATTAGTCAGCTTCACTAAGTGGGCCCGTAGACTATTTTTAGGTGTAAGTCTATTTTTAGACTATGTTTATTTTTAGACATGGTGATCATATTTCAGAAGTTGCAGGATGGTATTTGTGGATGGTTGGTCAAGTTGGAAAAATAGATGAAATTCTATTTTTAGAATATTGGGTGAAGTCTATTTATAGATCGTCGATATAAAAATAGAAGTGTCGATTATTATTAGCCCTTAATAATAATCAGACTCTAAATATCAACTTATTCTCTTGGAGCACTTTATTTTAGTATACAGATTTGGAAAATCAGTAGGGTGAAGGAATTACGCAATTCCTAGGGTTTACTGGTGGTTCATGCATGGAGGACTTAGTTAGAACTAAAGTGGCAAAGTTATGACAGAGTTGGAAGAGTAGTTCATGGAGTTTTTATTCAGTTTAACTCAGTTAATGGAGTTAAAATCAGTTGAGCTAGTTGTATCTAGTCTAACTAAATGATACACTAGTGAGAGTGGAGTGAATTAATTAGTTAATTAATTCAAAAATAATAACTCATTAATCAACTAAACAAACACAACAATTAACTAGAGTGCATGTTAGTTCCAGTGGAGACCCAGTGGAGAGGTAGGTGAAAGGGCAAGATGGACTATCCGTTGTGAATATAGTGATTCATTGATTGCACCACACACACATTGGAGTTGCCAATGAGGATTGCATAGTGTAGGCAAGGTATATACAAATTCATTCAAGGGTATTCTTCAACAGGGATTGTGCAGTGGAGGCAAGCTATCAGGTGGCAAGAAATCAGTGCATGGATTTGCAAATTTCTTCTGATTAGTGTGTGACGATTGATTGTACCGAGAGCTTGATGTACTAAGCTTTGTATGAGATTGTTACATGATCTCCATGATACATAATATATGATAGTTGGGATTTTTAGCTTCAGGATTTCCTGTTAAACAACTGTATTATGTGCGACTGTTTTTATTGATTCATGTGTTTGAAATTAAGTTTTTAAATTTCCGCAAAAGATTAACAGTGGAAGGATTCTGTATTTAACAAGAAGATAAATATTGTTAGATCAGGAGAATCTGGATATATACATGCATATTGTATATAATTTCTACATTAAATGATTAAACATTGAATATGTGCCCCACTACTAGACCTCCCACTAGTTCCTCCAATAATTGGATTAGTTTAAGTGACCTTAACTCAATTTAACTAAATTAAATTGGTACAACTTAAATTAACTCAACCTAGTCTCCTAAAATTTAGGAATCACTCTACACAGTTAATTTAATACCAAAAATAGAATTAACTAAGCTAACTAAGTGATAACAACTCAGTTAGCTCATTCAAGTTGTCTTGTGATGTGGAATTTTTATTTTCTCCTAATTTAATTCAAGGGAAAATTAAATTAGGAATTTCTTGCTGCATTTTCAACACTCCCTCTCAACAAGAAAATTATTATCTCATACCCCAATCATGCCTCTATAGAACTAAAATTTTCCTCTTGACAAGGCCTTTGACAAAAATTTTGCATCATGTTCCTCTATAGGAATGTATTCCAAAAACATGATCTTCCTCTGTATAAAATCTCGTAGATGGTGATACTAGATGTCGATATGCTTGGATCTATCATGAAAAAATGGATTCCCATAGATTTTGACATAACTTTGATTATCATAGTAAATCACAGTGGAATCCATCATCTCACCATTCAACCAAACAAGAATCTTCCTTATCCAGATAGCCTCACAAGCTACTTAACTAGTAGCCATGTACTCTGCTTCTGTTAAGCTGAGTGAAATTGATCTCTGCTTCCTATTGTACCAAGAATCTGTTGTTGACCCAACACTAAAAATTACTCCTGAAGTAGTCTTATGATCTGATGGACCCCTTGTCCAATATGAATCTGTGAAGCCTTTAAGCTTCACTCCCTCTATCCGCATGTACCAAAGAAAAACCTAAATAGTTCCTCTAAGGTATCTCAACACATGCTTTGTCACCTTCCAATAAATTTTGATTGGCTTAACCATTTCTTAACTAAGTTGGTTAACTACATAACGCATATCTGGTCATGTGTTCACCAAATGCATAAGTCAACTCACAAGTTGTCTATAAATAGTGGCCTCCAATCCCTCACCTGAAGTTACATCCTCCTTCCTCCAACTGCCTGCTAGAGGATTTTCCATGGGTTTGCAACTCTCCTTGCAAAACTTCTTCAATATCTCATTGACATACTTTCCCTGAGAGACATACAGTTCGCCATCTCCTTGCCACACTTCCAAGCTGAGGAAATAAGGCATGAGTCCCATGTACTCATCTTTAATTCCCTTGCAATATCATCTTTGGATGATTTGATCAACTTCTCATCACTAGTTAAAATCAAATCATCGAAAAATAATATTATAATAAAAAATTTACTTTCAATAATAATATGGTAAAGGTTTTCATATGCTTCACTTTTGGTGAAGCCCAAACTGGTGAAGTAGTTGTCAATCCTAGTTTACCAAGCACAAGGCACTTGTTTCAATCCATAAAACGCTCACTTGAGTTTTCACACATGAGACTCTTTGTCAACGATCCCAAATACTTCCAGTTTTTCAATCTAAACCTCCTTCTCAATCAATCCATTAAGGAATGTTGTCCTCACATATATATGATGGATCTTCCATCCCATCTGCGCTACAAGTGTTATAATTGATCTGATAGAAGAGCACCTTGCTATTGGAGGAAATATCTCCTCATAACCAATTCCCTCTACCTAAGAGAAAACATTGGCCACAAATATGGACGTGTGTTTCTCGGTGCTTCTGTATGATACTTGCCTCACCTTGTAAATCCACCTTGAACCCACCACAAATTTGTTCTTTAGTTTTTGGACCACTTCCTAAACACTTTTTCTGATAATGGAATCATATTCCTCTAGCATGGAATCAACCCATATTGGTTGTTGCAATGGTTCCTCGAATGAGGATTTTTGTCTCTATTAGCTCACTCATTAGAGTCATGTAGCCTATTTACTGATCCAATGACCTCCTCTGTGTGCATTATTATGTGGGTACTTCCACATTCTCTCTAGAATCATGCAATAATTTTTTAGCTTCCATACTTTGCTTCCTTCCATATTTGGATGTATATGCATGAGTGGGTGTCTCCACTCTCTGCTCCTCTTCTTGCAGTTGCTCCAAAACATCTTGAGGTTATTCCTTTGGATCCAAATTACCTCAATTTCAATGCAATTAAAGTTCCATCTCAAGGTAACACCTCATTTCCTTATCCTCATCAAAATTCACTTCAGTACGAACAAATATCATCCTGAGAGATGGAAGGTACACCGATAGTTGTGAGGTGTATCAGTGTACCCCAAATATATTCCCAGCTTTGTTGCTAGCTCTAACATTTTCCTTGATTCCTACAAAAAATGATAGTAAACTGATGAAACAAGTATCCTGAACTGTGACACATCTATTTTCTTCCCTGAAAAATATTCTTCTAGTGTAATCATCCCGAGAATCCATTGAGAACTCTTGTTCTACACATATACTATTGTTTTGCATGCTTCGTCCCACAAGTGTAGAGGTAGGCCATGATCATGAAACATCACCCGTGCAACTCACATAATACTTTTTTTATTTCTCTCATCCACCCCATTTGGTTATGGGTTATGAGGTGTTGTTAGCTCTCATTTAATTACTTCCTTCACACATAAATTTTTAAACTCTTTCGATAGATATTCACCACCATTATCACTCCTAATATCCTTCAATTTCATGCGCGTTTATTTCTCAACAAGTGCTTTAAATTCAACAAATTTGGAGAATGCTTGGTTTTTCTTCTCCATGAAGAAAATCCGACACTTATGTGAAAAATGTTATACAAATATAACATAATCCATGTGCTTGGTTGTGGATGTTGTAGAGAAAGGTCCACACACACCAGAGTGGATTCTTTTCAAGGATTCAATGTGCCCTACTATCCCAATCATTGAAGGTGGCTTTTGTGTACTTCCCCAAGGTAAACCCTTTGCATGTATTCTACTACTCTATTTCTCTGTTAGGGAGACTTGTAGTGATTTGTATCATGATATTAAAATATCCATGGTGAAAATGACCAAGTATTATATGCCATAATTCATCGAATTATTTTCTCTGCACCTTCTCCGACTTTGTGCTCAAAGCAGCACAATCTTCCACATTCAACTTATAGAGGTTCATCACCCGAACGTTGATCTACTTCACTTTTCCCTTGTAGATGTGACTCAATATTGTCTTTCCTTTTTTGAATATTTCATCATATCCATGGTCATCCAAAACTATGACGAAAACAAAATTCTTCTTTAGAAACGAAACAAACATCACATCCTTGAGTCTGAGAGGGGAGCGAGACTCCATCTTAAAATTAATTTTAACGCTATCGGTCGTACTATGCCTCCCATCATCTCCCATCTCGTTGTGCATCTATAGGTCCTTCTCCTCCAAGTCACTAAAAAAATCTCAGTTTCCAATCATATGGAATGAGGCATGACTATCCTTATACCACACACCACCCATCATTATGCTTTCCAAGAATGCAATACAAGTAAAATAAAGCTCGAATTGTGAAGCTAGAGCTTCACATGTCACTCATCCTAAAGTCTTATTTCATACCTTATTATGTGGACACTTTGTGGCATATTTTCCCAGTTCATGACAATGAAAGAACTTGATTTTGGACAAGTGTTTCTTCTTACCCCCTTGACTAGAATCTCCTTTGGATTTGGATTTTTTTTCCTTTCCCTTTATTTACCTTTCCAGATAAGGCACAAGTTTATTCTTCCTAACCCTTGAATGAGGTCCTATCTCTGGTGTTATGCCTAAGCTCCAATTGTACAAAGTCAAACCATAATATTTCCTAGTTTGGTAGCTTATCCCTCCCATTTACTGAATATTAGTAGCACTGCCAGCTCTTGGGAAGGCTTATAACTTCTAGGCTTAGTAGATCATCTTCAATAGCGGTAACACCAACACTCCCAATTTCATAATGACATTGTGTGAACCTTCTCAGGTACTGTGGTATTGTGTTTCCCTTTTGCATCTTGATATTTCAAAGCTTTTCCTTGAGTTCGAGATTCCTATGGTCACTATTGTTCTGGAAAAAATCTATCTATGCTTTCCACATTGCACACAAAGTTTCTTTCTGATGGATATTAGAGACAATATGGTCTTGTTCTCCCTCCAATATGATTCTCCTCAACTTCGCTACACTCTTATTCCAATCTACTATATTCTGAGCATCAACTATTGTCAGTCTCGAGGTATCATGACAATGAATTCCTTCAAGCCATTATCTTCCAGGACTTCCTCCATGCGGTCTTTCCAAGAAATGTAATTCAAGATACCCTTGAGGGCATACTCAAGCCTTAGACCATATAACTCCATCCCGCTAGCTTTGAATCGTACCTCCTGCATAGACAACTTTGAATTCTCTTCTCTACCATGAATCACACTCTGATACCATGTAGAAATTAATTGTAGATTCAAAAATTCTAATGTAATGTACTAAAACATCAAACTCAAATCTACTCTACTCATCTCCAGAAGAAAAAAAACTATCGAGAACATATATCAAAAGCATGCATCATGATTTAACACACATACACAGTTATTTATCTAGGGGAAATAAACTTCTCAAAACCCCTTCCTATCTTTATTGCATTAATCAAAGAATATGGATGAATGTAATAGGCTTGCTAAAGCTTGAGCACAATTTGCACAAGTATCTTCTATATTATGCATCATTGACTAACTTTCGCCAATTCTTAGCAATTTTTCCTAACCTGCAAGCTCCTATTTCCTTACGTTGTTTGATGAGTAATTAACCCCTATTAATTAGGTAAATTGCGAATTGAGAATTACGCAGATGAATTAGGATTTCCTTTGACTACATGTCACACCTGTACAATTTGGAAAATTCTACAATTGATAGTACAATTCCCTTTAACTCCAATCTCAACTAGGTAACTCAAATTCCATGTATTCATGACTTAATTCAGTCAGATTGATTAGTTAACTGGATAAACATTGAAGTGCACCCCACTACTAGACCTCCCACTAGTTTCTCCAACAGTTGGAATTAGTTTAACTAATCTTAACTCATTTTAACTGAATTAAAATCTTAGAACTGAAATTAACTCAACCTAGGATCTTAAAATTTAGGAATTGTTGGGGTTCCCATGTTTTGGCCAGGTTGACAAGACCAAAAGATGAGACAACATAGAACCACTTTCGGACCTTAGGATCTAGCCATCCTAGGTCCAGAGGGATATCTCTATATGAGTCAAAGTGTATACCTTTGAGGCTCTAAGTTATGATTTTAGGCTAGTTATAGGCTCAGGGTTGTTTGTTTGATTGTTTGTGTTTGGTTGTTGGGAAATCAGGAAAGAAGGGTCCAGTATAAGACAAGGATGAGCAAGAAGAAATTTAGGCAAAGGTAGATAACTCAGAGAACATCGAGGCCATTGGGAAATGGAGTCAAGAGAGGATTTACTTGTAATCAGTGTGCAAGCTTTCAGTTGGGCTAGTCATCTAGAGCATTTGGATCTTAAAGGATGATTGGCGAAGTAGAACATTAAGGACTGAAAATGAATGAAGGAGAACCATCCAATCATGTCTATAGATCAGGTCAGAGGTCATTTAACTCTAGACTTGCTTGGACAAAATCAGAGGCAATACAAGGGATCTCAGAAAGGCTTAATTGGGATGGAAAGATCCTAGTGAGGCAGAGGCGGGGTTCTAGACCTCCCAGTGTTCTCAACTCATCCAACTAAATCCTAGCAAGAACATCTGAACATAGATTTCACTAATTCATACATCAGAGAGCAGGAAATAACATCCACTACACTGGTTAAATCAATTGAAATCAATATTCAGATACACATATTAGCAGAAAACATAAGAGGCTGGGAGAGCAGCAACATAAGGTACCTATCAAGGGTAAATCTTATGCCAAACTTCTGATGCGAGCCAGATGAAATGAAATGAAATGGAAATAAACACAGAGATAGAAAAACATCACCAGCTGCTTTAGATCAGGGTCCAAAGAAATGTGCTTATCATATTAAAAACAACACCAATCAGGTACATCATTGCCCACAGCTTGAACATTCAGTCTGAATACATCAAATCTTAGCCTATCTTACAATATTACCCAGAGAACTTGTCTCAAGAGGAAAACGCTTACATTTCTCTGATATCCCATCAACAACCAATACATCATTTCTCTCTGAGTTGTATAGATGAAAAGGAGCAGAAGGGGTAGATGAAAAACTAAATGTTGTACTAAACTCTTGAAACGAAAGAGGGCCGAAGCCCACTCTGCTTTAATGCTGAGTATTTAATCTCTGTCACCCCCTTTATGATAGAGTGATCTTCTCCAGATATGATTTTGACATCTTTCATCTGTGGTGCGGTACTTGTGGTAAATAAACAAAAGGCAAATGAACTACTGAGAAGTCTGCTTCGTAAATGTTCTAATTGCTTTGCACTGTTGTCGGGGTGGAAATTCCTTCAGGTAAGTTGTGCACAATAAAAGCTGTATGGGCACCCTATACTTGATGAAGAAAAACATTCTGCTGATGAATAAACCCTGATATTACCTTTTACCCGCGCTCAGGACCCT
This sequence comes from Pinus albicaulis, assembly GCA_034641835.2. Taxonomy (NCBI): domain Eukaryota; kingdom Viridiplantae; phylum Streptophyta; class Pinopsida; order Pinales; family Pinaceae; genus Pinus; species Pinus albicaulis. The sequence continues at coordinate 470,972,657 of CM076581.1, read as the reverse complement.
TTGACCGATCCTCGAGGTTTTCAAACTGGTGCTTTGCCTCTTAAAACTGCTTCCTTGTGGATCCAAATCTTCAGTCCTGAGTACTGTAGACTATAATCATAAGCTGGCCTTTCTGCTGCTTCCATAAATGTTTCGATTTTGCAAGATCTGGGCTTTAATGGCGCCAGATGGGATTGCGGATTTTCAACAACCTGTCCTTCAATGAAATTTATATCTCCGCCACCCGTTTAGAAATTTCGCTAGAGTACCAGCTCCCATCTCGGCTCTTTGTCTGTGAAACACGCCATTGAAGAGGTACGTATGCATCATGGCGGTTTTCTGCCTCTTTGAAACCCTGCAAAACACATAGACAAGTTAAGGAAATCATGAATGTGGTGGCAGATGATGTGGAGGCGGAGAAAGGTCGTGTAGATGACAATACGGGGGAGAAAATCACAGAAAGAATGGAGGAATGCTCTGGTGGATGGAGGCGGTCTACAGAGCAAATATACGTGGAAAACTTTAAAAAACGCAAAATAGAACCGATATATGCAATGGAATGGGAGACTGTATGGAGGGTGCACGTGGAGATGACGTGGTGGAAATGGGCGATGGTGGAAAAGTCAGCGGCGGGTGAAAAAATCGTGGCCGTCGATCATGGCGGGATCAACGGCGGAGGACGATGGACGGCAGGTCATGACATGGGTTAAGCAATGCACAGCTCAGACGAATGACGACTGTTGGATGAGGTGCTCAAGATCTGACGGTTGATAGTGATTTCGCTCGGCATCCGTGGTCGAAAGATAATGTGCAGGGGATGGGCGATTTTTCCGTCATACAGAAGACACGCGTCGGCAGCTGTATGGAATCGTTGGGTGTTGGAGAGAAACCGCCTACCGTGCATGAGTGGTGCGAAGGAAACCGGTGGGTTTGGAACAGTCGAATGGGGACCACCGGCATCGGACCCGCTGTGGGCCGTCGGATCTTCGTGGAAATGGACGGCGATGGCCCAGCATGGGAAATGGGTAGGGGAAGACACGGGCGCTGGAGATTTAACGGCCACCGTCCGATCAACTGAGATCTATGGCTGAGGCTGTGCCCGATGAACGAATGCGGAAGGCGCCTTTGGGGCTAGTGCTTCGGTCACGGCGCTGGGTTATATGAGGAGAAAAAGGCGCGGGCTAGCGGAGAAGGGGCCGAGGCCTATTATATGGTCGAAAGAGGGTTTTTAACCTATTTTATTGCATTTTGGAGCCTCTAGTGGGTAACGATAGTGGAATAGAGGGGAAAATTGAGGAAACCAAGGATAATGGTGGGATTTGAGGGGGATTTTGGAGGGGTGTAGAGGGTTAATAGGGGAAATAGAGGGGAACAAAGGCACTTCGACATAAGGAAGAAAAAAGGGGGAAAAGGACATTCTGCAGGGGTACAAGGGGTAAATGCAGGCCTTAGGGAAAGGAACCAGCAATGGGGACTTGTATGGGGCAAAGCACGGAGAGACCTCAAGGATGACGTGTCTTCAGGGGAGATGCATCCCTTGAAGGTCTCCAAGATGACATAGCCCCCAACTTGCTTGTCAAGAATTTCATAGGGGGGCTAACAGTGGCTCCACATGGGGACGACTTCTTCTTGAAGGAGGCAAGAAACCAGAAATGATCTTTGGAGTAGGCCAGTTGCCTACTGCTTGGCACATCCCTTTTTTTCGTTGATTTTCAGCTGCCACAATGTGTTGGATACATTAATCAGTAGAAACATTTTTTCCAACCAATCTACCTACCCAGACTTCAGTCCTATCATTTTCTCTTCTTTTAGGGTGCATTGAGCTAGCAGACCCTTTATATTTTATTTCTAAACAAAAAACGAACCTATTCTAAGTCTACCATTATTTATCCATGAGGCTAGATTAAACTGTTGGCCATATATGTTTCTCTACCTGATTCTATTACCTGCTGGGATTAAACGATCCAACAGGTTTCTTCTCCTACATTCTAAGACAGGAAATTCAAAGCAGCCAAGCCAGGATTAAACTGTCTGACTTGCTGTGGATCCAAGGCATAAAAACAAGTGCACATGGATAGAATTTTGCAGAAAACAAAATTGTGAAGGCCTAAAATATGAAACTTGTAGCATCCTTCTTCCTTTCGTGACTCAAGTTTTGAGCATATTAGAGTCACTTCCTTTTCTTCCTTTCAGCTCTGGTTTTGGGCATGTTAGAGCTGATTCTTCTTTTCACTGCTGGTCCAGGTTTTGAGCATATTAGGACCAGCCATTCTGCTCCCTTCGGCTCATATTTTGATTATGTTTGAGCCATTCTTTTTGCCTTTTGGAGGTTCACGTTTTGAGCGTGTCTGAACTTCTCCTTTTTTTTTTTTCAAAACGAAAACACTGCAATGGTATGTACAATGAAATGGAAACTGGAAATTGAAATTTAGCAGAAGTAATTCTTGAGCATCTTGCCATTGACAGGACCCCCAAACAGCTCTGTACCATTAAGTTCTTGTAAGAAAAATGCATTAGGACCCACAGTGGCTTGAATAATATATGGAACTTGCCACAAACTATCAAACTTGCCATGTTTACCTTTGTCCTCTCTCCTTGAATCCCATTTCAGAACCTTGTCCCCAACCTTGAAATCTGAAGCTTTGGCTCTTTTGTCAAACTTCCTCTTTACGTTTTCCTGAACTCTGACAGCTCTGCTATAAACCTTCTCTCTTGTTTGCTGAAGATGGATAGTTTCATTAAGTCTTCTCACCGTGTTGTTTTCCTCTGTCTGAATCTCTTGGACAAGCTTAATCACTGGCACTCCTAGGCTGGTAGGAAAAACTGCATCAGTTCCATAAACGAGCTGGAATGGTGACATTTCAATGGATTTCTTTGTTGTGAGCCTGTCCGCCCACAAAGCATGCACCAACTTTTTGTGCCATGACTTTCTGTTCTCTTCCAACAACTTCTTAATGATGTTCACCAGGATTTTGTTAGATGATTCAGCTAATCCATTACCTTGAGGGTAATAGGCAGTTGAATGACCAAGGGCTATTCCATACCTGTGACAGAAATCAACCATTTTCTTGGATCCGAAAGTAGTAGCATTGTCAGTGATTATTTTTCTTGGACAACCAAACCGAGAAAGGATGTAATCTTCTAAGAACCTAATGATGACAGAATCAGTGGCATTCCTAGTGGGTATAACCTCTATCCATTTGGTGAAGTAATCTGTAGTGGTTAGGATCCATTTGTGTTGTGCAGAAGAAGAGGGGTGAATTTCCCCAATGAATTCTAGGCCCCATTGCATGAAGGGACCTTCTACGGTGATAGGTTGTAAAGGGAGGGGGAGGAGCTTTTTTCTGCCCTCAAAGATTTGGCATTTGTGACAAGCAGTTACCACTTTATGGACATCATTGAAGAGTGTAGGCCAATAATAGCCAGCCCTGAGTATCTTGTTTGCAGTGGCCTTCCAACTCAGGTGGCCTCCACACTCCCCAGCATGGAATTCCTGTTTAATTCTTTCAGCTTCAGGTTCAGGCAAGCTTTTCAGCAATAGGCCATTTGGATTTTTCCAATATAGGTTTTCATTCAGGATGCAGTAATTTGTGGCCTTTAGCTTTATGAATATGGCCTTAGTTTTGGACATTTCTGGAGGGGCATTGAGGTTGGTGAGCACATAAAGGATATCAGAGTACCAAGGAGAGTTTTGAAACTGCTCCTCAACAGTGGGGTCAGGCAATCCTTCTTGCTCATCCAGGGCATTTACCATGTTAATGTCAAGGGTCTGCAAGTTTGACTCAGCCATTAATCATGCCAGGCCTTGACCTTTGATTAGTTTGGTGGGTCTTATTTCGAGGTCATATTCTAAAATTGTAGCAATCCACTTGCCCCTTTTCCCATTAGGGTCTTGAGACAAGCTGTCTTTAACCACTATATTTGGAACATAGGCTATGGTGTGAGAATGAAGAATGTACACCCTAAAGTCTTTTAAGGCCTTGACCAGGGCATAGGCCTGCTTTTCCATAATGTTGTACTTTAAGGGTGCATCTCTTAGCGCTTTTCTGAAGAAAGCAATTGGCTGTTCCATTCCTTATGAATTTTTCTGCAGTAAAACCCCAGCCACTATATGCTAAGAGGCAAATGAAAAGATCAAGAAATCCTTTGAAAAGTCTAGGCTGATAAGGATAGGGGCTTGAGTGAGTGCAAGTTTTACTGACTCAAAATATTTCTTGGCTTCCATAGTCCATCTGATTCCTACACCTTTTTTCAACATGTCGGTCATTTTCTTAAGGTGCTCAGCAAGATTGGGAATGAATCTCCTAAGGAAATTGATTTTCCCTATGAAGGAATGAAACTCCTTGATGTTCCTCGGGTGTGTGATTTGAAGTATCCTGGCCAAGAAGTTTGCCTTCTTGCAGCCCAAACACAGTTTTCTTAGGATTTAAGGACAGACCGTACCTTATACATTTTTCAAAAACTTTCCTCAGATGTTTCAGGTGTTCTTCTTCAGTTTTAGAAAAGACAGTCAAGTCATCTAAGTAGATAACTATGAAGTGTCCTATCTCATCTGAGAAAGCTATATCCATCGCTCGCTGGAAGGTAGCCCCAGCATTCATCAGTCCAAAGGGAATTTTCACATACATGAAGGTGCCCCATGGAGTGGTAAAAGCTGTTTTGAGTTGATCTTCTGGGAGTACCAATACTTGGTTATAACCCGAAAATCCATCTAGCAGGGAGATTCTCTTTGAACCCACTACCTTCTGTAGGATATGTTCCATTCTAGGCAAAGGATAATTGTCTTTTACCGAGGCTCTGTTGAGATTTTTGAAGTCTATGCATAATCTGATCTCCCCTGTTTTCTTTCTCACAGCCACTAAGTTTGACACCCAATCAGAAAACCTTACAGGGACTATTATGCCTGCATCATACATCTTTTTGATCTCTTTCTCTACTGCAGGCAATTGTTTTGGATTGATTCTGCGGAGTTTTTGTCTGAAAGGCTTCTGATTTTCCTTCAAGGGTATCTTGTGTTGTATGATGTTGGTTTCATAGGCCTTTAAGTCTTCATAGCTCCATGCAAACACATCAATAAATTCCTTAAACAGGTCAATGTATTTTTTTTTCATGTCTGCAGGTATAGACTTAGCCAGTTTAATCATTTTGGGCTTATCTTCAGTGCCTATGTTGCATTCTTCTATATCTGAGTCTGCATGTTCTATAGTGGGCTTTTTTGCTACGTCGTCAAAGTCAAAAAAGTCCTCTAGGGGTGCCAGGCATCTGGGTATGTTCTTATCTTTGGCCTGTAGCACCTCCATTTCCTAATTTTCCGTGTTTTCACATCCTATGGTTGAATTCCCAGTTTCTTCAGAAAAGATGTTTATTTCTATGTTACAGGGTGTTTCTTTTTCATCTGGGGAATCCTCACTTGGGCAGTTGTCATCAGATTTTGAGTCGGAATCAGAAAATTCAAACTCATTTCTGCCCATCAAAAAATCTTCAATCTGTTTATCCCCTTCAAAGACCTGCCAATATTTTTCGTTGTCTGGCACCGTAGGTCTAAATTTGGTCTGAATGATGATCTGTGTGTCAGCCGGAGTCTTGGGATATGAACTAGCCAGGAAAGCTAATCTGTTAGCAATAGCGTTTTGACCCCTAGGCACAAACACCAAATCGTATTCTACAAAGGTTTTCAACAGATCCACTGCGTCATTTCTGTAGGCCCTTAGTTGGGGATATTTTGCTGTATATTCACCATTCACCTGTTTTATGACTAACTCTGAGTCTCCTTGCACAACTATCCTACGGGCTCCCAACTTCTTCAACAGATTTAAGCCCAGGATAAGAGCCTCATATTCTGCAATGTTATTTGTGCATTTGAAGCGCAGATTGACAGTGTGGCTCTCTGCATAATCACTTTCTACGTTATGTACCCACACCCCTACTCCAGTGTTTTCCTAGTACAGGATCCATCGAAATTCATTCTCCATGGGGGTTCATTTTCCGTTTCGTCATTCTTTCTTTCCCTACAGCTGGGTTCACCGTTGTGTTGCATTACGGGATCTGTACTAGGATGCGGGTTGTTTTTCTCTTCATGACATGTGTGGAGTTCAGAGAGTTGGCTATCTTGCTGTTTACGTGCTATTTCAGATTCTGGCTCGCTCAGAGTTTCGTTTTCAGTACCCTACCCATGGTCTTCTTCATCGTATTCTTATAGTGTAGCCATTATGTTAAAGTCTATGGGCTCTATGTTGTTGTTTGTATTTCTGTTTCCTGACGCTGGCTCTCCTAAGGATGGGTGGTTATAAAGAATGAAAGAATCCAGGTCTGTATGTACAAAGTACAAGGGTGAATTTTCAGGTTTCTCGGGGCTACTGACCAGGAATTTCATCTGGGACTCCCTATACAATCTTCTAAGTTGGCCAAATATAGGGATAGTGGCATATGAGCCATCCATCTGCATCATTCCTTGCAGTTTGGCTCCCCATGATCTAGATATCAGCATGCCATACTTGGGTGGTACATCTGCCACCACAACATCTATGACCATACATTTAGCTGGGATCTAGGACAAGCTCACACATAAGTCTTTGATTACGCCTAGGCATTTTACTCTGCTAGAGTCAAACGAATACAAATCTTTGTAAGGGCGGGTTATCTCTAGGCCTAATCTTTCCATCACCACCTTAGGCATTAAATTGTGTGACGCCCCTGAATCGTGCATGGCATTGTGAAGTATTTTGTCATGAATGTTGAGACTGATATAAAAAGGTGGAACTACCCATTCTTGAAACTTTCCCTCAATCTTTGGACCAAACAGGAGGGCAGGTTGATTGTCACTAAAATTCACAGTGTCGTTTTTTTCCCCTAGATTCAACACTTTCAAAATTTGGCCTTTATATACATCCTGAGTGGCCAGCTCAGATAATGGTACAAAGAATTTGATTTTTGCAATCTCACTCTCTAAATTGAAAGTGGGTTGGGTCTTTGGAGTGCTTAACTCTGTTTTATTCGCTACTGCCTTAGTAGCTGAATCAGTTTGCGATTTCTCACTATGTACAGGGTCAGGAATCATTTTTTCAGGAGCACTAACTACAGTGCTAGTGTTGCTGGTTGGTTGGCTTTGTTCTTCAGAGTCTTGGTTGTATTTTTCCTTGTTTCTTCTAGAACTTTCAGTTGTTGTTTTACTATTTACAGCAGACGCTTTAGAAGTTTTATCAGGTCTTTTCTTGATGGTAACCCCAGGAGTCTCAGTTTTGGAATTTTCTTGGTTCTTTTTGCTCCTAAGTTCATATTGTTCTCTGACCTGTAACATGGCATTTTCAAATCCTAATCTGTAATCTTCAGTTTCTAACCGTTCCTCGTCTGAGTGTGAAGGTGAGGGCTGGTCTTCCCCTGAATCACAGTTAAGGACTGAGTCTTCTATTTCAAACATGTTTATTTCATTCCCTTCAGATTCTTCTATAATTCCCTCATCTCCATCAAGAAATTTTTGGAATGGGGGAACAACTTGTTGGTCTGGCTCTCTTTGTCTGTTAGGAGTGGTATTGTTTCTTCTAAAGTTTTGGTTCTGATTTTGGTTCTGGTTTCTATTCTGATTGCTAACTGTGACAACCATTTTTTCCATCATTTTCTGTAGTATTTCCACGTTTTTGGATAATCTGTCATAATTTGGGTCTGAAGTGGAAGCTACAGTGTCATCCCTATATGTTACCCTCTTCTCAGCTCTCAATCTTGCCCTCTTTTCCATCAAGTTTGCTTCTATAGTTATGGCTCCTTTATGCATGTCTTCCAATGTGTTATACTCTTTATCTCTAAGCTCATAGGCCATGTCAGCATCAAATCCATCAGGATATTTGGCTAGGGCCATACCTTGAGGGGGTTTCATGTGTGGAGGGAGAGCATTGTAAATGATGTTGAATCTAGTGGTGTAATCATGGATGCTCTCTCCCACATTCCCCTTAAGGGTCATGTAGTCTGCTAGGAGCTGGCGAGGGTTTTCCCTAACTTCCCATTTGTTTATGAAGGTTTGATATAACGCAGGGAGATCTTGGATACTGCCAGAAGGTAAATTTTTAAACCATTTCTTTACATCACCCCATAAGCTTTGGGCAAAGATTCTCATTTTGATTGTTTCATCATCAATTTCCATATAGTCAAAAGAATCCTCCATCTTATCTACATGTTGCTGAGCTGTGATTGATTCTTTAGCGGTGAAGTGTGGGATTTTTTATTGATAATCATTGGGTAAGGGTAACAAGGGCTGAGGTAAAACTAGAGGTGCATACTAGGCTGCCATGATAATGTTTTGATGAGGTACAGGGTTGGCTTGAGCAGCTGGTATATGGATAACAAGGGTATTAGGACCAACAGAAATATGTTGAGCAGATCTGGGATGGGAGAGCCCCAAGTTTTGAATGAAGTGGATATCAGGTGGTGTAGATGGAGGGGTTCCTCTGTCCCTAGTGTGTTGACCACTATGAGATGGTGAACTGTGAAACTCAGGGTCTAGCTGGTCTAGATGATTGAATGACCTAGTCCTTGGTAGTCTATTAGGTAGGTCTAGGTCAGGGAGAAAATGTGATAGAGCTGCTAGTTCTTCTGGTGCAGAATTAGCTCTATGAATGTGACTGGAAACAGTTGGTCTTTTAGGTGTAGGAGCTCCCTTGAGGATACTCTCCGGATTGTCAACTATTTCAGGTGGTTCAGGGTTGGGATAAGCTCTTGTGTGAATGGTTCTGAAAGCCAGAATGTTGTTTCCTAGCCAAGTAGCTTAACCCTACTTGTTACTTCTACTGTGGTTGATTTTTGTCTCAGAGACTAGTCTCCCAGTGGAGTCTAATTGTGAAACCAAGTTAATCAGCAGGCCTACTGATCACTAGTAGAGTCTTTTCATTTAGGAACAATGGAGTCGCTAGGTGGAGGGTATATCTAAGGGGTTACACTGTCCACCACAGTGCTCAGGTACTATCACCTTTCAGGAATCTCCTCAAAAACAGATAACTCCAACCAGAGATTGACTGGGAGGGCATTTACCAGATATGTCACCTTCGAAGAGTGTGAGATCCGGACACTACCTGGCCCTTCCTAGGCTCTGTCTAAGAGTATGATGGATACTCAATAATGGAGGTTGATTTAAGAAAGGAGTGACTTACTGTCAAACTAACCAGAGTTCTAATTTTCTGAGTCTTTAAAAATGTTTAAGGTGAAATGCTCTCAGTTCCCTAGTGGAGTCGCCATTATGTTGGGGTTCCCATGTTTTAGCCAGGTTGACAAGACCAAAAGATGAGACAACATAGAACCACTTTCGGACCTTAGGATCTAGCCCTCCTAGGTCCAGAGAGGGATCTCTCTATATGAGTCAAAGTGTATATCTTTGAGGCTCTAAGTTATGATTTTAGGCTAGTTATAGGCTCAGGGTTGTTTGTTTGATTGTTTGTGTTTGGTTGTTGGGAAATCAGGAAAGAAGGGTCCAGTATAAGAAAAGGATGAGCAAGTAGAAATTTAGGCAAATGTAGATAACTCAGAGAACATCGAGGCCATTGGGTAATGGAGTCAAGAGAGGATTTACTTGTAATCAGTGTGCAAGCTTTCAGTTGGGCTAGTCATCTAGAGAAATTGGATCTTAAAGGATGATTGGCGAAGTAGAACATTAAGGACTGAAAATGAATGAAGGAGAACCATCCAATCCTGTCTATAGATCAGGTCAGAGGTCATTTAACTCCAGACTTTCTTGGAAAAAATCAGAGGCAATACAAGGGATCTTAGAAATGCTTAATTGGGATGGAAAGATCCTAGTGAGGCAGAGGCGGGGTTCTAGACCTCCCAGTGTTCTCAACTCATCCAACTAAATCCTAGCAAGAACATATAAACATAGATTTCAATAATTCATACATCAGAGAGTAGGCAATAACATCCACTACACTGGTTAAATCAATTGAAATCAATATTCAGATACACATATTAGCAGAAAACATAAAAGGCTGGGAGAGCAGAAACATAAGTACCTATCAAGGGTAAATCTTATGCCAAACTTCTGATGCGAGCCAGATGAAATTAAATGAAATGGAAATAAACACAGAGATAGAAAAACATCACTAGCTGCTTTAGATCAGGGTCCAAAGAAATGTGCTTATCATATTAAAAACAACACCAATCAGGTACATCATTGCCCACAGCTTGAACATTCAGTCTGAATACATCAAATCTCAGCCTATCTTACAATATTACCCAGAGAACTTGTCTCAAGAGGAAAATGCTTACATTTCTCTGATATCTCATCAACAAAAAATACATCATTTCTCTCTGAGTTTTATAGCTGAAAATGAGCAGAAGGGGTAGATGAAAAACTAAATGTTGTACTAAACTCTTGAAACGAAAGAGGGCCGAAGCCCACTCTGCTTTAATGCTGAGTATTTAGTCTCTGTCACCCCCTTTGTGAAAGAGTGATCTTCTCTGGATATGATTTTGACATCTTTCGGCTACGGTGCGGTACTTGTGGTAAATAAACAAAAGGAAAATGAACTACTGAGAAGTTTGCTTCGTAAATGTTCTAATTTCTTTGCACTGTTGTCAGGGTGGAAATTTCTTCAGGGACGTTGTGCACATTAAAAGCTATATAGGCGCCCTGTACTTGATGAAGAAAAAAATTCTGCTGATGAATAAACCCTGATATTACCTTTTACCCATGCTCAAGACCCTTTGACCGATCCTCGGGGTTTTCAAACTGGTGCTTTGCCTCTTAAAATTGCTACCTTGCGGATCCAGTCCTGAGTACTGTAGACTATAATCATAAGCTGGCCTTTCTCCTGCTTCCATAAATGTTTCGATTTTGCAAGATCTGGGCTTTAATGGCGCTGGATGGGGTTGCGGATTTTCAAAAACCTATCCTTCGATGAAATTTATATCTCCGCCACCCTTTTAAACATTTCGCTAGAGTACCAGCTCCCATCTCGGCTCTTTGTCTGTGCAACACGCCATTGAAGAGGTACGTATGCATCATGGTGGTTTTCTGCCTCTTTGAAACCCTGCAAAACACACATACAAGTTAAGGAAATCATGAATGGGGTGGCGGATGATGTGGAGGCGGAGAAAGGTCGTGTAGATGACGATACGGGGGATAAAATCACAGAAAGAATGGAGGAACGCTCTGGTGGATGGAGGCGGTTTGCAGAGCTAATATACGTGGAAAACGTTAAAAAACGTGAAAAAGAACCGATATATGCAATGGAATGGGAGACTGTACGGAGGGTGCATGTGGAGATGACGTGGCAGAAACAGGCGATGGTGGAAAAGTCAGCGGCGGGCAAACGAATCGGGGCCGTCGATCGTGGTGGGATCAATGGCGGAGGACGATGGACCATGGGTCATAACATAGGTTAAGCAGTGCGCAGCTCAGACGAATGACGACCGTTGGATGAGGTGCTCAAGATCTGACAGTTGACAGTGATTTCGATCGGCATCCGTGGTCGAAAGATAATGTGCGAGGGATGGGCGGTTTTTCCGTCGTACAGAAGACACGCATCGTCAGCTGTATGGAATCACTGGGTGTTGGAGAGAAACCGCCTACCGTGCATGAGCGGTTCGAAGGAAACCGGCGGGTTTGGAACAGTCGAATGGGGACCACTGGCATCGGATGCGCTGTGGGCCGTCGGATCTTTGTGGAAATGGATGGCGATGGCCCAACATGGGAAATGGGCGGGGGAAGATGCGGGCGCTGGAGATTTAACGGCCACCATCCGATCAACTGAGATCTACGGCTGAGGCTAAGCCCGATGAACGAATGCGGAAGGCGCCTTTGGGGCTAGCACTTCGGTCACGGCGCTGGGTTATATGAGAAGAAAAAGGCGTGGGCTAGCGGAGAAGGGGCTGAGGCCTATTATATGGTCAGAAGTGGGTTTTTAACCCATTTTGTTGCATTTTGGAGCCTCTGGTGGGTAACGATAGTGGAATAGAGGGGAGAATTGAGGAAACCAAGGATAATGGTGGGATTTGAGGGGGATTTTGGAGGGGTGTAGAGGGTTAATAGGGGAAATAGAGGGGAACAAAGGCACTTCGACAGAAGGAGGAAAAAATGGGAAAAAGGACATTCTGCAGGGGTACAAGGACATTCTGCAGTGGTACAAGGGGTAAATGCAGGCCTTAGGGAAAGGAACCAGCAAGGGGGACTTGTATGGGGCAAAGCACGGAGAGACCTCAAGGATGACGTGTCTTCAGGGGAGATGCATCCCTTGAAGGTCTCCAAGATGACATAGCCCCCAGCTTGCTTGTCAAGAATTTCATAGGGGGGCTAACAGGAATCATTGTACACACTTGAAGTTAATCCCACAACTTGAATTAAATAATCTAACTGAGAAATAACAACCCATTTAACTCATTCAATTTGTCTTCTGATGTGGAATTTTGATTTTGTCCTACTTTAATTCAATGGAACATTAAATTAGGAATTTCTTGTTGTATTTTCAGCACACCTACTGGCACAAGTTCTAATGCAATGCCATATCATCAACTCACAACACTTATTCCATCATAATGATGTCATATTTCGACATGGAATCCTCTGATTGATGCCACATATCACATGAATTTGACCCTCTTTCCCATCCAAAAACTCAAAATATAGTGTTAGGTGTCACTTGTGCATTGGTATCACATCATAAATACCTCACTGGTCACATCCTTTTACCATGTCATCAAATTGTACAGAGGATAGGTTTGGGTTCTTGTGATTCTCTTTTCTTTCCCTTGAAACAAAACTTAAAGAAAAAATTATGAATCTACATTTTATGTAGGCCACCACATAGAATTCATTACAAAATTTTAGGTTCGGGACCCTTATGCACCTGCAACCTCGAATAATATACCTTCAAGAAATATCCAACACCTACACCCCCAAATAGCTTGTCTTTCCTAAACAATCAAATACCCAAAACTAGTGTGGAGTTTTTCCTTTATATCATGTACTTTTTACTTTCTTCACCAATAGCATGAACCTCCATAGTTCCTCACATAAGGATGACCACTTAAATTCAAATTGCAATATCTCTTCTATCCTTTGGCTATTTTCTGACTTGCATTCACTATCCTCTTCATTTCACTTTCATGCATAAGAGACAAACCTTTCTTCTTCTTATGCACTCTGATTATGTCAATACCATCCTTAAAAAAATGGTACTTGTTAGTTCATTCACTGAAATTGGCCTTCAGTTGATCTACTCCATGGCTACTAAAGCATATTTTTCATTCCTATTCTTGTTGAAAGATAGTTGTTGAAAGAAAAATTAACCATTGAAATGAAGTCAGAAACGGTTAATCCGAAGATGGTAAATTCTATGTGGAATAGGTGTTTAGAAATATGTTTAAAAAGATGTATATAGGATGTATATAAGTGGAATGTTTACCATCAAACATGGCCAGTGCTATAAAAAATGACAAATGATCTGGATCTCTTGTGGATAGGAGGAAGACAAGTATATTTTTCCAAAGGCAGCAACCATGATTTTTGCCAAAAATTCTAGAGATTTTTGAACAAGAGCGATGGACAGTTGAGATTGTATCATAGAAAAGAAGCAGAAGATGAATGGTCAAGATAGAATCATAGGATTACTGTGGAAGACGGATTTTTGTGAAGCATATCACGTTCATTCATAAAAAATTTCATTGCATATCGCACTCGGCCATAAATATTTCATCGCATATCACATTCGATGAAAGGATCCTGGGAATGCGACAAGGAGTCATGTGTTGGCTTGTTCTATGATTTGCGATGAGTCAAGATTGCGATGAGATGAGATTGCGATGAGACGAGATTTGCGATGTCATATTTGCGAAGGAGTATTGTGAAGAGAATATACAATTTGTGAAGGTGACTGCGATGCGATCTACAGAGATTTAAATGTGTTAAGCCATGTATCAATACATAATTTGTGGTTATGTGATGTTAATCTGAAATCAACTATAAGTGTGGGTTATCACTAAAAATTCCTTAACCCTACTTAAAAACATTCTTATCGATAATTAATCGCATAATTATCTTGGCAGAAGAGATGGCGGACCCACAAAATGCATAGCAGCTCCACAATTAGTGGAGTTAGCTGGACCTTTTCCAGATTTAGTGGAGAAAATGTATGGAAAATTGGTTTTTCCATAATGGAGGCAATATTCGACCAAATTGGGTGCAAGGATAGTCATTATAGACATATTTGGATGTTTTGGAGCCATTGGAATAGGTTGCAGAGGCAGAAGAGTTCATCTACATAGGTTTTTTTTTTCATGAATATTTTTGAAGCCGAGGGCCACTAGGAGGGAAGGTCATGAACAGAGCATTTGGTAACCAAATTGAGTAAAAAAATAGTCATTTATGATAGATTTCGATGTTTTAAATGCATTGGAATAGGTTCAAAAATAATTTGATGCATGTAATTTTTTTTTTGAGAAAATGTGAAAGAATATAGAGGCCCAAGCTATGAAGCTGGACCAAGTATATGTAGCCTAGGAGGGGTGAAATCCTTCATAAAAACTCTATTTTATTGTATCAATTTGTGTGGTCTGATTTCATTTATGTTGTTGCTATTCAACACTCTAAAATCATGCTTTATGATTTCAAAAGCACTCATAAAATTGAACTTTAATTCCTCTTTTGACAGACATAAGCAACAGAGGAACCTGCACATCAAGAATAAGATCAGTGAATAAGTTATCTAAAAATTAAATTAGCAAAGAAATAACTAACATTCAAATACATATCAAGTTGGTATCATAACACTTTCATTTTTGAGCTAAAATACTAAGCCTCTGATCATTCCTCCCCACTAGAAGCCTTTTGGACCTCAAAATATCTCTAATTACTAATTTTTTCTATGAGGGTACTATTCCCTCACCCTTCCAGTCTCTATCCACTGAAATTTTCCCAATTTCATCATTTGGAGCTTTTCACAAAAAGTCAAAAATTTCCTTGATTCTTGCGTCCTCCTCTTGCTGTCATTAACACTGTCATGCTGCAATATTTATGAATTTGCAGAACAACAATCTATTCTTGTAGAAACTATCTTGTTCCTACCTTGGTCAATTAGTCAAAGGAAACTTAGAAACTTTCTCACCTTGCACACTATCACCATGGGGATTTTTAGTTGATCTCACTTTGAACTTGGTTCGATTCTTGACCAAGTATCTTTGCCATTGCCCTGTACATTTTGGAAACCAATAATAAGCATTTGTGGAACCCATGCGTTCTTTTCCAAGCTACCTTGTCACTTTCTCTTTGACCTTTTCACCCTCTTGCACCGACATCTTGCTTCCAATACCGCTCAACACTAATGTAGACTACTGCAAATGTTTTTCACCTTCTTTCAAAGGCAACCTATTAACATCCTGAAAAAACTCCTTACAACCATAAGCATCTTTTTGAAAAGTGTGATTCAAAACATCTCTTTGTTTGATCATCAACAATGTCAAATTTTGACTTTCATTCACTATCCTCTTCATTTCACTTGCATGCATAAGAGGCAAATTGGTCTTCTTCTTATGCACTATGATTTTGTACTCAATACCATCCTTAAACAAGTGTTACTTGTTCTCATGGAAATGAAATGCAACTTTCCTATCATACAGATAAGGAATTCCTAATACAATACCTGATATTTCAAGTGGCACCACATCAAGCTCAACTTCATCAACAAAGTTTGAGTTAATGGCGAATCTTGGTAAGCACTTGTAACCTGCAAGTTTTCATTATTTAAAATCCAACCCAAAGGATATGGTCTTGGATTTCTAATTGTTTCAAGGCCTATTTTCCTAACCAAACCTTCGAAGATCAAGTTATCTTGTGACCCACTATCAAAAAGTGTATCAATCTTGGTATGTTTAGAGACAACTCTAATGTGGAAAATTTATATTCTTGTATCTTCATCATGAGTATCATTTGAAAAATTTGAAGAACTAGTGCTTGCAACATGTTTAACTTTCAAAACCATGGTTGTATTTTTTGTTGCATCTCCTCAATCTGACCCTAAGTCATTTTCAGTTATAGAAACAATTTTTCCTTTCTCTTTAGCTTTCAGTCTATTTTGTTTCAATTTTGGATGAAGTTTCCAACAATGGTCTTCATCATGGCCGGTCTTTGAAAAATTTTTGCATGTGATTTTTTCCTTCTCTCTTTTTATAGAGCTATTCCTTTTTCCTCTTCCATAAAACTATCCTTTCCCTTTACCCTCACTTTCTCCTTTCTCCTCTATGCTTTATTTTCCCTTTGCCTCCAAGTGTCTAGCTTGTACAAAAACTTCATCTAATTTTTTTGGGTTAAACATAAGAATAGTATGCTTCAAATAGGAATGTAAACCCCCAATGTATTTCAAGAGTGTATATTGGGAATTCAAATTTACTCCTAGTAAAAATCTCTCTTTCTAAACTCCTGGGTATACTCTTGAATTGTTTGACCCTTGAGTTGCTTAAAATTTTTCCAACTCATAATAGCTTTTTTCATATAGGCTAATGGATAAAAATGTATTTTAATGGAAGAAATAAAATCAACCCAAGAAATGGATATCTTACCATGGATTCACATTTCCTCTTGAGTCTTTGCTTCCCAGCAAACTAGTGCATCTCCTTCTAGCGTTAGTGAAGCCAACTAAATCTTTATGTCGTATTCATGAAGGTTCTGAATTCTGCAACACACCTCCAATCGATGTATCCAATTATCAAGCCTTTTTTCATTTACCTTTCCATTTTACATGGGTAGTTCAAAATTAATGTCCAACTTGAGTATTGGAGTCTTTCCCTTTGTGGCTTTTGAGTGAGTGTGAGTGGTATTTGTTGCAGAAGTGGAAGATGATGTGGATGGGGATGATGAGGATGATGAAGATGGTGGAGATGAAGGTGGCTTTCCTCCGGTTCCCTTTGAACTCTTCTCTTCATCCTTCTTACCATCTAAATTTTCTTCTCCATATGAAGGAATGGAACCTCCTCCCGCTCTTGGTGCAATGAATGCATCAAACATGTTTTTAACCATCCTCTCTATGTCTTTGAAGTCTCTCTTGACATATCCATCTTCTAAATGTCCTTGAGTCTCTCCAATACATGACATGATGGCTATGGATTCAAACTCAACCTTTGTTGCTTGTACCTCTTCAATCACTTCAACTTATTTTAAAAATTGTACCTATTCAATATCAACTGCTTGAGACAAAACTTGAGGTCATTCAAGTGCAGCTATGAGTGCAATTTTGGGTGAGGATGATGATATTTCATCTCTCCTTCTTCTGGTCCTAATCTGAGGACTTGCAACCAATAACTTTCCTTCACCTTTTTGTAACTTTAACCTTGTCAAAATCACAAAATTTGCAACCATTAAACTTTCACAAAACTTCAAGAAACTATAAAGCAAATAACCTTTCCTTTCAACCTTGCATTTCAACCTTTCTTTTCAAGAACCAAATGGGTTACCTCCCAAGAGGGGAATTCAACATGAGATTCAGTTGTAGTAGGATGTTCCACTTCCAAATATTGGTATGTATCGCATGTAAACTATGGAGAGTATGGAAATCAAGAAGAAAATTCAGCAATTTTTGAACAAAGGTATCATACACCCATCTACTTTGCCATGTAGTTCACCAATTGTTTTGGTACCAAAGAAGGATGGGAATTGGCACATGTGCATCTATTTTCATGCATTGAATAAGATCATGGTAAAGAATCGCTACCCACTCCCATGCACTAATGATTTGCTAGATCAGTTGAAGTATGCAAGATATTTCACTAATTTAAACTTGCAAAGTGGTTATCATCAAGTTAGAATAACTGAAGAGGACATTTGGAAAACTGCTTTCAAAACTAGACAAGGATTGTTTGAGTGGTTAGTTATGCCATTTGGTCTAAAAAAGCTCCAGCTACTTTCATGAGAGTCATGAATGATGTACTTATAACATTTCTAGATGACTTCGTCGTTGTTTACTTAGATTACATACTTATATTCAGAAAATCAAAATAAGAACATGTCATGCATGTCAACAAGGTACTTGATGTCTTGAAAATAGAGAAATTGTTTTTAAAGATGTCGAAGTGTGACTTTAGCAAGAATTATTTGGTGTATTTGGTACACATTGTTGGAGGAGGTGAGTTGAATATAGACACTTCCAAACTAGAGGTCATTCTGAATTGGCCCAAACCCAATAGAGTTACAGAGGTAAGAAGCTTTCTTGGGGCAACACAATATTGGAGCAAATTAATTACTAATTTTTCTTCCAGTGGAGTTCTGCTACATGCATTGGAAAGTGTCAAGAAAGTATTCCATTGGGGATATGTACAGCGAAAATCATTTTATGCTTTAAAGAAAAATATAAGTTCAACACCGATATTAGAACTTTCGGATCTTAGACAACCATTTGAGATCCAAACAGATGCAAGTGATTATGCTATGGAAGTGGTGCTAATGCAGCATGGTAAGCCTATTTCATTTCATTCTAAAATTTTTAATGGAGCTGTGACTAATTATCCCACCTATGATAAATATTTATATGCATTGGTACAACGTGTAAAGAAATGGAAGCACTATTTGATGGGGAAAGAGGCCATTATACATACCGACCATCAACCATTGCAGTACTTAAAATAACAGTCAAAGTTGCAGCAATAAAGACATTTTAGATGGATGGGATTTCTACAAAATTTAATTTGGTTATCATGTACAAAAATGGAATCTACAATAAGGTAGTTGATATGATTTCTTGGTATATTGTAAATTCATCTATTATACTCAATCACAATTCAATTATGCATGAAAGTTACATTGAAAAATATGCCTATGATAGTGATTTTCAAGATGTGTATGAAAGCTTGAGTCAAGGAAACCAAAATGAAGAGTTAGATTATCATGTGCATAGAATTTTTTTGTATCACTTGGGTAAGTTATGTATACCATAGGGCGAAAGTAACAGTATCGTAATGGAGGCGCACACATCATTGATTGTTGGACATTTCAGTGTAGGCAAGACAATAGAAAATCTCTAAAGGTATTTTTATTGGCCACACATGATTGATAGTGTCTTTCATTTTATTAGAGGATGTTATTTATGTGCAACAATTAAGCCTACCAATAGGAAACTTGGATTGTACACTCCACTTCTAGTTCCTTCACATCCTTGGGAGAGTATCTCAATGGATTTTGTAAGTGGTCTTCCTATGTCAAGGAAAGGTCATGCTTACTTGTATGCTGTGGTAGATTAGTTCAGAAATTGTGTCTTTTGATGCTATGTACGAAAAAAATTACATCTAAAAAAACCGCTAATCTTTTCTTTCAAAATGTATGGGTTCATTTTGGTCTTCATACTTATATTGTAAGTGATCAATATTTACTGTTTGTTGGGAATTTTTGGTCAAAATTATGGGACATGATGGACACAAATTTGAAGAAGAGTACAACATTTCATCCGCAAAAAAATGGTCAAACTGAGGTGGTAAATAGGACATTTATTCATATTTTTACAGGTTATTCTAGCAAGAATCCCAAGTTGTGGGATGAACATTTGCATTACATTAAACATGCATACAACAGGGAAAATAATTTTTCCACAAATACATCGCCATTTGAGGCATGTTATGGTTAATTTCCAAGATCGCCTTTGGACTTAATATTTGAGAAATATGTCGCTATATATGGTCATAGTGACATAGATAAGGCAAGAAAGTTCATTGAGAAAATTCAGTGGATACATCACACAGTGCAAGAGAAAGTTGAAAAGAGTCAAAGCAGCTACAAGGCAAGGCATGAGAAACATCGTGTTGGTCATAAATTCCAGGTTGGAGATGAAGTTTGGTTGTATATCAAAAAAGAAATATTTCAAGGGTAAGGTAAAAAGATCAAGCCAATCCGTTATGGTCTATTTAAAATTCTGGAAAATATTGGTACTAATGTATTTAAGCTAGATTTTCCTCCTTATATGAAAAGATATTTTGTCGTTAATGTTGAAAATTTTAGATTTTTGAGCCTCCTTTGATTGACGATCAAAGAGAGCATTTTCAACTGCCATCAATAGATGATTTCTCGCCAGAATATCTTGATGAACTTCAACAATATCTCATACTTGAAAGAAGAATCAGAACTTCAAGAAGAGGGAATGTTGAATACCTTAGAGTGGGACTCAAGGAAAAAATCCTTCAAAGGCAAAATGGATGGAGAGTGTGTTGAACCCTTAGTTAAACTGAGAGTGGGGGGGTGAATCAGTTTGACACATACATGAACTTTTAAAAATTTTCTCTTAAAACTTATTTACACCTTCACTTCATGATCAACTTAATATGTGAGCAATCTTTATTAGTGAGAAGCAAGTATCAAAAAGATTTGTTAATGTAACAGTAGTCTTAATATGTGGGAAACAAGTATTAAGCAGATTAGATAAACCACATCAACACATAGACATCATGCACAGAGACACCAGATATAAGTGTAAACCCATGAAGGGAGAAAACCACATCTTATTATTGTTGTGATGCAAAGGCAAGCTCCAACTCCCTCTCACCACTGATTTTCTGTAGGCACCAACCTACAGGAGGCTCCTACCTCAATTTTGCAAGCTACAACTTGCAAGGAAGCTCCAACTCCCATTAATTTTCTGCAGGCACCAACCTACAGGAGGCTCCAACCTCAATCAGCTACAACTGACATTTTATCAAGCTACAAATTGATGTGGAAGCACCAACTCCCATCTATTTTCTGCAGGCACCAACCTACAAGAGGCTCCAACCTCAGTCAGCTACAACTGACATCTATCAAGCTACAACTTGATAGGGAAGCTCCAACTTCCTTACTCTTTCAAAAGAGAAACACTTGTTGATTTACCTTGGATATCAGCTCTGTTTTGTTCCAATTGCTATGTTGTTCATCTATTCTCATATCTGCCCTGTATCATCTCTGCATCTTCTCAGATTCTCTATCAGCTTCTCCTTCTTCTCTACTCAGCTCCTCTTTCTTCTCTGCTTCACTGCTTCATTTCTGCATTCTCTTCACTCACTCTCTCTCTCTCTCTTCTAACTCAACACTTTGCATATCAAAATGATATTACTTATAGAAATCCTCACATGACTGTTTGTATTCCTCTAGGAATTCGAAATGGATGGTCATACCCCTTGGTCTTCTGCCTCCTCATTTCTTTATCCAACTCAATTTAAATCATAATAATATGTACAAAATTTCCATGCTACAGTGGGAGTTTTTTTTTCCTTAGGATACTTGCCTTTGCATCACAAACAATACAAAATTATTTACAACATTTACATTCACATTTTTAATTACATATTTCAATATCACTCAGCTCCTCTTCTGAACTTTGGCTTTACTGGATTTTGTCTTTTTCTACTGTTGTTAAGAAACTGTTCTGCATACACTTTGTTCACTGTCATCAACATATTCCCTGTTTTCTGTGCTTATTCACCTATCCAACTCATTCCTATACATATTCCTGTCAGGCCTGTAACTTCTGTGTATCTCTGCATGCTCTCCTCTTCTTTTTTTCCTTTCCATAATTGCATTCAAGTTTCATACCCCATCATTTTCCAAGTCCGGACAATCTCACAATCTCTGCTTTGTTCTATGCTGGCAGTTTCAATGCTTAAATATGAAGTGTTAATAAATCAACCATATTCCCAGTACTTTTCAATATTTCACTTAACTGTGTGTAAATGCATCCCAATATTTCATTGCCCAATAATTTTCCCAATCCGGGCAATCTCCAACTTCTCTTTAATTCCATGCTGGCAAATTCAATTAAATAAGGCTGGGTTATTAAACCATGTAAATTGACCTCAGCAGGTACATATATCAACCCACGTAGCAGATCCATATATCTATTTCGGTGTTCTTCAATTTTTAATGGAATCCCATGTATATCGGCATACCTTTATTAATTCATAAACCTTAGTACATCTTTAATTTATTTATCAAATTCGAAGAATTTGATAAATAACATAAACAACGACCTTTTTATTATATTTTTCCGCCCTATATTTTCCTCCGAACCTTATATTAAGACCATAAAACATCGAGAACCATAATTAAACCAATTCATTTATATATATGACTCCGCTAGGACCCACAATTCAGTCAAACAACCAATCCACGGAATGCACCGTACCTAGCTTAATCTCTGTGCGCTTTTATTAAACCTCGCGCATCTTCGTTTAATGATCTCCGTCCGATGCTCCTTCGCTAGATCAACATTTTATATCCATTTCGCTCGGTGTCTTTGGTCGGTGTATAACGCACGAAATTGCAAGTTAAACGGTGGCTTCCAATACCGCCTATGCCACGTGTCACGAAGTCTATGGAATCGCTGCGATTTCTGCAAAACCACCTTACGGTCGAAAGGTGGTGCGGAATTGGGAAATCCGCCTCCATGAACCCGCTGGTGGTTTCAGTCCCCTCATGGTTCCTCCGGTCAAGGTTCCAGTTCTCCTTTATTATTTATATATTTTGTTACGACTATGGTTCCGCCTTTGACTATGGTTTCGCCTCTGACTCTGGTTCTGCCTCCATTCATACTGTAGTCAATACATAGTTTCTTGTTATAAAAGGTTCTTTTATACTCTGACGCAGAGTTCCACCATACATAACCCTTGCAGAGTTCCACCATACATAACACGATTTTGTTTATTCTTATGCAGAGGTTTATTATGCATTTCTTATAAATACTCTGCTACAGGGTCTCATTCATACAGAATTCTCGTCAGAGGGTTTGTATATTCTCCCCACAAGCGCATACAGTTTGGACAGTTACACTGGGACAATTTCCTCATATGATTCGACCAAGAACACATAAAGTCACACATGGAACTTATTCACAATTCTTCATAAATAGATATATGTATATATGTTTCTTTTACTCCAGCCCTCTTCTGCCATTTAAGCAATACTCCAACTCATCCCCAAGCATATTAAGTCTTTACTACAGATTTAGTCTATCATTGATGAATAATTGCTCAATAATTCATCTGCAAACTGTATTAAACCCCTAATTCATAGATAAACCAATTCTGCTTCAATTCCTCTATTTCTTCTGCTGCCTCTGCTACTTCTCTGTCTCTTTTTCCTTATGGATAGTTTGGGTGCTGCTCCTGTCTTTACCTTTGCCATATCCTTTGCCATCTCCTTTCCTTTGCCATCAATGACAACATTTCCAACAGTCTCCCCCTTTGGCATTGATGGCAACATACTTCCTCTGCTTGCCTTTTGAAAACCCCTCTTTTTTGTTTTCTCCCCCTTTGACATCAATGGCAAAGGGTTGCTCATTTCCTGGTCTTCTTTCTACATTTCCTCTCTCTGAGTTATGTTTAGGCCATCTTCTGCTGACTTTGTACCATTCTGCTCCAGACTGATGTACAAGACTTGTTGAGAGAACACTTTGAGGATTATTGGACTTGAATATACACTGTAAATTGATACAATCCAAAGCACAGTCTCCTTTTACTAGTATAAGGCCGAAAGTGAGGATAATGATCCTTCATAGAACACATTGTACCAGCTTTATTTAATCAGAGATGTATGATTGGATCAAGAATTAAAATACTGAGAAGGCTTCAAATATGCTTCTGTCTCTGTCTGATGTAGTGAGTTAATATATTTTTGTTGAAGAAGATTGTAGATTGAATATGTCTCTTCCTGTAATATTCATCTGCAGTACCACACCTGTTCAATTATGATAATGATGCCAATATTTCTTTTATTGCTATGGTACACCTTTCCTACCTGTTGTTGATGACATGAACTAGGATGCTGACAAGGATATTACTTGTAAAGACTGAAAGGTCCTTGTTGCTGTTGTGAACAAGGAATCAAACTAGAGTTTACAGCTTATTATAAGAATAGGCAATATCTTTCAATATTAGAGGCCAACTGACTTTCCTTCTTGTACAATGTGCTTTCAAAACAAACCCTTCAATGCATTGGTCAGTTTCACTTATCAACTATGCAGTTTTATTTATGACATAATGGTATGTATGTCAATAGTCAATGTCTCTTTAAAGGTGGATTACCAGTAAATCCTTTGTGCTGAAGTAGGATTTAGATGATTTAAAAACACTTTTGAGCTTCAGATGGTAATCACAGTTAGTCCTTTACTCTTCAGATACTTTGACTTTTATATCAAAATGAACTTCCACAAAAGCATAGTCAATATGTTTAATTGAAAACTCAGCTAACAAACTTCATCCAATTTATGAACAATCTTCAAATAGAGGCCTTGAAGATATATGTATTGACTTCAAGAAGGCACGCAGTTATATATATAGAAACAGAGACTTCTTTAATGTCTAATATAATGTTTCAAGTGTAAACAAAGCACTGATCTTTTAGCTCTATTATTGACCTTTTCATGCTGAATGCAGATAACCCTGGGAATTTTACCTTGATGCAATCTTGCCATAGTCCTTTGATCCTGTGGACCTGTATCATACTGCCGCTCCACTGATAATGCTTGGTAATCTGTTGATAAGCATGCTGCTCGTACCTAACCATCAATTGATATTATTTTGATAAAATATGCAGAGATTTCACTTTAGCTTGCACATTTACCCATAATTTAAGACTTCCTTCATAAATTATTCTATTGAGCTTTCCATTGTTCACCTCAACAGTCATTAATATCCTCAATCTGATCTTTTCATCATTAACTATTTTCTTATTCTGCCATTCTGTTCAAAGGAATGTCACTGCATTTTCCTTTGCTATGACAATTCTAGAATCATTGCTGCTTTATATTGATTTATATATACCACTTCAACTATTCTGACATGATGATCTTCAGAAGGACATCTTCAATTTCTATACTATGAGTCTTCATGGGCTGATTACTCAGATATTTGTCACTTATTTGAATTCATTCCTCCAAGGAGACTTTTCATAGATCAATTATGTACTGACATCAAGATAGAAGACACTTTTCTTACTTAATCTTCTTAATGTGATTCATTGTTAATTCTAGTAGAATGATACACAATGTGATCAATACTTAATGTGCTGATGTCTTCCAAGCTTACATGTTCATAGCTGATGTTCTCTCTACCACCAAGGCTTCTTACTGTCTTCTCTTCTTTCATCAATTTGTCTGCTACTTAATACTTCAGATGATCTTCTTCCTCTATAGTCTTCTTTTAGAGAAATTTTCTTTCCCTTCCTAATCTTATAAATGTTTTCATTCCAAGGAGCTCTTCTCAGGCTACTTTCATGGGGTCTATATATGAACTGCTCTCCCCCTGGGATGTTGCTTCATATTTGTCACTAGATGGATTTGAGCTTTGTTTCCTAGAGCAGCTCCCCCTGAGACTATGAAGGATTCATTATGTTATTGAGGTAATAGGCTCCCCCTTTCTCTTTTACTTCCATACTTTATTGGGGTTCTTCATAATGTCTGCACTTCTTTTAAATTCATAGTTTTGTTTGATTTGCTTTGATCCCATCATCTGTCTAGAGTTCTTTCATGTATATGGCAGATTACAGTCTTTTGCTTTGTGACCGAGTTTGAGGCATACATAACATCTTATTTGACCAATATGCATTTGAGCTGATGTATAATATTTTGTTTCTCTTCTTGGATATATTTTACAATCAACAATTTTATGTCCAAAATTATTGCATGCATAACAATAGCCATGGAAATGATTTGTGTACCTGTTGAAAGATTGTTCTTTCCATTTGATTGCTTGAGGGAATATTCTCTTTTGCTACATCCTTTGCTGATTGGATTGGATTGGATTTGTCTTGCAATATGTTGCATTATGTCCTTGTTTGTGGTAGGAAAAACATGTGCTATTTTTCATAGGAGGGAGGAACCTCCTTTGACATCTTCCGAATTTGTTCAATACATCCTTAGGAGCATATGAGCCTTCAGCAATTGATTGTTTCATCTTCTCATTCTCTGTTCTTTCATTTTGTTGCTTGATTCTATTTGTTTCTCTGCAACTCATGTTCTTGCTAGATTCTATTTTTGTAGGAATCTGCTGAGTTGCTTTATTATCTTTTACAGCCTTCACAAAGATAATTTTCTTGTTATCTTCTACCCTGGGCTTACTAGTTTCTCCTTCATATCCTATCCTAGCCTTTATGAGAGGTGACCTTTGTGCATTTAGAATCTGATCCAACTGTTCAGAGCCTTTCATTAGAGGTGTATTCATTAATAGTTCTCTTTGGGATTTTTCTAAGTTCTTTCTTAGGCTCACTACTTCTTCTTCCAATCTTTCACATTCCTGACTTTTCTCTCTCATTTGTTGCAGCAGAGTGTCTTCTACTTTCTTTGCCTCTTCAATTTGTGTCTTCAGGCAAATAATTTCTTTTTTGTCTTCATATTCTTTCTCATCACATATTTGTACCAATCTCTTAAGGTCTTTTTTTTCATTCTTCAATTTTTCTATTTCAGTCAAAGCTGTGTCAAGTTTGGATTTTTCTTCTGCTGCAATTTCTTCATGGATCTTAATACCATTCACACTAGCAGGTACCTCATTTGATTGAACATCTTCCTTTTGACATGAATTTTTCTTCTTCTTGATTCTCTTCTCCTTCTTGAAAATGCAATCCTCGGTGTCTACTCCATGGATGAAATTCAATCTGTCCCAGATTTCTTTTGCAGAGTCTAGATCCATTATCAACTCAAGGTCCTTGTTATGAAGACTGTCATATATCACACATTTTTCCTTGGCATTCCTCTGTTGTTCTTTCACCGTTGGGGAGTCTGTGAAATAACCATCACATACAAGCTTCCATACTTCAGGTTCATAAGCCAATAATCCTGTTTTAACCTTATCTCTCCATTCAGGAAAGTTTGTTGTATTTAACACAGACACATTTTGATAGTCTATGACTTAACCAGATCTCCTTCAAGCTATTAAGCTTACACCAAAGGAACCCGCTCTGATACCAATTTTTGAACCCTTAGTTAAACTGAGAGGGGGGGGGGTGAATCAGTTTGACACATACATGAACTTTTAAAACTTTTCTCTTAAAACTTATTTACACCTTCACTTCATTATCAACTTAATATGTGAGAAATCTTTATTAGTCAGAAGCAAGTATCAAACATATTTGTTAATGTAACAGTAGTCTTAATATGTGGGAAACAAGTATTAAGCAGATTAGATAAACCACATCAACACATAGACATCATGCATAGAGACACCAGATATAAGTGGAAACCCATGAAGGGAGAAAACCACATCTTATTATTGTTGTGATGCAAAGGCAAGCTCCAACTCCCTCTCACCACTGATTTTCTGTAGGCACCAACCTACAGGAGGCTCCTACCTCAATTCTGCAAGCTACAACTTGCAAGGAAGCTCCAACTCCCATTAATTTTTTGTAGGCACCAACCTACAGGAGGCTCCAACCTCAGTCAGCTACAACTGACATTTTATCAAGCTACAACTTGATGTGGAAGCACCAACTCCCATCTATTTTCTGTAGGCACCAACCTACAGGAGGCTCCTACCTCAGTCAGCTACAACTGACATCTATCAAGCTACAACTTGATAGGGAAGCTCCAACTTCCTTACTCTTTCAAAAGAGAAACACTTGCTGATTTACCTTGGATATCAACTCTGTTCTATTCCATCTGCTCTGTTGTTCATCTATTCTCATATCTGCCTTTTATCATCTCTGCATCTTCTCAGATTCTCTATCAGCTTCTCCTTCTTCTCTGCTCAGCTCCTCTTTCTTCTCTGCTTCACTGCTTCATTTCTGCATTCTCTTCACTCACTCTCTCTCTCTCTTCTTACCCTTTGCATATCAAAATGATATTACTTATAGAAATCCTCACATGACTGTTTGTATTCCTCTAGGAATTCGAAATGGATGGTCATACCCCTTGGTCTTCTACCTCCTCATTTCTTTATCCAACTCAATTTAAATCATAATAATATGTACAAAATTTCCATGCTACAGTGGGAGTTTTCTTTTCCTTAGGATACTTGCCTTTGCATCACAAACAATAAAAAATTATTTACAACATTTACATTCACATTTTTAATTACATATTTCAATATCACTCAGCTCCTCTTCTGAACTTTGACTTTACTGGATTTTTTCTTTTTCTACTGTTGTTAAGAAACCGTTCTGCATACACTTTGTTCACTGTCATCAGCATATTCCCTATTTTCTGTGCTTATTCACCTTTCCAACTCATTCCTGTACATATTCCTGTCAGGTCTGTAACTTTTGTGTATCTCTGCATTCTCTCCTCTTCTTTTCTTCTTTTCCATAATTGCATTCAAGTTTCATACCCCATCATTTTCCAAGTCCGGACAATCTCACAATCTCTCCTTTGTTCTACGCTGGCAGTTTCAATGCTTAAATCTAAAGTGTTAATAAATCAACCATATTCCCAGTACTTTTCAATATTTCATTTAACTTTGTGTAAATGCATCCCAATATTTCATTGCCCAATAATTTTCCCAATCCGGGAAATCACCAACTTCTCTTTAATTCCATGCTGGAAAATTCAATTAAATAAGGCTGGGTTATTAAACCATGTAAATTGACCTCGGCAGGTACATATATCAACACACGTAACATATCCATATATCTATTTCGGCGTTCTTCAATTGTTAATGGAATCCCATGTATATCGGCATACCTTTATTAATTCATAAACCTTAGTACATCTTTAATTTATTTATCAAATTCGAAGAATTTGATAAATAACATAAACAACGACCTTTTTATTATATGTTTCCGCCCTATATTTTCCTCCGAACCTTATATTAAGACCATAAAACGTCGAGAACCATAATTAAACCAATTCATTTATATATATGACTCCGTCAGGCCCCACAATTCAGTCAAACAACCAATCCACGAAACGCACCATACCTGGCTTAATCTCTGTGCGCTTTTATTAAACCTCGCGCATCTTCATTTAATGATCTCTGTCTGATGCTCCTCCGCCAGATCGACGGTTTATATCCATTTCGCTCGACGTCTTTGGTCAGTGTATAACGTGCGAAATTGCAAGTTAAACGGTGGCTTTCAATACCTCCTATGCCACGTGTCACGAAGTCTATGGAATCGCTGCGATTTCTGCAAAACCCCCTTACGGTCGAAAGGTGGTGCGGAATTGGGAAATCCGCCTCCATGAACCCGCTCGTGGTTTCAGTCCCCTCATGGTTCCTCTGGTCAAGGTTCCAGTTCTCCTTTATTATTTATATATTTTGTTACGACTATGGTTCCGCCTTTGATTATGGTTCCACCTCTGACTTTGGTTCCGCCTCCATTCATACTGTATTCAATACACGGTTTCTTGTTATAAAAGGTTCTTTTATACTCTGACGCAGAGTTCCACCATACATAACCGTTGCAGAGTTCCACCATACATAACACGGCTTCGTTTATTCTTATGCAGAGGTTTATTAAGCATTTCTTATAAATACTCTACTACAGGGTCTCATTCATATGGAATTCTCGTCACAGGGTTTGTATATTCTCCCCACAAGCGCATACAGTTTGGACAATTACACTGGGACAATTTCCTCATATGATTTGACCAAGATCACATAAAGTCACACATGGAACTTATTCACAATTCTTCATAAACAGATATATGTATATATGTTGCTTGTACTCCAGCCCTCCTCCGCCATTTAAGCAATACTCAAACTCATCCCCAAGCATATTAAGTCTTTACTACAGATTTAGTCTATCATTGATGAATAATTGCTCAATAATTCATCTGCAAACTGTATTAAACTCCTAATTCATAGATAAACCAATTTTGCTTCAATTCCTCTGTTTCTTCTGCTGCCTCTGCTACTTCTCTGTCTCTTTTGCCTTATGGATAGTTTAGGTGTTTCTCCTGTCTTTACCTTTGCCATCAATGACAACATTTCCAACAGAGTGAAAGGGTGAGGGAGATGTACCCTCACCTAATGAAAAATTGATAGTATCTTTTGGGGTCCAAAACGCTTCTAGTGGGGAGGAATGATCAGTAGCTCAGTATTTAGCCAAAAATTGAAAGTGATTATAAATGATTCATACTAGAATGAATGGATAGATCTCATCACCGAGATTCAAACACAACTTATTTCATCAAATTCTGAGTTCGTATGAGTGAGTTATGGTCTGATGTTCGTTTTCCAAAATAGGTAAACAATGTGCAAAACAGTGACAGACTGATGACTTGGCAGTCTAGTCAGCTCCTTAGGAATATTCAATTAATATTCTCTAGTTTTTCAACTAGTGACACCGTGAAAAGTGTAATCTCTAGATTCTCCAATGTTTCTTTCCCTCTCGGTGGAAAGGTTGGAATGTGCATACATAACATATTGCAAGGTCAAGGTTGGTCGCATATTTATTTAAAACAAAGGTTGGGACCAATGGTTGAAACCATATTCGAATGACAACACAACATATATCTGTGACATATTTCATTAACCAAAAGTATTAAACCTTGGTCCAAAGCATTAGTGCATTCAACCATCTCGCATCAGTAGTTTAGGAGTAGAGGACATAAGACAACAAAAAATTATTTACGATTTCCAATTGCGTGGTAAGTGACATGGTGATAAGGTGGGTCCTACCAATCGCATCAGTATTTTTTAGAAGGAAACATAAATCATTAAAAGGTGGCGGAATTGTGATGTGATATAGCAGATCGGGGTATCACAATCACAAGATGGAGCATGCAACAAAGAATGATTTATAACAGGGCTTCGGTTTGCGATCTACGATAAGTGATTGTGATGCGATATGCGGAGATTTAAATGCACTCAATCCCACTAAAACACCACTTATCTTAACATTAATCACATACTTATTTTAGCGGCATCTTTGGCGGACCTGCTAGATTCGACAGACTTCCACATTCAGTGGAGTTAGCCGGCTAGATTCCATATTTAGTGGAGAAATAGTAGGAGAATTTGTTTTTTCCATAACTGAGGAAATTTTTGACTAAATTCGGAGCAAGGATAGTCATTCTTGGTAGATTTTGATGTTTTGGAGCCATTGGAGAAGGTTGTAGAGGAAAGAGGAAACTGTAAACAACACTTTTTCACAATTGAAGCTAATACAAAGGCCCACACTATGAAGTTGGACCAAGGAGATGTAGCCCAGGAGGGGTGAAATCCTTCATCAAAAACTTGTGTATTTGTCTCTATTATTTGTGCTTGCTGTGTTTTATTATGTTTTTGTTCAACATTGAGTTTCCATGCTTTTAAGTTCATGAAATACACTTAAGCTCACCAAGTTTAATGAATTTTCACTCATAAAAACTTGTATAAATCCTTGTATGATAAGAAAACCAAAGCACTTTCATGTTAATTCTGAAACTGATATTAGCACAACATTACCTGAAAATCAATTTCAGATCACAATCGAATACCCAAAACTAGTGTGGATTTTTTCCTTTATATCATGTACTTATTACTTTCTTCACCAATAGCCTGAACCTCCATACTTCATCACATAAGGCTAACCACTTAAATTCAAATTGAAATATCTTCTCTACCCTTTGGATATTTTATAAGTGTGATACATTGTTGGAAATTTATTTCATAAGGATATCCATCCATACACTTTTCAAGGGAAATTGACTTGATCTTCTATCCATAAAATGTTTGCCACAACCATGTATTTTGTACCATGAACCCATCGAGTCATAGTCATCTTGATTTTAAGTATTATTCAATTATTTTGTTACTATGATGGTTCTCTACCAATGACCTAATAACCAGCTTGATGTTGACCTTAACATCAATGACTGTAAAAAATCAATATCCAAGGTCAATCACAAGTGTAAATCAGTGTAAACATTGTGTCCATCAATCTCCAACATTGTGTGGAATAATCTCCCCTTTTTCATCAATGGAAATTTTGACAACATGTCTCAGGAAATAATGAAAACCTCATGCATCAATAGCACATAACACATTGTGTGAAATAAAACTCCCCCTGGAACTAATTAAGGCCACTCTTCTCTACATTCAATACTCCTCGTGAATGTGATACTTTTTATGTATAGTTACACATTTTTCCTATTCCACTTTGAACTTTCCTCTCTATACCATAGAGAAATAAATCATATTCATTTTTCATATCCTTCTTTTCCTCTAGTTCTGACTATTTTTTTTCCTTCTCCCACTAAGGTCCACTGTGTTGAGAAATGTTTGAACATGATATAATCTCCCCCTTTGTCATCAATGGAAAAGGATATACAAAATTAACATATATCCCCATTAGATCATGCCTTATCATTGGATAACAACTCTTCCTCTAAACATACAAACAACATAAAAAAATAAACATTTCATCATTCTACTCTTACAACCTACTCATTAGATTAATTCGAAAACATAGTAGCTATCGATTCTCAAACACTATGAATCCTTTTGAGGAGGGAGATACCACTCCCAATTTGTTTCTCAGGTACTCAAAGGGATTCCTGGGTAGCGAATTTTTAAAAATATATACAACTTATTCATTAGTAGCTACATGTTCCAATCTCAAAACAATGTCAGGAAATTGATATCTCAAGTAATTAATATTAATTGGAATACATTTTTTCTTTAAATGTGCTATAGTATTTTTGGAAATTCTTATGGCACTTGTATTCTTACATAATGGGAATTGGATCATAACTTTAACTTTGATATTCTTTACTATCTTCTTAATCCATGAAAGTACAACAAGTAGCTGCAGTGATATACTCAGATTCAGATATATATAACGAAATGGAAATTTGTTTCTTTCTCACCGATGACGCTAGATAGTTCCCTAGAAAGAACAATACTCCACTAGTACTCTTTGTGTCATCAATATCATCATCCAAATAAACATTATTATAGGCCTTTAAAGAAAATTTATTACCTCTTTCATACCATACAATATAGTCGATTGTACCTTGAAGATACTTTATTATCCTCTTGGTTGCATTAATGTGAATTTATTTTGGATTTTATTGAAATCTAGCCACCAATCATACATCTTGCATTACATTTTTCCTAGAAGTACTTAGGTACAAAAATATTCCAGTCATGGATTTGTATTCCATTTAATTTACAATGGGGAATTCATCTATTTTTCTTAGTTTACATCTAGTCACTATAGGTGTACACATAGGTTTATACTCATCCATTCCAAAATTTTCCAAAGTTTATTTCAGATACTTTGATTTGGAGATATAAATACCTTTTCTTGACCGAGTGATTTGCAAGCAAAGAAATAATGACAACTCTCCTATCATGGACATTTAAAACTCCTTGTGCATTTCTTCAAGAAATTGATGTCCAATCTTCTCCAAATCACATCCAAATATGATTTCATCTATATATATACAACAATAATAAACATTTTTTTTCATATTTAATATATAATTTGTCGTTTATTATTCCTCTTTTCAACCCTTGATTTTGTAGATACTTATGCAGCCTAGAGTACCACGCTCTTGAAGCTTGATTTATTCCATCAATAACTTTCCTCAATATGCACCCATGACATTCATTTTCTGTGAGCATAAAACCTTTTGGTTTCTCAATATATGCTTTCTCTTCTAACTCACCATTGAGAAAGGATGACTTGACATCCATCTAATAAACTTTAAATTTCTTGTAACTGGGAAATGAAAAAAACATTATAATAGATTCAAGTATAGTTGCAGGGACAAAATTTTCCTCAAAATATATACCTTCTACTTGAGTGTAACCTTTATATGAGTCCAACCTTGTTTCTCACAACATGACTGTCTTCATTCAGTTTATTATTGAACACCCATTTTGTGCCAATGAAATTCTTATCCTTCGGCCTAAGAACCAATTCCCACATATTTTTATTATTTATCTGATCCAGTTTTTTTCCCATTACCTTAATCCAACAATTTTCTTCACTTTCCTGGGTGCAATTATCGGGCTTTATCTTTGAAAAAAGTGCAAAGTTTTCTTTGTGGGACTACCTGTAAATTTTCTTCTCGTTTTCACACCAAGATCTATACTTCCAATTTCTCAACTCTTGGGATGTTGGATCTACACAAACATTCATGGAGTTTTGTATTGATGAGATATTTTTGGAAATCCTCATATTCTTATTTTTATAAATCTTCATCTTCTTCTTCCACCATCTCTTCAGGTTCTTCACTTTTGTATGCTTAATCACCAATGACATATAATTTCTCTTGAGGCTTTGTTGTACAATGTACATATTCATCCACTTTGACATCTATTAATTATTCAATCCTCTTAGTCCTTTTGTTATAGAACTTGTAGTATTTGCTTCTAATTGTATGTGCAAGGAAAATTCTTTCATTTACACGAGAATAAAAACTACCAAGAATTTTGTCATTCCTATTGATATAATACTTACTCCCAAACACTTTGAGCTGCTTCATTGAGTCATGTATTCCTTTCTACAGTTCATAGGGAGCCTTATCATTTTTTATTCTGAGTTGAGTTATGTTTTCCAAGTATAAAATAGCTTAACTAACTTCACCTCAGAATGTGTCTACCACTTTTCCACCATCCATCATACCCCTAGCCATATCCTGAATGGTTTTATTATTTCATTCAACAATTCCGTTCTATTGAGGATTTCTTACAACTAAATATTTCCTTCTAATGTCATGTCCTTCACAAAACTATTCAAACTTCCTTGAAGTGAATTTATCTCCTCTATCTAATCTCGGGAATTTGATATTCACATATATTTTCTTAACCTACGGTTTAAATATTTTAAGTTTCCTCAAATATTTTGATTTCTCTTTTAATAACATGATCCATGTGGCTTTAGTGAAATCATTAATAAAAAAAATACCTTTCACCTATCACACTTTGTGCTTGGGTTGGTCCATAGATGTATAGATGAACCAATTCTAGAGGTCTAGATGTGAAATACGC
This sequence comes from Pinus albicaulis, assembly GCA_034641835.2. Lineage (NCBI taxonomy): Eukaryota > Viridiplantae > Streptophyta > Pinopsida > Pinales > Pinaceae > Pinus > Pinus albicaulis. The sequence continues at coordinate 470,937,851 of CM076581.1, read as the reverse complement.
TTTTGTTTTTAACTGAAAACTTGTCTATTTACCACACTAACAAGACTTACATACTGAACTATTTAGTTTTAATAGTTTTGGTAAGCCATTTTATGCCTCTATTTTTCTAAACTTCACCAAACTATCAAATTTTAGGTGCTCCATCCTCCTATGCCAAAGACATGTCTCATAATTTTTGCTCAAATGACACTTTTCCTTGGAATAATCGAAGACATATATTGTTGGAAGTTTTCATTTCTTTCCCAACCTACTTTTCATTCTCTCTCCTTATTATTTTAAAATCCTTTGACCAAAAAGTAACATTAGAACCATGATCTCACTTCTTGATAATTCTTAGAAGGTTGTGTTTGAGCCCATCCACATAAACGAAATTATGAGCCCTAGTCTTCTTATCTAGGTTGACTATTCCTTTTCCTTTAACTTTTTCTAGAGAATTATTGCCAAAATTAACACTGCATTTTCCATTCTCTTTCAAAAATAGGAACTTACTCTTATGTCCAGTCATGTACTTGGAGAAACTATTATCCACATACAAATTCTCTTCCTGGTCATGAGCATACAACATGACATCGTATTCTTTGTTTCTTCTATTTTTTGTTTCCATTTATTTTCATTCCTTTGAGGATCTGAATTATTTGACTTGTATTTCTCATTAGGATTAAACAATTTTCTCCTACACTCATTAGCCTTGTGACCATATTGATGAAAAATATAACATTAAATCTCATTCGTAAGAGGGGAGACCAATTTTATTTGTGTAGAAGCGTAAATTCTAGATCTACCAAGCTGAATGTGATTATAATTATAATTTGAATCATCTCTTTAAACTTTAATCACTCTACAATCAACAAATTTATGACCAAAGTTATGACACGTATAATAGATACCATAAAATAAATTTGGTTACCTATGATAGTACATTTGTTGAGTCTGAGTAGATCTATTACGATTTCACCTATTGGACTTTTGGTGAGAAAATATATGTTGAGATGCCTTGTATTAACAAAATTTTTAACTCTAATATTTTCCTTAGTATTTGTCACCCTTTCATCCTTACTAACCCTTCCTTTAAGTGATTTTTCATAGCTTTGAGGCTCTTTGTTTCCTAGGGACCTAGAACTTGATTCTCCTTTTGTATTTTTTTGAGGCTCTTTATATCCTAGATCGGTTTTATTTGCTGATGGTATTTGCAAGCTAATGATATCATCCAAATCTTTTGAACTCTTAGTAAATCTAAGATGTAAATCCATCTTGGACTTGATCTCACGATATTTTTTCTCATAGATACAACTTCTTCCTCGAACTCATAGAAATTATTTTCCCATTCAACTAATTGTTTCATAAGAAGGTCTTATTATCTCCTGGCTCCTTTAATATAAGTTTTCAAAGAAATGATATCTCCAACATATGCATCCAAACTAGTTTTTCCTTTCCTTATTGAAAATTGTATTTTTAAGACTTCATTTTGATCCTCTACTCTAACATGACATTTTTGTTTGTCCTTTATTTGTTGAACTAGAATACCCTCAAGCTTGAGAGTTCCTTATGAATTTACCTTTTGAAGGTTGTAATCTTCATTGTCATAATTATACATATCTTATTCAACACTCATAAGTTTCCCTTTCAACAACTTGTTCTTCTTCCTTGTATTCTTCAGCTCCTCTAATGCATTGACTAGTTCTACCTTGAGGTCCACCACTCCTCCTTTAGTGTTTGATTTGTCATCAAACGTAGTCTCATATTAAAATTCCAAGAGCATGAATTTCTCTTGTTCTCCCATAGAGTATTATTCAATACTTACCTTAGATGATACTTGTCTTCCTTAGAGTAAACACTCTTTTTCTTGTAAGTCTTCCTATGATATTTTTGAGCTTTATCTTGAATATTTTTTTTCTACTTATATTGATTCTCCACTTTAAATGGACATTTAGAATCAAAGTATCATACTCTACCATATTCAAAACACTTAAATGGTAGATTAAATTTGTATTTTCTTGAGCTCCTTTTTAGTTTTCTTACAAACTGAGCCATATCCTAATCTATGTCATGGCTGGAGCAATCTTCATGTATTTTTTTCTCTTGGTATTTCTTTAAGCCTTTAAACAATACTTCCATTGGTTCTGACTTCTCTCCTCTAACTATCATCTCATAGGAAGTTAGAATTCCATGTAGCTTCTCGATCATCATATTATTTAATTATGTCATCTCTTTTATGGTTGAAATGTTGGCATTAAATATCATTAGGAGTGATCATAAAACATTTTATCCATCTGCCCCTTCTTTAATGTCTTCACTAAGTCCTATTAACATATTGGCTACTTCATCAACTCTTAGGATGTATTCAAAAATTCTTTATTCTTCATTCATTCTAAGACTTTCAAATCTCATTCTATAGGTTTGAAGTTTAGCTTTATTTACCATTTCATATCCTTTGTAGTAGTTCTTGAGCTTGTCCTAGGCTTATTTTTTTAATTTTAATTGCATCACCTTTTGCCAACTCAGATTGTTGAAGACCAACTACAATTTCATTCATATCCTTTGCATTATTTTGATATGATCGCCTTTCATCAGGATTTGTAGGTGGAGTTATTGGTATTGCGTATCTAGATTCTACTATAACCCATACATCCATTCCAAGAGATATGATATATGATTATATTCAGACTCTCCATAACACATAGTTAAATCCATCAAAGAATAGTACTTTTCTCGTGTGGTTATCTTCATTTTCCTAATTAGCCACAATTCCCTGTAGATCTACCTTCCATTGATTAAACTATTCTTGAAGGAAATTTCTCTAATACCAATTGTTGGTAATTATGAATTACTCAGAGGGGGTGAATTAGCCATTATATTTTTTTTCCTTTTTAAATATAAGTTACATAATCATACAAAAAATCCATTTACATTTGTACATAGTTTTTAACATGGAAAAATCATACACACATTTTTGCAGCTTAAATCACACCTAGAGTCAGATAGCAACATGTACAGGTGAAGCTTTTCTAGCTGGAAACGTCATGAAAAAAAAAATCAAAGGTTTTCCAAATCCCCATTAAAAAAATCAACCCATGAGGGTGCTTTGAATGAATAAATTCACTATTGCATAGTGTTTCCATAAATATTCATATTAGATAACAACATGTACAGGTGAATATTTTCCAGCTAGAAACATCATGAAAATTTAAAAAAAAAGGTTTTCCAAAGCCCCTGTTATCACCCTAATTTTTTTTTCTAAACTCTATAAGTTTACAATGTTTTGGCCATAGTTTCAACTAGGTCTAGGGTCATTTTAGTTTTGAATAAAGGGTAGGTTGTAGATTTAGAAGTCTCAAAAGTCAGTTTTCAAGTTCAAATAAAGTCTTTAGGTCTCATGACATGATTAAAAAGCCTTATCATTCACTTAGAAATCATGTCATTAAGTTTCGGATGAAATTCCTGCAATTAGCCACAAAATCGCAGTTTCGTAGCGCGGTCAGTTCAAAAATTAAGTTTTTCACTATGAAAGAGCTGCTACTTTTGTAGCGTAAAGTGTGAAAAATACACTATGTGTGCTACGAAAGCACGAATTCTTAAAAGGTCATGTCAAAAAACCCATAATTTGTCAGAAATTTGTTAGGTAATGATAGGGTAACGTCATGGTGAGTCAGTTAGAGGTCATATTCGAAGTACTTAACCATCCATATTCATCATTACTATGATAGGGGTTTCATATTGAGAAAAGAAATTTCAAATTCGAAAGGTCTTGTCTGTTTTAGTCATTCCAGTTTTCATTTGCTCATATTAAACTGTGAAACATTCCTGTTTCGAGCTCAAGCTTATGGTTGTCCTATACCAATGATATTTCATACATTATCAAGCGAGGTTGCTAAATCAAATCAAGAGAGGTTGTTTGCAAGAGAGGCTGATTATCAAATTCTAAAGAAGTCAATAGGGTTTTTCTGAAAGAAGTATGGTTGAGGAGAAAAAGAACCATAGATTAGGACATCGTTTGAGGTTTGAACTTGAAGGCACAAGATTTTTAGCTGAAGAAAAAATAGTCATGGATGCTTTCAGTAAAGAAGGATGTTTAAAGTTCTATGAAAATTTGCAGGGTGGACATATTCAGGTATCAAAAGAATTTGCTTTACATTTCAGTGGTACAAATACAAAGGTTGGGATGTTAAATATGTCAGTGACACCTGAAACCATTGCTCTAGTGACTAAAATACCTAGAGGATAGAAAAAATGTCATTGAGAAAATAAATTCTAAAAGGATGAAAGCTGTTTGGGAAGGTGAAAAAGTTTCAAAATCAGAAATACCAAGCAATGAGGAACAATTCTTCACATGGACAGTCCCAGCCATTAAGGAAGCAAAGTTGAAGATCTAGAGATACAATTGAAAATGTCTCAAGGAAAGTTAAAAGGGCAGAAAAATAAAGTGATAAATTCATAAGTCAATCTCTGATCAAGATGAAGGTAAAATTTGATGAAGATTATGTTTTTGGGGTCATATTACTGTGTTTTTGAAATAATACCAACACTTTTAAAGTTTATACATCTCCAAGGTACAAATTTTGAAGACATTTTTGACAAAACTGCTTACACAACAGTTTTGTAGTGTAGATAGTGCAAATCTGCTGAAATGCGCTACGAAACTGCTAAAATAGTCTTCTAGCACATTTTAATATCAAATTTTGGGGAAATTTTGGTGAATTTTGACTTGAAATGGTTGGTGGAAGTGTAAAAATAGCATATGAAGGTTTACTTGAATAAAGCAGGTCAAAACTTGATTGAAAAAAGGAGCTAACCACTGTGCTATGAAAAGCGCTACGAAACTGAGCTGCTTTCGTAGCGCAGGTTTATCCTTCGTATTTTTGCACCATTCGAATTATAGTTTCTGCACAGCTGGAGGATTAAAGATATATGGTGAATTTTTGGAAACATGACACATGTAGACCTGATCTATTAATGATAAAAGTACTCAAAACAGATAAATAAATCAAAGAGGCTAAAAAAACAGGAAAACATGTTTCCTATTTTTAGGAGAACATCATCATTAACAACAGTGTCACTTGAAGTGAAAGGTCAGTATCCAAATTCGACTTCATGGGATTGCAGGTGGAAAAATATGTAATTAAGATTAGATAAGGTTGTTAGAAGGATATTTAAGAGTTTTAGTCCTATTAGAATTAAGACTTTTCATAAGCATTATAGCTATCAATTTGTAATAAATGGCATGTCTCAGATTAGGCAAGGTGGCAAACTCTTTGAGTTCGATGTATCTAGTGGAGAAGAAGGAATCCTATCTTGTAAATGTTCTATAAAGATCATAAGGTATAAATCCAAAAGGTTGGACATTTGTTAGCAGAAAGACTCTGTTTTATGTAAGCGACTGTTTTCAGCGTAATATAGAATTTCTACTTAGACAACTCAAGATTCATAAGGAGTTCTTGTATGTTATTGTTCTAATGGCATATTTTCAATATTCTATTACAATGGTGTTTTCTTATGTTACTCAGAATTCATCAATGATGCTCTGACTTCCTTCATAAACAAGCTGACTGCGTGTTTCACTATTCTACATGTTTATTCCTTGACTTGAACTCTGATATGCATTAACTTCAATGCTAGGTAGATTATCTTGGTTTTGCTGAAGCTATCATGAATCCATAAGCCCAATGTACACTTGCTAATGTGATTTACAACCAGTTTACATAATTTATCTCTTTTTATCTCATATAGAGTTAGCCATCTACATATTTATCAAAAATCATAAACCCTTGAGAGAGCCCTCTCAGGTTGAGGAGGCTAAGCCTCAACCAAAAGATTGGTTTGAAATAGTTGCACAAGATTGGTTTGATGAGAATCCTATCAGGTTTGATTTTGTGATAACATTTTGGTGTGTCTTCCAGGAGTCTGAAGATATACATCTCTTGAAAATTATGAAACTGAACTCTTGAAGGTAGCAGGAGCTCAGAAGCTTTTCGCGGCTGCTTCTACCTTGGCGACTCCACACATCAAATAAAAAATTGGAAGGTGACTCCACTACTTGAAGATCAGTAGCTTGATGAAGTTTCAAGATGAGTTCCATTGCAAGAATAAATGCTAGGTATGCTCCTATGAATTGCTCTCATATCCTTGGCTTTCCAAATCCTATGCCAAAGGTTGAGTGGTTAGAGGATCTTCCAATATTTAAAGATGAAAAGAAAGACAATGTTGTCATTCATTTGGTTAGATGTACACAGTATTAAGGTTCATTTCCCTGGAGATTGTCTCATGAAGAATTTTATGGCCACTTTAGAAGGAAAAGCATGGTCTTGGTATGAAAGTTTTCCAGATGGTTCATTATATTCTCTTGCTGATTTCCATATTACATTTTATGAGATGTATAAAGAGTTTCATCCCTCCTTATTGCTATTCAAAGACTGATGTAAACACTCTGAGATTTTTATTGAATATTTGGAGAATTCTTAGGAAGATGATGAGTTCATAGATGAGGAAATTTTAGAGGCCCTTCATGACAATACCTTTCATCAACAAGAAGAACACCAAGAAGAAAGGATAACATCTCCATTGGATGAAAATGAAACCCAGCAAGAGTTTACTTATGAAAAGCATGCCATATCCTCTGAGTTTGAGGAAAATTTGCAGCAGACTTATCAATCCTTTGATCATTAGGAGTACCAGAATCATTTCAAACAGCAAGTGGAAATATTGGAAAATGCTTGCTACAATCCTTAGGTACAGGAAAAATTTGATTCTTCATGTAATTTATTGCATCAGCCTACATCAAATGATGATCACACTAATGAAAAAGTAGGTGAAATTTTTTCTTTATCATTGTCTTCTAATCTGAAATCATTTGAGTGCAAATCAGAAGTTAAGATTCAATTTGTGGATGAAGTTTCTAAGAACCATGAAAAAGATATTGAAGTTTTAGAAGATAAAATTCAATCTCATAATATTCATGACCAATATCAGTATTTTCAAATGATTTTTATGCTAGAACACAAAAAGAAGGTGTTTCTTCCTTTCTCTTTTGAGATTGAGGAAGAATACACCGTTTTCTAAAATCAGTTTGAACAACAATTTGAGAGTACACAACTAAAGTCTTGTGTGGTTGATCAAAACATGGATGAGTTGTCCAAAGCTGTAGAATGTCATGAGAAACATCAAACTGATCATATCTTCTTTGACCCTATAGTTGAATACATGGAAGAGCTTTACACTCCAGTGTTTCAGTTTCATTTCATTATGAAGATCATATACATTCTAATTTTCCTTGGTCATCTCAGTATCATGGTTACTTTGGGTCCGAGTGCAGTAAAGAGCTTCAAATACCAGATAACACAAATGACTAGTTTCATTGGAAATTTCATGTTCCTTGAGGTACAATAGGAGATTGTAGCTGATAGGGTAGGTAGGAGTGTGTGAATAAAGTCAAAGGCGAATGAGCATATTTCAGTAGGTACAAAGTTGGTTCTTCTGCAGTGATCATCAAGCTTGAGCCCGATGTGAAGGCCATTAGAGCTTGAGGAGGAAGCTTGGTGATTCAAAAAGTTTTTCTGCTTTTGTTAGAAAATGGATAGCAGCATTGGAGCTACTGGTCCTTAGTGTACCACAGGGGCACATTATCCCAAGTGGAGCCACTATTATCACCCGATTGTTTTTTTCTAAACTCTGTAAGTTTACACTATTTTGGCCATATTTTCAACTAGGTCTAGGGTCATTTTAGTTTTGAATAAAGGGTAGGTTGTAGATTTAGAAATCTTAAAATTTAGTTTTCAAGTTAAAATAAAGTATTTAGGTCTCATCCCATGATTAAAAAGCCTTATCATTCATTTAGAAATCATGTCATTAAGCTTCGGATGAAATTCCTGCAATTAGCCACAAAACCGCAGTTTCGTATTGCGGTTAGTTCAAAAATTGAGTTATGCGCAACAAAAGTGCTGCTACTTTCGTAGCGCAAAGTGCGAAAAATACACTATGTGTGCTACAAAAGCACAGATTCTTAAAAGGTCATGTCAAAAACCAAGAATTTGTCAGAAATTCGTTAGGTAATGATAGAGTAACATCATGGTGAGTCAATTAGAGGTCATATTTGAAGTACTTAACCATCCATATTCATCATTACTATGACAAGGATTTCATATTGAGAAAATAAATTTCAAATTTGAAAGGTATTGTCTGTTTTAGTCATTCCAGTTTTCATTTGCTCATATTAAACTGTGAAACATTCATGTTTCAAGCTCAAGCTTATGGTTGTCCTATACCAAGGATATTTCATACATTATCAAGAGAGGCTGCTAAATCAAATCAAGAGAGGCTATTTGCAAGAGAGGTTTATTATCAAATTCTAAAGAAGCCAAAAGGGTTTTTCTTAAAGAAGTATGGCTGAGGAGAAAAAGAACCATAGATCCAGACATTGTTTGAGATCTAAACCTGAAAGCACAAGAGTTTTAGCTGAAGACCAAACAATCATGGATGCTTTCAGTAAAGAAGGATGTTTAAAGTTCTGTGAAAAGCTACAAGGTGGACATACTCAGGTATCAAAAGAATTTTCTTTACATTTCAGTGGTACAAATACAAAGGTTGGGATGTTAAATATGTCAGTGACACCTGAAACCGTTGCTCTAGTGACTGAAATACCTAGAGGACAGAAAAAATGTCATTGAGAAAATAAAGTTTAAAAGGATGAAAGTTGTTTGGGAAGGTGAAAAAGTTTCAAAATCAGAAATACCAAGCAGTGAGGAACAGTTCTTCACATGGACAGTCCCAGCCATAAAGGAAGCAAAGTTTGTAAGAGTCATAAACACTCATTTGAGAGCTAGCAAAAGAAGGTTAAGAAGACAAGTTGAAGACCTGGAGATACAGTTGACAAAGTCTCAAGAAAATTTAAAAGGGCAGTAAAATAAAGTGATAAATTCATAAGTCAATCTTTGATCAAGATGAAGGAAAAATTTGATGAAGATTATGTTTTTGGGGTCATATTACTATGTTTTTGAAATAATACCAACACTTTTAACGTTTAGACATCTCCAAGGTACAAATTTTGAAGACAGTTTTGACAAAACTGATTACACAGCAGTTTCGTAGCGCAAATAGTGCAAATCTGTTGAAATGCACTACGAAACTACTGAAGAAGTCTTCTAGCATATTTTAATATCAAATTTTGGTGAATTTCGACTTTAAATGGCTAGTGGAAGTGTAAAAATAGCATATGAAGGTTTAATTGAAGAAATCAGGTCAAAAATTGATTGAAAAAAGGAGCTAAACTCTGTGCTACGAAAAGCACTATGAAACTGAGCTACTTTCGTAGCGCAGGTTTGCCCTTTGTCTTTTTGCACCATTCGAATTATAGTTTCTGCACAGCTGGAGGATTAAAGATATGTGGTGAATTTTTGGCAACATGAAACATGTACACCTTATCTATTAATGATAAAAGTAATCAAAACAGATAAACAAATTAAAGAGGCAAAAAAAACATGAAAACATGTTTCCTATTGTTTAGGAGAACATCATCATTAACAGTAGTGTCACTTCAAGTGAAAGGTCAGCATCCAAATTCGAATTCATGGGATTGTAGGTGGACAAATATGTAATTAAGATTAGATAAGGTTTTTAGAAGGATATTTAAGAGTTTCAGTCCTATTAGAATTAGGACTTTTCATAAGCATTATAGCTGTCAATTTGTAATAAATGGCATGTCTTAGATTAGGAAAGGTTTCAAACTCGTTGAGTTCGATGTATATAGTGGAGAAGAAGGAATCCTATATTCTAAATTTTCTATAAAGAGCATAAGGTAGAAATCCAAAAGGTTGGATATTTGTTAGCAAAAAGACTCTATTTTATGTAAGTGATTGTTTTCAGCCTAATACAGAATTTCTGCTTAGACAACTCAAGATTCATATGGAGTTCTTGTATGTTCTTGTTCTAATGGAATATTTTCAATATTCTATTGTAGTGGTGTTTGCTTATGTTACTCAGAATTCATCAATGATGCTCTAACTTCCTTCATAAACAAGTTGACTGTGTGTTTCACTGTTCTACATGTTTATTCCTTGACTTGAACTCTGATATGCCTTGACTTCCATGCTAGGTAGATTATCTTGGTTTCACTGAAGCTATCATGACTCCATAAGCCCAATGTACACTTGCTAATGTGATTTACAACCAGTTTAAATCATTTATCTCTTTTTATCTCATATAGAGTTAGCCATCTACATATTTATCAAAAATCATAAACCCTTGAGAAATCCCTCTCAGGTTGAGGAGGCTAAGCCTCAACCAAAAGATTGGTTTGAAATAGTTGCACAAGATTGGTTTTATGAGCAGCCTATCAGATCTAATTTTGTGATAATAGCCCCATTAAAAAAATAAACCTATGCGGGTGTTTCAAAGGCATAAATTCACTATTACACAATTTTTCCGTCAATAGTCCCGTGGGTCATCCAAATTCCAGTCGGTAGTCCAAGACCACTCCACACGATTCAAGTTGGGATTCACTTACATGAACCACTGAAGGACACTCAATTTCGAGTTTCTTTGTAGATATTCAACCCAAAAGTGAATCCTCTTGTCCTTATCTCAAGTCATTTTATCATTAAGGTGCCAAGAGAGGGAAACAGGAGTTCAAATTCTATATAAATAAGACATTGGAAGACCAAAAAAGAAGAAGAAGTTATGAATTTTTATGCTAGCAAAATTTCTCCAAAGAAATCTTGTGTTTCATTGTTGAGAGAGTTCCATAACCATTGAGATTTATCTTTTCTTCTTTGGGAGAGAGAGAGTTTGCAAAGGATATTGAAGAAAAAATATCTTTGATGAGATATCTTGAGAACCATTGCTCAAGAAACTATCCTCAAGTGAATTTATATATTATTTGTAGATTTTCTACCACTAGTAGTCAATAAAGGGAATTTTGTTATAATATATTTTCTGTTGTGTTTATGCTCCATTGAGATTTTTTTATGTTCTTTGTTTTAGTTTTAATTTAATATTTCTCATGCATTGTTCTTATCACATTCTATCCTTTGTTAATTCTTTGTTTAAGCACTAACATCATCCAATTATTTGTAACAACCAACTAAAAGGAAGGTGGTTTAGGGAACCCTATTCAATAAACATAAAAATACATAATGGTGAATCCAATTGTTTACTTTATTTGATTTAATTGGTTGTTTTGTAGGTCCTCTCTCTCTACATTTTCACTACATTTTTCTTTTGTGATTTCTTTGGAATTTTGCAGGCCCCCTTAGGATCTATTCTTGGACCAAAAAGAATCTCAAATATTTTTTTCGAGCCGATATTACATATTTTACCACTGAAAAATGTGCGGGTCACACGTATATGCAACACATAGCCCATGTGACACACAAAAATATCATAATTCCATTGTAATTTTTCTTTCTTGAGTCTTGGTAGCATTTAGTGAACTGCCTACACTTTTGCAATTTGTTGTAGTTTATATAGGTTGTTAGATTGCTTTTCTAATAATTACTAGTAGGTAAATTTCTTATTTTTACTTTCAAGATTGGAAAACTCACATAGCTTAAGTAGGGGAAAGTAAGTGGCCATAATATACACATATTTTCTATTTGGTGTTACTCAATCACAATCATGTCACATAACTTAATGAGCATAAAAGTGATTGGAACTAAATCCACGCATATTTTTTACTAAACAAATATTTTCAATTTTCATATTTTCGAGGCTACAACTGTGTGTTAGTAGGAAAGGGAGTAGCCCCTGCTTCCCTTGCATCCTTGTGATGATCCCAAGATTGCATCTGAAAGCATTCCTTAAGCACATGGTTTCCATCTCCCTATATGCTCACATAGTATAGTTAGGAAGGAATTAAGTGGCCCATTATCCAAACATGATTTATTTGTTGGAAGGAATAATCATAAAATAATGTAATTGGGGGAGTTGAACAGATCACCACATATCCATATTGCTTCACACCTTGTTTGCTTGCAATTTCACTTGCACACACTTGCACCTCACACACTAAGCTCATCTAAACTTTTCATCAAGGGTATACACATTTTGGAGCATTGATACCTAATTCCTTTGAAGCTTACAATTCTCACATTGTATGTCAAGAAGCCTCTTTAAAATAAACTCTAACTTGAACACACTAAATTCCCCATAGGGGTCAAGAAATAATTTTTATTTCAGGTTAGGACCATGGTGGTAGGCGTCACATAAGAAATTTTGGTTTTTAACATTCTAAAACATATAAGTTTTATTATAGGGTGCTTCAACTCCTTCAACATAAAACAGTCAAAAATTCAGGTGTGCTAAAAACCCGATTCAAAGGGGCTTAAGCTTAGGTCTCAGTTTGCATGGTTCCCATGAGGCTACCTAAATCGTTAGTCTAGGGCTCTACATTATTTACTAACTAGCAAGAATTTCAATAATTGACTGCCCCTGTAGGATGAAGGTAACCTTAGTGGCAAAATATTAGTTCATACTTCCCTATAGGTTGATTTTTTGGTAAGCATGGAGACCTGAGGTGATATTGGTCATGCTACTGGAAATGTCACCAATACTTTTAGGATGTCACCCTAGTAACCTCCATTATAAATTATATCGATACCCTGGTTGATTCTTAGATACTAGAAGCACTGACAATAATTTCATGACATGGCCCCAACACCCTACTATAGAATCCTTGCAAGGCCTAGTTACTATTTGATTAGAAAGGACGTATCAATATTTTTAGGATTTTTCAGGAGACACAAAAAGAAAAAAACCCTTTTTTCCTTGATTGATAATATAGCATAAAGATAAAGAGATAATTAACCATTTATTTTTCTTTTTTTTAGTGTATGTGATACATTTTATTTGATAAAAAAATTCCCTCACCATATGTATGGCACCATAGGGGACCCCACCTAAAACTCCCCACCTTTTCAAGAGGTGTGCTAGGTCTCTCTCCTTTTCACTATAGAAGACACCCTTCAACAACATTGATTGGGTCATCCTTTGTTGGAGCAACCTTGATTGGGCCCCTCCCTCTTAGAGCACTTCTTTTACTAACCCTTTAAGGAGTCCATATACTACTCCTCCTATTATTCCTCCATGTTCTCCGCCACAGGTGAACCCTTTTAAGACTACATCTCAAGGTCATTTCAATATGGCCAATACCAGTAGAGTTTCATTTGTAGCTTCTCTAAACCTACCAGATCTAACTAAGCTCATAAATGATCCAATTTCTTATAATCCAAAATTTCCTCCCATGCCAACAAAGATATCTTCATACATTCCCAAGTTTGAAGGTAAAAATGGGGAAGACCATCCCAACCAAATCATGACCTTTAATATGTGGTGTTCTTAAAAAAAATCATTGTGGACTCAATTTGGCTGAAACTATTTCCATTCATCCTCACCAGCCCTACCGCAAAATGGTATGTAAGTGAGACAATATGTTCCCATCACACATTTGAATCCCTCGCTCAATCATTCCAAACCTTTTTACATATCCCGATTCACCATGCCAAATGGTTAGAACTATTGATCCACTTTCTCCAAACTACTTCCACTCATATTTTGGACCATATCCACGAATAGAAAAAGTGTCGTAGCCTCTGTAAAGTGAATGCAACAAATTACCTCCACCTAGATTTGTTTTTGAAATATATTTTAACTATGATCACAAAATATTTGACTACCACCTGCCTCAAATAGAGGAATACGTTATCACCAAAGCTCAACAATGTTAACTCATCTACACTCAATATGCGTATCTTTACTACGTTCTTCCTGATGCTCCTTGATTACAATCCTCAAGAAAAGGGATTTCAGGAGTCTCAAATTCAGCAAATTGCTTAATTTGAACCATCACCCAAAGCCAACTAGATGACACCTTCCAAAATTATGGAACCATGTATAGTGGGCCACCGCATTTCCAATAATTTGGGAGTCCACCCATAACCCAAATTCCAACCAACATGGGATATTATCCCAATCATCCTATGCATTCTCAAAATCCTCCCACACAAGTTAACTAGTATCCTACTATATAGAGTAATTGGTGTCCTTCCACGTAGTTTATCCGGTATCCTGCATGCATCACAGAGACTTGTTGATTTCCTAAGCTACTTACACCAAAATAGGATGAGGGAACTATTATTACACTTTTCCTCTACCTCGGAAACCTAACCCCTCACCTCAGCCCAAAAAAAAGGGTTAATTTTGTGCAACCTTCCTTCTTTCAACAGTAGCAACCATTCGAAAGCCTAAATAATTCTAACCCTCAAAACACCAACGACAAGAAATAAAAGAAAAAACAAAGTGGGGACACTGTTAAGGGGAGGGGGGGGGACCACCAACAACACCCTCCAATTGCACCAATTGGGTGCAACCCCCCCAACCACAACCAAAATCAAATTTAGGGTACCAAAAAACCACAAAAGTACAACAAGAATGCTAGTATTTTCACCAATCATGCATGCATTATTTTTTTGGAATATGGGAATTACACCCACCATTTTTCTTAACTCCTAGAGTTGAAATGAATGAGAGAGGCCTAGGGGTAAGGTGGATTGAACTAATTACAACCTGCAGCAATTCAAAATCCCTTCCCCTACCAAGGAGTTGTCTCCATGCAACATGAGGTCACCCCTTCCCCTATAAAAACTGATCCGGATTTATGCAGGAATGCAACAAAAGAAAAATATAACCATAAATATAAATATGCAGTAGAAAAATCACTTCATTTCATTAATATCAAAGAACTGAAATTTTCTTATAGACATAATGGAAATAAACTAGCTAGGGCACTGGTAGCTATCTCTGAGAAGAGATGTGGCGGCTACAGGCCTATGAACTGAGTTAAAATGAGGCTCGAGGGCATATTTATTATTTATAAACAATGGAAAACCCTAAACATCCAAAACCCTAACCCTAGGAGATGAAGCGCCAAAACTATGGGCCCCGTTTGGGTAAATTGGTGTTTCAACTTCCCGGGGACGTAACTTTGGCATACGATCTCCATTTGACACGAATCGTACCTCGTTAGAAAGATCTATCTGAGGACTAAAAAATTTGAGTGAGGAAAATTGGTGCATAGAGTGGACCAATTCTATTTTTGGTTTTCCCAAAAAACGTCGTTTAGGGCCTCAAAACGGCTCCAGAAGTTTGAGACCCGAAAAACTACTAAAAATAGTAAGTTGTGCTGAAACTGAAAAACTGAAAGAGACAATGGTGGGGCCCCAAGTGGAATAGGTGGGTGACCACCAATATACAGTTGGATCATTCCTTCCCCCTTAGGAAGCAATGGTCCCCATTTCGTTAAGTTCCTCCATGATATGAGGAAACTTCTACTGAACTTGGTCGCTGGTGAACCACTTTCCTTGGTGCAGGAGTTGGCCAGCTTTGACAACTCGATACAATTGGATCTTCTGTTGGTGATTGTTATTGATTTGCATGTCCATGATACAATCTGTGGTGGCATGTTCCATGCAGTCTGGGTTTAAATCTGTTGGTGTGAGTTGTTCTGCAATGTCGGAGGTGTCCAGTAGAGGTGGGAAGTAAGGATGAAGGCGGTCCACATTGAATACTAGGTGCAGACCAAGGAATGGTGGAATACTAAGCTCGAAGAATTTTTTCCCTATAGCCTTGGTGATGGTGTACGGCCTGTATCAGAGAGGGCAAAGCTTGCAGTGGGGTCCAGTGAGGCGCTCCTTCTACAAATGTAGCCACACTTTGTCACCCACCTGGAAGTTGTGTGGCACCCGATGTTGATCATGGCGTTGCTTGTACTTAGCATTATCTTTGTCCAATATGTCATGAACCTGTTGGCAGATGGGTTGGATGCGCTCGATGAAGCTATTTTCTTTGTCAATTTCTGACTGGACATGAACCGAATCAGCCTGAGTAGCTGCAAATGGCATGGCTACGTCAATGGGAAATAGTGGTTGGAATCCCAAGCCCACCTGAAAGGGGTTGTGGCCAATTGAGCTGTGGAGACAATGGTTATAACTGTGTTGTAAATAGGGAAGGCTCTTGTCCCATGTGCGTGGATGCTTGGAATTGTACATGTGCAGAATGTGTACAATCATTCTGTTGACGACCTCTATCTGGTCATCTATTTGGGGATGGAAAGTTGTGGACTTGGTGAGCTTGGTGTCTAGCATTGACCAGAGGCTGGACCAAAATGTGCTGAGGAACCTACTATCTCGATTTGATATGATATACTATGGGATGCCAAAGTGCACCCACACTCATTCAAAGAAGAGTTTAGTAGTGGCTTCTACTGTGATATCCTTCTTGCAGGCCGCCATAATGGCCATCTTCGAGAATCTTTCGACGACCACGAAAACACAGTCATTTCCATGCTTAGTAGAAGGAAAGTTTGACATGTAATTCATAGAGATGGATTCCCAAGGTCGACTAGGGGTAGGTAGCGGAGTATATATGCCTTGCTTCTTGATGGTCTGTTTGGAAATGGCACAAGTAGTGCAAGATTTGATGTGCTTCCCGACATATTTT
The DNA here is from genome assembly GCA_034641835.2 of Pinus albicaulis. NCBI lineage: Eukaryota > Viridiplantae > Streptophyta > Pinopsida > Pinales > Pinaceae > Pinus > Pinus albicaulis. The sequence goes on along the minus strand of CM076581.1, from coordinate 470,921,372 downwards.
TGAGGGTTCAACCAATAGAAATACTTATGTAGTACTGCTACTGTTTTCTCAACCCCGAAATGCCCAGCGACTCGACTGTAGTGTGCTTCCCATATCATCTTGGTGCGCTCGCTTGAAGGAACACAAAGGTGTCCCAAGTGACATAAAAGTGCATATTGGAGGTGAAAATTTGGAACTTGCGTACCCCCCAATATTTCCTTGTATGTGTGGCCAAATTTTGGGTTGCTCTCGTAGAGAAGCGGTCAATCAAAAGTCTCATGCCCATAAGATTTGAGAATGGTGGTGAGCGCCACGATCGGTGGTAGGCTGAGAAAATCTACAAAATTATTGGTGCTACCCTTCTTGTACTTGATGTTCAAATGAAACTGTTGTAGATATGTGGACCACTTCTTATGGCGATCATTCTGCAACTTCCCTTGTGTCTGTATGAACTGCAAGGGCCGGTGGTCTGTGTGGGTGATTATTTCCTTCCCTGAAATGTAATGCTTCCATTGTCGACAAGCTTGCAAAATGGAATACATTTCTTTGTCATAAGTGGGGTACTTGCAAACTATGTCAGACAATATCTCACTGTGATATGCCACTGGATGTCCCTGTTGAGTAAGAACTGCCCCAATAGCATAGTCAGAGGCATATTTCTCGATCTCAAAGGGCTATTGCAAGTCTGGTAATGTGAGCACTGGGGCAGAATAGAGGTGATTTTTCAATTCCGTAAATGCCTTCTGTTGAGATTCTGACCAAAATATTTTTTCTCTCACTCCTCCCTTGGTGACTTGACTCAAGGGCCAAGTGATATGAGAGAATCCAAACACAAACCTAAGGTAGAAATTAGCAAGACCCAGAAAGCTGCGAAGCTCCATTATAGTGGTTGGGGCTTTCCAGTCCTGAATGACTTGGATCTTGGTTAGATCCACATGCACCCCCCTTTCATCAATAATGTATCCCAGATATTGAACCTGGGTCATGCCAAAAGTGAAATTCTCCAAATTGGCACACAACTTGTGTTGCCGTAGTGTTTGGAGGACTTGTTGGATGTGGTGGAGGTGCTCTTCCCAAGTCTGGTTGAAGATCAGAATTTCATCCAAGTAAACCACTACAAATGAGTTGGTGAATGGCCACAAGATGCCGTCAATCAACCTCATGAAGTTTTCTAGAGCATTCGTCAACCTGAAAGGCATGACTAGCCATTTGAAAAGGCCTTCCTTGGCTTTGAAGGTAGTCTTCCACACATCAGAGGGTTCAATTAGTACTTGGTGATACACAAATTTCAAGTCAATCTTACTGAAATATTTCTCCCCTTTGAGTTTGTACAGAAGGTCATCAATTCGTGGTATCGGGTACCTATTATGGATAGTGATCTTGTTCAGTGCCCGATAGTCAATACAAAGTCTCGACGTCCCATCCTTCTTCTGTACCAACACGATCGAGCTCCCACAGGGTGATGAACTTGGTTGGATGTGACCTTTCTGTAGTAGCTCCTAAATCTACCTCTTGATTTCATTGTTCTCCAGAAAAGAGCACCAATAGATCGGGTCCATTGGGTAGCGACACACCTGGGGTCAGATCAATCGGGTGCTTGACCTGACAGTGCAGAGGAACCCCTGTGGGTGAGGTGAATATATCCTCGTACTCCTCCACAACCTTGTCCATTTGTTGTTGTCGTGTAGAGGAGCCCTGTATGGAGGTCGTGGCCACAATATTATTCTTGCCCTAGGGGTGGATCATCAGGAAAAAAAATTTCCTGGTTTGGGAAATAAGCTTACTGCATTGTTTTGCAATAACCAAAGAGATAGCGGCAGGAGATGGTACCTCTGGTATCCTGTACAAATTATTTCCCAAAGTAACAATAACAGTGCAAGGCCGAGACTCATACACAACATGATGCTTCCACAAGTATGGTTTTCCTAATAATACATCAGAAACATCAATAGGAGCAACGTCACATAATACCTCATCCGTGAAGGGCTTGATGCTATAGGGAAGGTAGCACTACTGGCTGACGTGGAGATCTCGTCCTTGGTGAAGCCACTCGATGGTGTATGGATGTGGGTGAGATGTGGTAGGCAAGCCCAACCACTTCACGATGTTTATGGAAATGAGGTTCTTTTGGCTCCCATTGTCGATAAGGAACTGTACCGGGGAGCCCTTTACCCACATCTGGGAGTGGAAGAGACGTTCCTCCTCCTCTAGTTCTTCCAGTTCCTCCTTCTGAATCTTCGCAGTGGCAACAATGGCATTGGGCTTCGCATCAATAATCTGTTTCCATTTTTCATTCCCCTTGTCAGGTTTTGATTCAAAGTCAGAGCATGCATCTGACTCAGAAGCCCTCATCTTGGCCACTAGCGACTGCTTGGCCCGACACTCACTTGTGTTGTGAGTGGAGCTCTTATGTAACTCACACCACTTTTCCGTGTCCTTATTTGGCTTTGCGGTGTTGTTATTTTCTTGTGGCTTCGACAGGTTGTCTTGAATTGACATGCCTTGGCTCTGTCCTTTGTTCTGCAGTTTGGGAGCACCTTTCCCTTGATTTTGATTCGTAGATCCAAAGTCTTGCTTCTTCTGTTTTAATTTCTTCTCAATCTTGGCAGCATACCGGTATGCTGTACAAAGCAAGGAAATGTTGAGGAAATCCATTTCCTCCTGAATGTACTTATGCAGAAAACTGTGATACTTTAGCACCAGATGTTTCTTTGAATCTTTGATACCCAACTTTGTATGCAAGGTATGGAACAGATTCGTCAGCTCATGCACATCTTGATCCCTTTGTTGTCACAGCGTGGTCCATTGTATGTACTTGTCCTCATAGCTCCCCACAAGATAGTACTGTTCCTTGATGGCGTCTCGGAAAGAATTCCAAGTTGGTACGACTGAGAATAGAGAGGGTTATGTCTGGTCCCTATTCTCACAGTAGGTTTCCCACCAATCCTTGACATGAGGGGTAGCTTTGAGGAGTGCAAAAATAATCTTCTCCTGGTCAGAAGAGTCATGAACCGAGAAATATCCTTCTAATAGATTCAACCATCTATCGATGGCATCTGCATCTATTTGACCCTCAAATATGGGAATGTCAAAATTTACTTGTACCTTAAAAGGAGTCGCACCTCCAGAGTGGCTGTTGGATGCAGATGTGCTGCCGGTGGTCAACCGTTGAAGGATCTGGGCAATGTTATCCATCATCGCGTTCCTTTTTTTTCAAGGGCCTCCTCGAGCAATATTTTGATAGGATCTCCTACTCCCTCATCTTTCTTTTCGTCCCCCATGGGCGTCCGTCAGGGTTTGCGAGGCTAATCTTGCAAAGGTTCCACCAGATCGAGCCCTAACTCCTTATACCCCGACCTTGTTGGGGACATGCAAAGAAGGATCAAGAAAAAGTAGACCGCTCTGATACCACTGATCCAGATTTATGCAAGAATGCAACAGAATAAACATATAACCATAAATACAAAGATGCAGTGTAAAAATCACTTCATTTCATTAATATCAAAGAACTCAAATTTGCTTACAGAAAAAATGGAAATAAACTAGCTAGGGCACTGGTAGCTATCTCTGAGAAGAGATGTGGCGGATACAGGCCTCTAAACTGAGTTACAATGAGGCTCGAGGGCCTATTTATTATTTATAAACAACGGAAAACCCTAAACATCCAAAACCCTAACCCTAGGAGATGAAGCACCAAAACTATGGGCCCCGTTTGGGTAAATTGGTGTTTCAACTTCCCGGGGACATAACTTTGGCATACGATCTCCATTTGACGTGAATCATACCTCGTTACAAATATATATTCGAGGAATACAAATTTTGAGTGAGCAACATCAGTCCATGGACTCATGTTGCTCCCAGTTTTCCCAAAAAACGTCGTTTAGGGCCTCAAAACTGCTCCGGAAGTTTAGGACCTGAAAAATTGCTAAAAATAGTAAGTTGTGCTAAAACTGAAAAATTGAAAGAGACAATGGTGGGGCCCCAAGTGGAATAGGCGGCTGACCACCAATATCCACCTAGATCAAAAACCCAACTAGGGGAATTTATAATGAATAGACCAACCATGAAGTTTACATGGTTGGATCATATTTTCTCCTACAAACATGAAACCAAGATTATGGAAGTCCTATAGAAACTAATCCTTCCACATAATCTAACATTTCTCCTACATCACATTTGATGATACCATGACCCCCTATTTAATCCATTCCAAGAATGATTAAAGGGTCATTACGTTGTAATTACCATAATTCAAAGGTAGCAGCTAGCTATATCATTTTTAATGGTTTAACACAATCTCCTTCAACCATATCAGCATTGGAGGTCTTGAAAACTTTTCCAACTCAATGGAAATCCCTATTTTCCATAGGCGCAATAGACTCTTCCGATTCACGTTTGATGGATTTTGATTTGGAAAAAACTACATAGTTATTACCATCTATCGTTGCTTTTTAGTCATCGATCACTATCGGGAACATCACCATCCATCAATGCATTAGAGATGAGGTAAAATCCACATGTATTATGTCAAAATAAATTTGGAAAAAAATGGGATCCCCCAAAATTTCCGCTTCCTAGATTACATTAATGTCTTATGAAGAACACCCCTTTGAACCCATCAGACTTTTTCAAAATATATCAGTGGAGCTTTCTTGCAAAATCATGCTCATAGATATCAAAGTCCTTTATGCCTAGTTAGATTAAGATATATTACTAGGTCAAACCTACATGCATTCCATGACCATACTAGCCTCATAATTATTTTTAATCATGATTTTTACCCACAATGGGAAAATTGTCATTGTAGACCAACTAACCTACTACAAGGAATGGACATCCTCAACCCCCGACAATGTGTTACATTTCATTGGATCCCACACTGAGTTAGCCCCATCCTACATTGAAGCCCTAGGGATGTTAAAAGTATCATCACTCCTAGGTACATACCAAGGATACCCTCCAACAATTGAACTTTCTCCCACTGCCTTAGTGTGTATTATGAGTTCGTCTCATGCTTCCTAGTCATTGGAACATATTCGAGACACACCTAGCACTGTGACTAATGTATCAATGTTACTTCCAGACATAATAAGCCAGATTCATTTCTTGTATCCACCACTTGCTTTTGTCTCACATCAAGTCATAGCCACACTTTCATTTCCCAACATGCCTCTCATAATCCCTATTTGGGATTTGGCCCCGAAGGCTATGTTAGTAGACATAGGCATCACTTCAAGTGGAGTGAACATTCCTTCAGCCACAACCCAAGGAACCATATGTGTGGCAACACTAGTAGGGGCTTCCAAAAAGGAGGAAAATAAAGGTAGAAATGTTGAAACTCTAGTTAGTTTTGTTTCTATGGTATCTCCATATGTGCATTATGTCAGGTATCAGGGCACCCTACCAACTTGTGCAGAGAATTGGAAGAGTTAAAACCCCTTCTTCATGCCCCTCATGCAGCAATGGCCCCACCTCCAATTCCAAGAGAAAATGTCACACCAGCATGTAATAAGGTGTTACATACTAACCATCCATTTGTTATATGCATATATTACAGACACTACAAACACCATTTCCCATAAATCCCTCATTATTGTGACACATTGGAAGCTATTGCTCAAAATAATATTGTGACACCACCACTTCCCAATGCCCAAATAGTAGGCGATGTGTCCTATATTATTTATTGCTTCTTCGAGGAAGAAGCCTTGTGTAAGGGACACCATTGTGCCTTTTTCCACCTAAACCAACCTCGCCAACAACTACTCACTCATGTGCCTTATGTGACAAACCAGGGAATTTGCTTAATTAATATCAAGAGTTGAAAAAAATCAAGGAATGTTTCCTCTCATTGGTCCACCTTCCTTGACTTATTCACTCAAGCAAGGCTAGATGTAAGTGCAACTATTAGTGTGAAAATTCTGATCAAGTGTAACAAAAATGCTTCACTTAAGTCATTGGTGACAAGTGATCCTAACAAAAAAATATGGTTGTTTATGCTTTAGATCTGTAATGAAAAAGAAGAAAAACCCTGAAACAAAAGATCATATGCAACCCAAAACATATAACAACAAAAATGAACTGTGTAGTACCCAATGGATGAATAAGTAAATTTTATTAATGTAGATGAAAATCCAGTTAGGATAACATATAAAATTGGGTCTATAAATCCCCCTTTGTGGGATGGGTCCTTTTGATGTCCTTTTTCTTCAGTGATCTGTTTCTCTCTGTCAATATTGCAGTGAGAAGAAAAAAAATAATGGCTTGAACTCAAGTGGGAGCTCAAATGTGATAAGATGATAGTGGTGACAATGTGAATTATCAAGGTGAGGAATGAATGGAAACCCCTATTATTTATAACAATGTATTTTAGCTCAATTATGAATTGGAAAATAATAAAATATTATTGACCAAATCAAAATCTAACCATTAGGAATACCTTATTATATTTTTTGGATAGGGAAAATATATTCAAAATGGTAAAATATATTTATTTAGAAAGTGGTTGAAGTAATTGACAAACAAAAATGATTTATTAATCACTTTGTTTTGAATTAAGAAAAGTGTGAATTTGAAACAATTATTAAATAATGGTTTAATATTTATTCCAAAAATAAGACTAAGGAATAATAAATAAATATTGATTTATTTAATTATTCCATGGAGATTAAGTCAAATGTGTTAATAAATAATTATCAAATAATGATATAATAATTATTTCTATAGAAACTTAAGTAAATAGTGATTTATTCAATTATTCTCAGAGTTTTTTAATTTTAATAAGAAATAATTTAATAAAAATGGTTTAATAAATTATTTCATATGGTGAAAGTGAATTTACCATGGTAAAAATAATCCTACATAGTGTATTTCGATCCACCTTGCATGAAATGGACAAGTGATAATTTTTGGGTCATAAAAACAACCATTATCACATTTCTTCCCAAATCCACCATACGCAGAATTGCGCATACCTTGCTGCAAACTGAATTCATGACCTCCAATGATTCTTTCACTCTCAATGGGTGGGATGCACCTTCAACAAGTGCCCACCTAGAACTATAAGAAATATACACCCACCACCTAGTGATGATGACACTGAACACCACATACGATTCATTTCCTCATATGTAGGAACCCTGATTTCTTCTTTTTTCTCATTGTTAATTTGTTTCGAGGCTACTTCACCTATTTCAAGGTTGAATCACCCCAAAATGTGTAAATCCGTCCATTCTTCACATTTTCAATAATGCTGGGTTCTACGACATCAACCACTGAATCATTGATTTTCCTTTCAACCGGCACCACTAGGTTCCAATCTCAACCTCATGCCCCTTCACAACCTATATCACCATTAACAAATATTTTTCATTCATATGAAGATATTATAGAGGCCTTGATGGAATTAAATTTACCTTCGGATGCCATGCACCATCACTTTTTCTTTTTACCAGAAAAAATGTTTTCACGTACTTATGAATTAGGTCATAATATTCTCCCAGAAGAGACAAAATACTTCTTGTCACCAGGGCAAGTAGATTGGTTCAAGAATCCTATCTCCACAGAAGACACATTTGAGGAAGGAAAAATTTCCAATATCCAACACATCTTCAAGGTATAGATATCCACCAAAATGGGGATAGTTGAAGAAATCCCGCTGGGGGAAACATGTTCTCCCGAAGAAATTTCCTCCTAAAAATCATTGTTCTAAGAATACAAGGACATTTTTTAATGGTCATATTATAAGACGCCCAAGATTATCTCTTCGATCATGGAGCACCACACTGAAATTTTTCCTAATTCTTATCTAGATAGGTAAAAGAAACATAAGCTACACTCGTTCAAAAAACCCATCAGGTGCACCTTCCTATGTTTTTTTTACATCTTTCTTTCCAGTTTGCGTATTTTTACAGATGGATGTTTTCACTTAGGGTATTAGCTTTGAAATTTGCAGCTTATCAACACCTTCATAGCAAGCCCATTTCCTCGATGGAAATCAATTGTTAAGGTATCATTCTTCACTCAGCGTGATAGGATTGTTTTAAAGCTTTACATATCCTTCCATAATTTCTATGAAATAAACCATAGGTTCCACCATATAGAACATGTTTGCAACCACCTTTCAAGTTCACATGGTAAACATCTACATCAGTCGATAGAGCCTCCCTCGCATGCATCACTGGTGTTCACAGTTTGCTTCACACTATCAGTATCCATGTCCATCTTCCTAGTCCTGGGAGCCATTTAATATGCATGTTTATAATATCAACCTCATGCTTCTCTTCTTCATGCATTGCTTACCACCTGCACTCCCAGGCTGCCCCTCTTGTTTACAAACAGATTGAACTGAATGCACCAGTGCATGCTACACATGGCATACCGTCCACCCATATTGAAGTAGACTATCTATGCCATTCTATATGCCTCATCCACCCCACACCGACGTAATATAATAGGGCCCCCACCCTCTACAAAAAAACCATCTCAAACATCACGTAGGCCATTTTTTTCTTGGGGAACCTGTCTCCGTGTTTGCACATTCCAAACCAATTTTAAATTATTTCGTCAAGTGTAATAATATTTTTTAAGTAACATGATTCTCACCCATATTTTTGTGTCAGTTACATAATGAAATTCGTAAGTCTCCCTTGGTTAGAGCTTGTTTTTCATCCATCCCATCTCCATCCTAGTAATCACCATTTGCTCAAACCATGCCATGACAATTAAAATGATTAGTTACCACCCCCATGAAATTCCTATTCACCCCATAGGAATTTACCTCAACAATATTGTTTGGACTTTCACCACCATATTAAAACTCCAACCTTTGGCAGGTTTTATGTATGTCCAACTTACCATCAACTCTCATCATCGTGTCTATGGACCCATCCTATTTCAAATTTTTATTCCAAGTTCACATTGATTTCCCAGAACCATATTTTAGGTGGTTGGCACTTTGTTTTGTTGACATCAACACCCATCTTCCAGAATCGAAGCAGTACCTTGGTTACTCCCACCTTATCGAAACAATCTTGGGTCGCTGAGTGGGAATCGTTGCTTTCACAATAATTTCACTGATCTCGCTGACATTCAACCTCAAAACAACTTTTCATATTAGGATATTATCTTACACAGTGACTGTTGTGGTTGTCTCATTTATTCAAATACCTATGCATCTGAGTTCACCCCCTTCAACAATTTCATATATATTATGCATGGGGACGTCCATTTCATCCCATTTGTTAGAGACACCCCTATGGGAAAAAGTAATTATCTTCTTCATCTCACAATAGGTCAGTCATTTTACCGCTGACTTGACATGACTTTTCCTGTATATTTGTAATACCTTAGTCATAGTCATCATAACAAGCATGGGACATGCCTACCTCGTGTTACACCATTTTTTGGTCATCTAACCTATTATCATTAGATGGACCCAAGTACACCATGTAAGACCAATTTTACCCTAAGTAAAATTGCTTTCACTATGTACAATAACTTAATAAACCACATTTATTAGGTTGTTTATGGTCTAAATAGAAAACCCCAAAAGGAAATATTAAACAAACCTATTTTGTTTAATTTTCCTCATGGAATAATTAATTAAACCATAATTTAATTATTATTCCTAGTCATGTTAACCCAAAAACAAAGAAATTAATTAGATAAACCTTTATTTATCTTATTATTTTCTAGGAATAATTATTTAAATCTTATTTAGATAATATTCCTTGTTAAATATGACCAAATCACCCACAAATAATTAAATAAATCATTATTTATTTGGTTATCTTCTAACCGCTTCCTTAAAAAGATAAATAAATCATTTATTTATTTATTTTTGACAAATCAAGGGATTTGACCCAAGTCAAATACCTTTTCCCTCCAACAAATATAATAAAATATTCCATAAAAAGTGGATCTAGATCTGGTTAACCCATGCACCAAGATCTAGAATGACCCAATATTTTGTTATAAATGGGAGGGTTTTTCCTACCATTCTTCACCTTTTGTTGCCTATTAGATCACTCTGGATCTATACACTTGGTCACCATTTTCTGCCATTTGCTGTGAGAGCTCCCTTTGAGTTCCATTCTTTGTGTGGGTTTTCTACACCAACAAGAGAGAGAGATTTAGATCTGAAGTGCTGAGGACTTCCAAGAACCCATCCCACTGAGGAGAATTGGATACGCCTTCTTGTTTTCCTCCCAGGTGCCCAATTAATATAAAAATTCTTTCAAAAATTGTTCTTGTCTTGTTTATTGGTATATGGAGCAAACCCTTGTTTTTTCTGCTTAATGTCTTTCCATGCATAGATCTGGTTTTTGCAGCTCTTTTATGTTCAACTAACCGCAGATCTGAAGATATTAGCAGCCACTTTTGTTGTTAGGGCTATTAGTTATGCGTAGCTAAAGTGGTCCTTTTTCGTACACTTTGACAAAGGATTCATACTAACAAATGGCGACTCCACACGGGTTTTAAATTACGACCGCTGTCGTTTTTCATATTCCTGCATATCCAGCTACTTCAGACCCTAGGGTTTCTTTTCAACTGTTTATTTTTCCTATTTTTATGTTTTTTTTCTCACATAAAACCCTAAAACATTAAAATTTCTAACTTCCGTGTGTTTCTGGCCCTATTGCGCAGGTAAGCGACACCAGCCGCAACTGAGACGGCAACTTTTCTGAAAATATGCCGCCGAGACAACCGGAACGGGGGGTCGCACTTTTTGGCCCATAACTTGCGACCTGGATCTCCAGGTCGCACTTTTCAGCCTCTTTTCTGCGACCTGCACTGAAAACAAGACAGAACCTGCGACCTGCTAATTTTTCAGTGGTTTTTCTACAATTTTTCTGGCTTTTGCTGAAGCTTCTATCAGGGTTTTCCAGCCTCTGTCTCAGCCTGCTTTGACCAAGTTTTGATCTGTTTTACTCATCTAAGTGGGAACCTAGCCCCCTAGGGCTTTAGTACCCTCCACTTTTTGTGGAAGAGTTTTAGCTGTTTCAGCTGTCTGTTTTTCAGAGTTTCAGCCTTCCTTTTTTCAGATCTGGAACCTCCTCCTCAGATCCCTTTAAATCAGCCTTCCTTCCTTTCAAATCACCTCTTGTCATTTTGTTTGGACCTCTCTTTAGGACCTCCTCCCTGTCCTTTCCGCTTTTTACTGATTTCTTCCCTTTTTTCAAGCCACCTTGCCTCTGTCTCTTGGTTGTGATCTGCACCTCTTTTCAGCAGCTTTATCCTTTAGATCCCTGTCCCTTTTCACCCTAGATCTATTGGCCTCTTTTTAAGTGTGTTTTGACTAGATTTTTGCCCTTTTTTAGATTAATTTTGAGTGGCCCGCCTTCTTGGGTTGAAGCAATGCATTAGTAGCTGTTATTTTTCTGTTATTTCAGCATTATATACTATTCTCTGCAGATTTATTTTCAGTTACGCATCACACATTTTCTTGCTCTCAATTGAGAAAGGGTTTAAAAATTAAAATTAACACACGCCACACACTGACCCTAAGTGAAGAAGCACCTGGTTAACACCGCCTGGAAAAGACTCTAAAATCAATTGTCACTGCACATTTTCTGCGCTTGACCTCACTTGATTCTATCCCTGTTTTCCCTTGTCAGTTTCCTTCTTCCCGTCATCATTGCGCCCCCAAGACGCCTTTCCTAGAGACTTCTTGGCCTTCACCCTCAGTTTCCGGTTGATCGACTTGCTCCGTCCCTTCGTCGTCGAGCCAGTCCTCCTCCGAGTCCGCACTCTGACTCCTCTTCTGATTCATTGGGTTCTCCCTCTCCTCCTAGTTCTCCCCCTGTCACCTTCACTATGTCTGGTCCAGGGACTAACGTTAGCGGTGCTCCAGGCCCTAATGCCGATACCACTACTAGCGAAACCGCCACAGGAACTACCTCAGCCATACCCTTGCTACCGTACATTGCAGGCCTCAGCCTCCCCGATTTCAATCAGTTGATCAATGACCCTATCCGCCACGATGTTGGTTGGCCTGCTATGCCAACCAAGCTTCCCTCCGACATCCCTAAGTTCGAAGGCCTTGATGGAGAAGATCCAACCAATCATGTCCGATATTTCCACATGTGGAGTTCCTCCAATTCCATTACCGATGACTCCATCCGTGTTCGTTTGTTCCAACGCACGCTTACCGGCGAAGCTTCTAAATGGTATGTTGACCAAGCCACCTCTTCCCATACCACCTTTGTGACCCTTGCCCAAGCCTTTTTGTCTTATTTCCAGCTTCCTCTCCGATACGATACTGGCACGGAGCTCTTGACTTCATTCAAGCAAACCTCTTCGACCCGCCTTTCCGCCCATGTTCAGGAATGGCGACTAAGACGGTGCTTATGTTGAGCCCCCCCCTTCGAAGATCGGGTTTACATGGACTGGTTCCTTCGCACCCTCCTAGCTCCTATCGGCAAAGATGTCGCCTCTCACTTTCCTCAAACCGAAGAAGCTGCCCTCCAAATAGCCTTGAAATATGACATGATCTATGCTCAATCTGGTTATGTTTATACCGTTCTCCCTGACCTCCCCAGGCCCGGTGGCGCTAACGCCCTGGGGGCATCTCATTATGCCGACGGTATCATTGGAGCCCTTTCCCATCCGTACGCTCAACCTCCTATGGGCTATGGTCTCCCCCAGGGAGGGGCCAACACCTCTAGCACTCTTCCCCCTCCAGGTAGCATGTATCCAGGATACGGCATGCCTCCTCCTTTTGCCCAACCTCCTGCTTACCTCAATGTTGCCCAACCTAACCATTACCTTTATCCGCAACCTGGTGCGCCAGCTCCTCCAGCATATCCGCTTCCATCTCCCTTGCCTCCTCCAAACCCGCAACAGCACTTACAGCCCCCTCCAGGGCAAGTATTTGCACAGCAGGGCGCGACTAATCCCCCTTCTTCTCAAAGAAGGCAGTGAGGCAACCCAAACCAATCTGCCCCTGGTACTCGTGGACCCAATCCTGGTGTTAACCCTAACACTGCCAACCAGCAACAGGGCACTCAGCCCAAGCTAGACAGGCCGCTTCGCACAAATAAGCCTTGTTCATGTTGCAGTGTTTATGGTCATTACACCCACGATTGTCCCCTCTTACCCCAGATGTGGCAGATGTGGGAGTCTCAAGCCACATTGTGCGGATAACATGCCTCCCCTCATGCTCCTCCTAATGTGGCCACTACTCAGCCAACTGTGTTTACTGATCCTTTCCCTCAGCAAGGATTCGTGGCTACCCAACTGCCTGACAGCCAGGTCGCCACTCCCCCTTGCCTTTCTGGTTCCTTTGATTACCAGACCCTTATGATGCACTCCAATCCTTCCCCGACCGTCGACTTTCACCTTCAAACTCGGTCTCGCGAGTACCCCAAGCCTCCTGCTCAGTCTGCCCCCTAGCCTCCTCCTTCAGGTTCTACAGAGCCTCTTTCGACATCTAGTGGCCCCTTACATATCCCTCAACCCAAAGTTGAGGTTCATACCAAGATTCCTAAGGGACCCCTACGTCGAAACGCTGCTTCCGGTCGAGCTGCTCATTCGTATAGCATAGTAGATGATTTGGCGCAATCTCCTGCTGCCATTTCCACACTGGAACTCCTCCAGTCGTGCCCTTCCCAAAAGAAGGCTCTACTATCTGCCGTGGGCGCTGTAGATCCTGCTGATGACCAAATGATTGTTTTCGATGCCACTCAATCGAACCATCCTCCTCTCCCTCCTTCCGTCGCCTTCCAAATCCCAGTCAAAATCCGGAACGCCAACGTTTCCCGGTGCATAATTGATGAGGGGGCATCCACTTGCGTGATGTCCGCTTCGGTTTGGAAGCAACTCGGATCCCCTGAGTTGGCCCCTTCCATGATCACCCTTCGAGCGTGGGATGGCCATGCCTCCCAGCCCATTGGCCTGTTTCGTAATTGTCCTATCACCCTCGCCGGTAAGACTGTTTGCGTTGACGTCGAAGTCATAGATGCCCCGCTAGACTACAACATTCTATTGGGGCGAAGCTACACCTATGCTATGTCTGCTGTCCCATCTGCGGTTTTCCGCAAGATGTCTTTTCCCCATAATGGAAAGATAGTCACCATTGACCAGTTGACATATCATGAGCCAAAATCTCAGACCTCACCTGAGACGACCATCTCTTCTGTAGCCAACAAGAAAACCGTCGATTCCTTGACCAGTGTCTCCCCCGGCGTTTAGAAAGATTCCTCCCTTCTTGGAACTTTTCCTAATCTCCCCCCTCCTCCTATCACTGATCCCAGCTTATCGAATGTTTGCATGATGAAATCGTCTCAGGCTGCCCTTAAGCGGCCTGCTTCGGCTAGTCAGCAACCTCCCCCTCGCCCTCCACAACCCACCCCTAGCCATTTATCTCAGCTAGCCGGACCTCCTCTTTCTGGCCCTCGCCCTCCAGCTGGTATCCCTGAACCCCTTTATCCTCCTGGATCGGTTCCCCCAGGCCTTAACCATCTCGAAGCCATCCCTCCTGGTCATTACCCTGTTGGGCAGATACCTTTCCTGGCTCCCCCTCCCGGAGTATATTCTATCCCCGTCATGGCCACCCTCTCTCTCCCTAACCTGACCTTGGGCATACCAGTCTGGTACCTTGATCCTCCAGCAGCTACCCCTCCTAGTCACCCCAAACCCTATATGGCTTTGACACTGGTTCAACCGGTCCCCCTCGCTTCCTCCGTTGCCACTGTGCCCCCAGCACCTCCACAGGACCATTCTCCTATCGTGATAGCTCCCAGGAAGAAAGGCAAAGCTCGCAAGGGGGAACCCAAATACAAGACCACCACGACTGACCCGGCCCCTCCTCCTACCGCAAAGCATTGCGCCTTGTGTGATGTCACTGGTCATGCCACCCATGCTTGTCCCAAGTTGCCCCATATTCAGCCCATGGTTAAAGTCGCGTTCCCTCAATCTACGGTCCCTGAAGCCTCCATTCCTTCTTCGTCCGTAACCAAGAACCCCAAGACTCTCTGCACCAACAAACCCTGTGCTTTGTGCGGTGTTCATGGCCATTACTCCCACCATTTTCCTCACCTGACGCATTACCGCGCCTCTTTAGAGGTAGTCCGAGAGTATGAGGTTGAACAGAATCAATCCGCTTCTCCCATACTCGCGCAGTATGCTTCGGGCCAGCCTGAGGATCCCCCCGTCCCCATCGACATTCCCCCCCTGATGTTCAGATGACGGAGTCTACCACAACCATTCTTTACCTATTTTCCTCTGCGAGACACTCGAAGCCCAGTCCCCCTGCATCCTCCCCTGTTGTTTCGCCCGACCACCTCTTTTCTACCCATACCCGAGATCACTCCACCCGTATCTCTGTTGACCTCCGCAGCCCGAGTCCTCACCATACTTCCGATAGCCCTCATATACCACCCTCTAGTTTGCATATGAGGCATAGTCATCCTGCTCCTTGCACTTCCTCCCGCAGTTGCCGCTCGATGTCTTCTGTCCACTTACGCTGCCGTCATTGTCTCTCCTCCCCTCATTTTTTGTCTTGTAACACCATTCCGCAGGACCCTCATATACCACCCTCTAGTTTTCATATGAGTCATAGTCATCCTGCTCCTTGCACTCCCTCCCGCAGTTGCCGCTTGATGTCTTCTGTCCACTTATGCTGCCGTCATTGTCTCTCCTCCCCTCATTTTTTGTCTTGTAACACCATTCCGCAGGACCCCCCGTCCACACCCTTTATCGGTTATGCCGATGGTGCAAGTCATTACTCCCGGAATTTAGCCTTGGCAGGTTGGGCCATCTTCACCCCCTTGCATGCCCTTGTTCTCTCCAACGGGGTCTGCATTGGTTCTGCCACAAAAAATCAGGCCGAATATGATGCAGTGCATGGTCTCTTAGTCGATGCCCTCTTCCATCGCATCCTCCATCTGCACGTTCGTTTGGATTCCCTACTTCTTGTCATGCAACTAAATGGTGCTTATCGTGTGCATAACCCTGTGCTGTTTAGACGCTATTTACAATTGAAACTCTTGATACGTGCATTTGAAACCATAACTTTCAACCATGTACCTCGAGAACAGAATCACTATCTAGATAGTATTGCAAACCATGTTCTAGATTGGCATTTATCACACGCATTTCATACAAGACAATAACATTTATAATCATTAAAAAAAATGATGCATATCCATAATATGTGTCGCAAAACATGTGTTTAGATTCCATCTACTCTGATACATATGACATGCCCATCGCATGTTACAAAAAACTCAAAACTGGGGGCACCACCTGCCCCTACATACACACTAGGGGGCACCACATGCCCCACACCTACTCACTATCTGGAGGATCCCGAGCTAATGGCTCTGCCCCTGCAGCCCGTATATCACGTATGCCTTGACCGGCCATCGCCATGCGCCGCATGACACCTCGCCATTCCGAGGGAAGACCAATGCATGCCTCCACGTACTGGTCGTCTAAGTCTTGCCACCCGTGCACTGAAACTCCGATCAGCAACATCTCACATCTACGGCGGATGTCCTCCAGGAGGGCGGTCGCATCCTCATTGCGCACTGCTCTCGACCCACTTGGCCCTGCAGCTCCAGAGGCTGCCGGGCGTCCCATGTATCCGGCTGGTTTTACCGAAGCTATATCTGCATACCAAAAGTACATGAATCAGTACCATATCTACTATTCAATAATTTTAACATGACCATACAAGAATAGTTACTTATCACTTACCATCGGGCCCCCATACTCGACCAAGCGGAAGTGGTAGGTCCGGATCGCCACAATAACTCATCCCACTATAGGGATAGTCGTCTATGTATAACGACATCTGATCCCAATGGGCAAAGAAATCAGGTCGAAACACTCACCCGACCGCCCCTCCTCCTCCTCTGCACAGTAGCCGCCCCCACCGGTGCATCCTGGGCTCTCTCAGGCCCCCATCGGGGAGCTGTATACGAGGCCACAAGGTCGGGATCTTCTCAAAGAAGAAGGCGCACAATAAAGTCCCATACGAGCAATCGTGGTTCACTTGCCGCTTGCAGAGCGACAACTGTCGCTTCAGTGACGCCAGCATCATTTGGGCCCACCCATAGTAGGTCCCACTCAACACACTCTCCATAATCATCATCTGCCCCCCAGTGATGTGATGGAGCGCCTGGTTGCCTAGGATATGCAGCACCGCTGCGGCCACTACACGGGTCTCTAGCCTCTCTAGATCCCCGATCGGTATCCGAGTCCCCTTGACTTGGAGACCCGGTCGACAATGTCGCTCCACAAACTCCATGATATGCCGCCCCCGCGATAATACTGGCTGTGTGTTTCCCACCATCCCAACTGGTGGGAGACCTGTCAGGAAATACACATCCTGGACTGTCAGTTCGATCCTGTGCCCCTGCACTACAAAGACCTCATGCTCTGGATCCTAATAACTGATAATCCGAGCCAACAAGGGCTTTCCAGCTCTCATCAAAGGGTTATCCAAAAACTTTAGAACCCCAAACCTGGCCAACACTTGACGGACACCCTGATCTGCTTGGATCTCTGCCCGTAATGTACCCAGGTCTCTCTCTCTCCAGTTAACCCGTAGATCTGCCATACCTGCACAAAAACATCATCTTTGTCAGCATACAGATCTGGAATACCATAACCAAACACAAAAACCCAACTCTCAGCCATAAAACAACACTAAAACCCCTTCATCTCCCAAGTCACAGTCTTCTGCCCAATTCTGGGGACAGGTCGCACTTTTTGCCCTGAAACCTGCTTCCCAAGTCGCACTTTTTGGCCCAAAAAGTGCGACCCGACCATAGAGATGAAGGAGGGACTGTTTCTGAGAGTTTGGGCCCTAAACTGAACTTTCAATCCATCAAAATGAAAGAGTAAGGTTAGGCCTCTTACCTGCAACTGACGGATCTCGATTCCAATGGTCAGTTTTTCCGCTACGCTGGCCGCAAGATTTAGGGCCTTCTCTCCTCTCTACATTCACAACAGCAACCATAGCAAATGAGTGAATTTGGAGGGAAAACTGCCTTATTAAAAGAGAACCCCTGTTTCTTCTTTCGACTGCTGCGACCATACCGTAGCCCCGTTTGAAAAACCGTCTGCACCGTTGGAAAGATCTCACCGAGCCCTAAAATGGGTATCTGTTAGTTTTTTGTGATTTTATGCTTCACCAGGACACATTTTTTCCAAGAAGGGTCACTTCACCTCTCCCTAAAATCGCATTTCCTCACTTACAACACTTGTACTTGGGGCACCATTTTTCCTCCTTACTTGTCTTTGTTCGTGTCGATTTTCGTCATGAGTTACCATCTTGTACTCATGTTTTCATGGTCCCCCATTGGGCCTTTACTGTGTGGCAGCACCATCGAGTCGCCCTTGTTTAGAGCATCCAAGTTGAGTCATCATCGCATTCATGGAGTCTATCCCGAGTCCCTTTGTACCCTACTATAGCCCTCCATCCTTCATTTCTTGGTCTCTCTCTTGTGTCGCACATTATGACCTTCAGTCCCACTGTCCCCTATCCCTTATGATATTGTGTCAGTCGCTGCCATGTCATTCATGCCCTTTATGCTCTAACAAGGGAAGTCGTCCATTTGCTACTCAGTCCTTTCCATTTCACCATCATCATTAGTGTCAGTCTGTCCGTCGCTCTACTATTGTCTCTCGTGCCTTAGTTGAGGATCTCTCATTGCCTCACTTATGGCGGACCTCCTTCTGTCGACATCAGCTCATTCTTTCCAGAAGCCGGGTCTAGAGGGCGGTGTACCTTGGTTCCAGCTTCCACTCTTGTTCGGTGCCTCCGATCAGGCAAAGGGTTCTCTCATTTCCCTTTGACTTGATTGTTTCTCCACTCCAGCTCCTTTCAGCATGACTGAGATCTGTATACTTGATGGTTCAGTGATACAGCAGCAGCTCTTGATGATTCCCGGGTGTGTGTGAGATGTCTCAACCCTCATGAGGGGGTGGCCCTGCAGGTAGCCCCCCACATGCCCGGATGACCTCTTCCTTGCAGCCTTCGATGCAACTCCAGATATTTGATGATGTTGGCCTTAGCCACTTGCAACGCCTCTTTGATTTGCATGTATCAGTCAGATTTTGTGAGCCCTTCCCCATTTACAGGGGGCATTCGGGTTATATTTATCTCATGTACTTAGATATTATTGTACAAGTCCTGGCTGTTATCCCAGGCACAACATGTATATGGGATTCCTCATGACATATTTTATAAATACTTATGAGTATCTTGGTTGTACTCTATGGTTCGGTTCCTTGTTTACTGGACACACTATTCTTTTATACTTTGTCTCGGCGGGCATAGGTATGCCTCCCCCGCCGCCTTCAGCACAGGTACCCTCTCATAAAAAGAGACTTGTTGCACCTGCGAGTCTCGTCTCCTCAGGGTCTAGTTCTTCAGCACACTATCTGCCTTGCATTTCTCTCTCTGACTTCCCTTTTGTTGTCTAGTGATTGAGTTCTTACAGCGTACTTAAATTAAAAACGATTTTCTCTGAGCACTTTCATGTCTTTGGGGGCAGCTCCCAGTACACCATTTTTTGGTCATCTAACCTACTATCATTAGATGGACCCAAGTGCACCATGTAAGACCAATTTTACCCTAAGTAAAATTTCTTTCACTATGTAGAATAACTTAATAAAACACATTTATTAGGTTGTTTATGGTCTAAACAGGAAACCCCAAAAGGAAATATTAAACAAACCTATATTTGTTTGATTTTCCTCATGGAATAATTAATTAAACCATAATTTAATTATTATTCCCGGTCATGTTTAACCCAAAAACAAAGAAATTAATTAGATAAACCTTTATTTATCTTATTATTTTCTAGGAATAATTATTTAAATCTTATTTAGATAATATTCCTTGTTAAATATGACCAAATCACCCACAAATAATTAAATAAATCATTATTTATTTAATTATCTTTCAACCCCTTCCTTAAATAATTAAATAAATCATTATTTATTTGATTATCTTCTAACCGCTTCCTTAAAAAGATAAATAAATCATTTATTTATTTATTTTTGACAAATTAAGGGATTTGACCCAAGTCAAATACCTTCTCCCTCCAACAAATATAATAAAATATTCCATAAAAAGTGGATCTAGATCTCGTTAACCCATGCACCAAGATCTAGAATGACCCAATATTTTGTTATAAATAGGAGGGTTTTTCCTACCATTCTTCACCTTTTGTTGCCTATTAGATCACTCTGGATCTATACACTTGATCACATTTTTCCATTATTTGTTGTGTGAGCTCCCTTTGAGCTCTATTCTTTGCATTGGGTTTTCTACACCAACAAGAGAGAGAAATCTTAGATCTGAAGTGCTGAGGACTTCCAAGAACCCATCCCGCTGAGGAGAATTGGATATGCCTTCTTGTTTTCCTCCCAGGTGCCCAATTAATATAAAAATTCTTTCAAAAATTGTTCTTGTCTTGTCTATTGGTATATGGAGCAAACCCTTGTTTTTTATGCTTAATGTCTTTCCATGCATAGATCTGGTTTTTGCAGCTCTTTTATGTTCAACTAACCGCAGATCTGAAGATATTGGCAGCCACTTTTGTTGTTAGGGCTATTAGTTATGCGTAGCTAAAGTGGTCCTTTTTCGTACACTTCGACAAAGGATTCATACTAACACCTCGTATAAACACTTTTTTGTATAATGATTTCTTCAGATCATGGTTTTCTTTGAGTTCTCAGTCAATGAACTCTTCCCAATCATCTATGTAGTGATCTCATCTCTCTCAAAAAACATGTGAGACCCATTGTTAGAGGAAAAAAAATGTTATGTATTTTGGCTATACACTTTCTCCTAACCTCATACATCACAGGGCAATTTTAACATGGAAAAATAGTACAATCATTTGTATATATCATATGATACCTAGATTTAGACAACAATAGGTACAAGTGAAAATTTTCCAACTAGAAATGTCATGAAAATTAAAAAATAAAAGGTTTTCTAAAGTCCCATTTAAAAAATCAACCCGTGCAGGAACTTCAAAGGAAAAAATTCACTACTTGCAACTTTTCCTTTGATAGTTCATGGGTTTCCAAAAGTCTAGTTACTAGTTTAGGACCACTCCACACAATTTGAGTTGGGATTCCCTGACATGTACCAGCTAAGGAAAGTCAATTTTGATCCATTTTGGATATATAAAGCCCCTAAATGAATCCTTTTGTCCTTCTCTCAATTCATTTTCTAATTAAGGATCCAAGAGAGGGAAAGAGGAGTTCAAATTATATATAAACAAGGTATTGTAAGACCAAGAAGAAGAAGAATTTCATGCAATATTATGTTGTAAAAATTGCTCCAAATCAACCCTGCATTTCGTAGTTGAGAAAGTTCCATCACCATTGAGATATATCTTTGCTTCTTTGAGAGAGAGTGAGTTTGCAATGGAGATTAAAGAAATCCGTTCTAATATCTCTTGAGCACCATTGCTCAAGAATCTCTCCTCAAGTGTATTGATACATTATTTGTATCTCTTCTACCACTAGTAGTTAATAAAGGGGATTTGGTTCCTATATCTTTGTTCATGTGTTTATGCTCCATCAAGATTGATTCATGTTCTTTGTTTTAGGTTTAGTTTAATCTTTCTCATGCATTGTTCTTATCACATTATATTCTTTGTTGGTTATTGTTTAAGCATTAACATCATCCAACTTTTTGTAAGCTCTCTATAGGTAACAACCAACTGCAAGGAAACCATTCTGGGAGAAAAACCACCAATTCTTGCTTTTATTATTATGTAAAAGCAAATCACCCACTTTATTTACATCAATTGTTTTATGAGCACCCACTCACAAGAGACTCCAACCCCATTGCATTAGAAAGCATTTACTTGCTTAAAGGAACCAACCTCATATTTTTGCAGGCACCCACCTATTAGTGCAAGTTAGATCTACTCTTTCATGGGATTTTCAAATTGAGGCCTTCTATAGTGTTATTTTCTTTACTTTACAATTTGTTATCACTGCTAACACACAACCACTTCAATTTTTGTATCTCATATATTCCTTATTAGCATCTTCTCTCTTCTGCACGAACACGCATAGACATAATCTATATCATTCTTCTTCTTCAACTCACTCACTATCATGTTTTGTTTCTTTAAATTTTCATTCTTTACACACTTTTCACTCACTCTATCCATCTCATACATCTTATTCAATTATCTTTTCTTTCCATTTTCATCCCAAATGCACATTGGTCGAGAACGAGTACTTCAATTAATTATACTTCAGCTTGAGGAGTTTCTCTAGTTCATTTCACCTACAATTTCCTTTAGATTTCCTCTGACACTATGTTTCTTCACATTGGAATGTCAAGAAGCTTCATATTTAATTCCACCAACCTCAATTTTCATTTAAATAGACCCATTATTTAGATGTGATTTCACCATCTAGCAGACTCAATCTTGTGCTGCAATATCTATGGGAGGTTATCCATCACTTCACAAAAACATCTTGGATCTCACAGTTTGTGCCTTCCTCAACTATCCAATTGTGCAAAAAAAAAATTTCATTTATAACTAATCTCGATTCCAAATTATTAATGGTCCAAGATCCTTATAGTATGATATCCTTTTTCCATAAGACTTCAATTGTGACCAAATCCTTATCCCAAAATTCTCTTGGGCTTATGTTCGATTTTGGGCCTTATTTGGTGTTGCACTCTAGCAAACAATCCAAAAGACTAAATTGTTGAAAAATATATTATTTTTGGGCCCATGATCTAGCCATAAAAAAATTCCAAGAATTATATGATCTAAGTGGCTCTAGACACCCTCAGGAGACCTAGAGGGCTCGGAAATGGTCAAAATTGAAAGTGGTCGTATTTCTCTCGAACTAGGTTCAAATTGAATTTCTTGTGGCCTTGATTCCAATGATGTGAATAGATCTCCAATATGAGCCTATATGGAGAAGTTAGAGCGAGTCAAAGTTGGGCAATGGGTCAGGCTTAAGTGTCCTACAATTTCACCGTCAACTGGAAAGGAACCTACAACTGAGGAGAGGGAAAAATTGTGGCCTAATTAAAATTCCCAATGAACCTTATTTTCATTAAATTAAAAAACAAATAGTTTTTTGTAAAAAATAAAAAATAAAATAAAAAAATAGCGTTGATGGGTGGCCAAACCACGCCGACCCCTCTGTAACTATATTGATATATATATGTATTGAATTAACCATAGGGCTAGAGCCTTCGGCTCTAACCTGAGACAATGGTCATGGACGTTAAAAATAGGCCGACGAGAATTGAAACTGCCCGGTCGCGTAGGCTGGCCCAATCCATGGGCAGCCCAAATAATACAACAAACAATGTGCCCACCTTATTAAGGTTCAAAAATAAAAATAAAAAACGTGGAATATGCAGGTTTTCAAATGGGTCAGGTTGGGTTTTGAACCTGCACCCCCCGCCTCCTCCACACTCTCTATCGGTGGGTGCTAGCAATGCACCACTGATCCCAACCTTGTACAATCTGCCACCAAATTATATAAAATCCTCATTTCTGTAGTGCGCCCAAGAGAATATTGGCGTGTTCTTCAACGATTATTATTTTTTTTATTGCAGGAGAAGCGAAACCACGATCCCACAAAGGTGCGAAACTGTGCCCCTAGGAATCTTGGGGAGAATCAAAAGGATCCCTGAGGTGCTCAAGTTGCAAGAGTTAGAAATCAACAAAATTTATGACGATTTTACACTTCTCGGTGACATGAACTCGATGGTGATATCCATTTCCACAATAGAGCCTGCTATTTTTTGGCCATTTTTCATATTGGAGTGACGGTGTGAGGTTTTCAAGTGAGGACAATCTATTTTATGCCTCTCGAGGCCATGAATTCATGGTGCAGCCAAATTCAACAACTGAGCATCCACTTATTCAACCAACTCCAAGGGTTGAGTTATATGAAGTATTGAAGTCATGTGCCTATTTTATCATTTGCTGGGAGATGTAATATGTTGTTTATATCCCCGCTTGATGTATGTTGCGGGATCTATGTTTCTACTTCATGTGAGATGTATTTGCCAAGGATTTTTATGATCCATATGTAACCCTGTTGAAGGGATCCTCATCGTCACCTTCTGTGAGATTATGTCATGTTGGTAGGAGGCCTAGTGTGAGTGATAGTTCCTGTAACGGAATTTCTCATGGAGAGACAAGCCAGTCATTTTGAGGGAATATATCCTTGTATGACAGAAAACATAGTACATGTTTGCTTGAGGGGTCCTGACCCATGTTCGAAGGTTAAGGTTTTCCAACAAACCCCTATACTACTGGCCCTTTTGGTAGTGACCTTCTTGCATAGGAAAAAGTATCACCCGAAGTAGTATGGGAGGGTGCTGGAACTAAGTTTCCGCATTGTGAGAGAGAGTAGGTAAGTCAAGTAGATCCACGTTCGCAACCTATTAGGTTCGTACTAGACATATCTATTCGCAGGGTAGTTAACAGTATAATTGCAATATACAGAGCTATTATTATGCACAGATCTAGTTAATAACTCTACATCCACATGCGTATCAGCAGTTATCAGCACATATTATCATAACGCGTCATCAACATATTACAGTTATACCATAACATAAACATATTCACAACATAAACAAATAACCAATAGTATTCATAATAGATCCAATAGTTCACATCAACACAAATACATTAGATCAGATAACACATAAGTACTTCAACCATATCCACATATATTAGCACCCAAAACCCAATACAATCCGACACAGCCTGTGCACATAGCCAGCAGGGTCCACACGCAGCAGGACTGAGGATCTTCGTGCACACAACTAGCAGGAGTCCTTACCCTAACGACCCAACAACATATCTAATAATTCTCACTTAGCATAAGAATTAATTCTTTCCTACCTTAAGATTCAAAATGTTCATCTATTTATATCGACTTAGCCTACACTTCCAATGGTCCACAAACAGCGGTTTGTAGACTCTTGGCCTACCCTTGACCCATTAAAATGCCTTCGGGGCTTTGACCCACCCCAAAACCCCTGTGTTAGACTAATTAAGACCAAAAATATACAAAATTTTACAAAATTCGCAGCTTTTAGGGAACCCTATTCCAACAGTCCCCCAACAAAATCTTTTGACTTGTCCCGAGTCACTGCGATGGTGGGGTCTCCACCTGCACTTTCAGTAGTTTGATCACCTCAACCAATGGGGGTAGCACTCCTTCACTCTGAGAAGTTGTGTTCTGAGAAATATCCACTAACTTCTGTGAATTCGGTCCTTCTATTGCAGTTGTGATGCTGTCTAGAGTCTGGTTCAATTGTTTAACAACAACATCAATATCCTGGGAGAGCTTGAGGGCTTCATCAACCCATGGTGTTACACCATTTTTTGGTCATCTAACCTTTCATCATTAGATGGACCCAAGTATACCATGTAAGACCAGTTTTACCCCAAGTAAAACTACTTTCACTATGTTAATTAGGAAACCCCAAAAGGAATAATTAATTAAACCATAATTTAATTATTATTCCCAATCATGTTTAACCCAAAAACAAAGAAATTAATGAGATAAACCCATAGTTATCTTATTATTTTCTAGGAATAATTATTTAAATAATATTCCTTGTTAAATATGACCAAATCAACCTCCATTAATCAAATAAATCATTATTTATTTGATTATATCCCAACCACTTCCTTAAAAAGATAAATAAATCATTTATTTATTTATTTTTCACTAATCAAGGGATTTGACCCAAGTCAAACACCCTTTCCCTCAAACAAATAATAATAAAATATTCCATAGAGGTGGATCTAGATTTGGTTAACATTATTTTAATCATGCACCAAGATCTAGAATGACCCAATATTTTGTTATAAATAGGAAGGTTTTCCCCATCATTCTTCACCTTTTGTTGCCTATTAGATCACTCTGGATCTATACACTTGGTCTCATTTTTCTACCATTTGCTCCCATTGAGCTCTACTTTCTGCATTGGGTTTTCTACATCTACAAGAGAGAGAAAGCTTAGATCTGAAGTGTTGAGGACTACAAAGAACCCATCCCATTGAGGAGATCTGGATACACCTTCTTGTTTCCTCCCAGGTGCCCTGTAATATAAAAATTCATTCAAAATTGTGTTCTTGTCTTGTCTGTTGGATGCATGGAGCAAAATCTTTACTTTACTGCTTAATGTCTTTCCATTTATAGATCTGTTTGTTGCAGCACTTTAACTACTAATTGCAGATCTGAAGATGTTTTGCAGCCATTATTGTTGTTAGGGCTATTAGTTATGCGTAGCTAAAGTGGTTCTTTTTCGTACACTTCGACGAAGAATTCATACTAACAAATGGCGACTCCTTCGCACCCTCCCGTCTCCCATCGGCAAAGATGTTGCCTCTCACTTTCCTCAATCTGAAGAAGCCGCCCTCCAAATAGCTTTAAAATATGACCTGATCTACGCTCAATCTGGTTATGTTTATACCGTTCTTCCTGACATCCCCAGGCCCGGTGGCGCTAACGCCCTGGGGGCATCTCATTCCGCCGACGGTATTGTTGGATCTCTTTCCCACCCATCTGCTCACCCTCCTATGGGCTATGGTCTCCCTCAGGGAGGGGCCAGCACCTCAAGCACTCTTCCCCCTCCCGGCACCATGTATCCAGGATACGGCATGCCTCCTCCTTTTTCCCAACCTCCTGCTTACCTCAATGTCGCCCAACCCAACCCTTACTTTTATCCACAGCCTGGTGCGCCAGCTCAGATACCCTCCAGTTATCATCATCTAGTGAACCCCGGCCTTGGTTACCTAGTACCCTCCACTTTTTGTGGAAGAGTTTAAGCTGTTTCAGCCGTCGGTTTCAGAGCTTCAGCCCTTTCTTTTTCCAGATCTGTGACCTCACTTCCAGATCCATCGAAATCAGCCTCTTTTCCTTTCAAATCACCTCTTGTCGTTTTGTTTGGACCTCCCCTAAAGGCCTCTGCCTTGCCCCTCCCGACTTTTTGCTGATTTCCCTTTTTTTCCAGCCACCTTGCCCCTGTCTCTTGGCTGTGATCTGCACCCCTTATCTGCAGCTTTATCCTCCGGATCTCTGTCCCCTTTGACCCTAGATCTGTTGAGCTTCGTGTGTGTGTGTTTCCATAGTTTTTCCCTTTCTTTTCAGCATAGTTTTGAGAGACCCACTTTCTTGGGTTTGATAGATGCATATGTAGCTGTTATTTTTCTGTTATTTCAGCATTTTTATTCTGTTCTCTGTAGGTTTATTTTCAGCTACGTCGCACACTTTTTTGCTCTCAACAACGGAAAGGGTTTAAAAATTAAAATTAACGCACACCACACACTGACCTTAAGTGAAGAAGCGCCTGGTTTACACCGCCTGGCAAAGACTCTAAAATCAATTGTCACTGCACCTTATCTGCCCTTGACATTACTTGATTCTGTCCCTTTCTGCCCTTGTCGGTTTCCTTCTTCCTGTCATCATTGCGCCCCCAAGGCACCTTTCCCGGAGCCTCCTTGGCCTTCACCCTCAGTCTCCGGTCGATCGACCTGCTCCTTCCCACCGTCGTCGAGCCAGTCCTTCTCTAATTCTTTGGGTTCTTCTTTTCCTTCTAGTTCTCCCCCCTGTCACCTCCACTATGTCGGGTCCAGGGCCTAACACTAGCGGGAATCCTGGCCCTAATGCCGGGACTACTACTAGCAGAACCACCACAGGAACTACCTCGGCTTCACCCGTGCTCCCCTTCTTGGTAGGCCTCAGCCTCCCTGATTTGGACCGATTGATAAACGACCCTATACACCATAATGCTAGTTGGCCTGCTATGCCGACAAAGCTCCCGTCCGACATCCCAAAGTTTGACGGCCATGCTGGCGAAGATCCTTCAAATCATGTTCGATCTTTCCACATGTGGTGTTCATCGACCTCCATTACCGATGATTCTGTTCGTCTTCGATTGTTCCAACGCACGCTTACAGGCGAAGCTTCCAAGTGGTATGTTGATCAGCCCACTTCCTCCCATACCACCTTTGCAACTCTTGCCCGGGCTTTTTTATCTTACTTCCAGCTTCCCCTTCGTTATGACACTGGTATCGAACTCTTGACTTCCTTCAAGCAAACCTCTTCGACCCGCCTTTCTACCCATGTCCAGGACTGGCGAAGGCGACGGAGCTTATGCCAATCTTCTCCCTTCGAAGACCGTGTCTACATGGATTGGTTCCTTAGATCTCTTTTGTCCCCTATCGGGAAAGATGTCGCATCCCATTTTCCTCAAACCGAAGAAGATGCCCTCCAAATGGCGTTAAAGTATGACCTGATCTACGCTCAGACAGGTTATGATCCTACTGTCCTACCTGATCTTCCCACACCCAATGATGTCCATACACCAGGGGCACCTCATGCCGCCAACAGTATCATTGGACCCATCTCTCATCCATCCGCTCAACCTCACATGAGCTATGGTTTTCCTGGGGGAGGGGGCACCACTTCCTGCACCTCTCCCCCTCCCGGTAGCATGCATCCAGGATATGGCATGCCTCATCCTTTTGCCCAACCTCCTGCTTACCTCAATGTTTCCCAACCTAACCATTACCCTTATCCACAGCCTAGCGCGCCAACTCCTCCAGCATATTCCCTTTCGCCTCCCTTGCCTTCTCAACCCCTGCAACAGCGCTCCCCGCCCCCTCAAGCACAGGTGGATGCACGGCGGTGCCAGCTGCCCGACCACGGCGGACGGTGGCCACTCACCGCGCCACCGCGGTTCCTCCATTGCCGGATCCTCATGATGAACTGCGATCGGCCTCTAGCGAAGTAGAGCCTTGGCACCTGTGACTCGTTCAAGGGTACCCCAAGCCTCTTTGGCCGATGCAGCAAAGCCCCTCTTCGAGGTTGCGAGCCTCTTTCGACATCCAACGACCCCTTACACATCCCTCAACCCACAGTTGAGGTTCATCCAAAGATTCCAAAGGGACCATTACGCCAAAATGCTGCTTCCGGTCGAGCCGCTCAGTCGTATAGCATAGTAGATGATTTGGCGCAGTCCCCTGCTGCCATTTCCACACTGGAACTCCTCCAGTCATGCCCTTCCCAAAAGAAGGCTCTACTATCTACCGTGGGCGCTGTAGATCCTGCTGATGACCAGATGATTGTTTTCGACGCCACTCAATCGGACCACCCTCCCCTCCCTCCTTCCGTCGCCTTCCAAATCTCAGTCAAAATACGAAACGCCATCGTTTCCCGGTGTATCATTGACGAGGGGGCATCCACCTGCGTGATGTCCGCTTCGGTTTGGAAGAAACTCGGATCCCCTGAGCTGGCCCCTTCCACAATCACCCTTAGAGCGTGGGACGGTCATGCCTCCCAACCCATTGGCTTGTTCCGTAATTGCCCTATCACACTCGCCGGTAAGACTGTTTGCGTTGACGTCGAAGTCATTGACGCCCCACTAGACTACAACATTCTTTTGGGGCGAAGCTACACCTATGCTATGTCTGCTTTCCCATCCGCGGTCTTTCGCAAGATGTCTTTCCCCCATAATGGGAAGATAGTCACCATTGACCAGTTGACATATCATGAGCCAAAATCTCAGACCTCACCTGAGACGAACATCTCTTCTGTAGCCAACAAGCAAACCGTCGACTCCTTGACCAGTGTCTCCCCCGGCATTTACAAGGATTCCTCCCTGCTTGGAACTTTTCCTAGTCTCCCCCCTCCTCCTATCTCTGACCCCAGCTCATCGAATGTTTGCATGATGCAATCGTCTCGGGCTGCTCTCAAGCAACACCTTCGCTTCAATCGACTGACGCCTATGTGACTTTGCTCCCTAGCCCTTCTATGAGTTGGTAGTCATGAGACACTTTATCACCCAGTGGGTTCTGCTGGACATAGCCATTTGGGAGCGGTCACGACAGCCACCCTGGCTTGAATACGGTTCATCGCTCCCCACCGAGTGCCCACCGGTACCGATCCGCAACCATTGGGATTCCCGTTTGGTACCTTGATCCTCTAGCCCCCACCTTGCCTGGTCAACCCCAACCTTATATCGCTTTGACCCCGGTTCAACCGGCCCCCATGGTTTCTCCCGTTGCATCAGTGCCTCAGTCACATCAACAGGAACCACCTCCTGTTGCGACCGCTTCGGGTAAGAAGGGCAAAGCTCGCAAGGGGGCATCAAAGGACAAGGCTGCCCCGACAAACCCTGCTCCTCCTCAGCCTCCAAAGCATACCATCCAGGGTGCTTTGTGTGATGTTGTCGATCACGCCTCCCATACCTGTCCTGAATTACTTCATCTAAAGCCCATGGTTAATGTCACGTTCCCTGAGTCCGCGGTCCCAGAAGCCTCTGTTCCTTCCACAACCGCGGCCAAGAACCCCAAGACTATTCCACAAGCCGCCCCGTGGCACAGTAGCAGTCTCCATGACCATTCCGCATGCGCCCGCCTGCGGACTTCGCACCTCATCGCTGGGTCCTGATCCGAGAGCCAAGCGCAATGAGTCCATATCTCTCTGTTGCGTGCCGCTTCGTGTTCTGCAAGCTGTGGCCCCACTCCCATTGACATTCCCTGGATGCGCCGAGATGGCCAGAACATCGTCGCTTGTTCTTCTCCATCATCCATGGGACCCTTGGGGAACATTCCATCTGAATCCTCCCCTGTTTTTTCGCTTGACCTTCCTTCGACGGACATCTTGGGCTCAACATCGGTAGATCCTTTATCTACTTACTCTTCGGTCACCCCTTGTGACGATGCGTATGTGAACCTCTCTTCTCATGATGATGATTCAGGCCACTTCACCACGTCAGGTGGTTCTTCTTCCACCAGTCACCCCATCTTCTATCACGATGATGACATTATGGAAGAAATTCCCACCCCTGACTTCATCTATTCCCCCTTACATCGAACCCATGCGTTCACACCACATCCACCTTGTGGTCATTACATCGAAACCCAATGTTTGGGTAAGGGGGCACCCACATTTGAGAGACCAAGAGAAGCCATTATCCACCACTCTCCTAGTGTATCTGGTCGTGTTGACTCTAGACCCCGTATTCTTCCACATTTAGAAGAACCTCTAGAGTCCCATATCACTTAAAATCACTCTCGGGACGATCCCCCTTATCGTTCCCTCATCTTACATCAGCAACCCAGTCTCTTAGACATTATTATTGACCAACCTATAGCTTTTCTACGAGAGCATCAGTTCATTATCTCCAAATCCTCCTTTTGGGATAGTGACACCAGGTATGCCAATTCGGAAACTTAAAGTCCATTCAAATTATGTCACATAGGTCCCAAAGAATTGGTAATCCTCATTTCCTCTCAAAGCACCATGTCCTGGCAAAACAAAATAGCTTTACATCAGTAAAATATGTTTAGATTTCCCCATTTTCTAAATACATTTTAGCATGACTATATGTGCTTGGGCACCTCGCCCCCCCAACCATAACCTCCTCATGTGTTTTGGAGGAGGTTGTCTTACCAATCGAATGTGAAATCCCTTCCCTGCAACTGGCCGTTGAACTTCTCCCTGACACCCAACCTCTAGAACAACGACTTATCATGCTTGAGCGTGCTTCCGAAGACCGCCGTATTGCCTTGCAAACCATGGAAGCAGCCAAAAAACGCACCAAAGCTCAGTATGACCAAAAAGTCCAGCCTCGTCCTTTTCACAAAGGCGACCTTGTTCTAGTATATGACCAGGCTCATGATGTCCTTGGTCACAGGAAGTTCGACTCATTATGGCTAGGCCCTTACATCATCAGTAAGGAGCTTGGTAAGGGGGCATACCTTGTAGAAGACTTCAAAGGCAATCTTCGCAATGCACTCTATCTTAAGAAATATTACCCTTAGCATTTCCCTTATGAGATGTGTGTTTTATTTTCTGTTAGATAGCCAGCATATTTTTATTTTTATCCTTCGCCGGGACCTATTTTGTCCAAGAAGGGTCACTTCACCTCTCCTTAAAATCGAATTTCCTCACTTACAACACTTGTACTTGGGGCACCATCTTGCCTCCTTACTTGTCCATGTTTGTGACGATTTTCGTCATGAGTCCCCACCTTGTACTCATGCTTTTATGGTCCCCCATTGGGCCTTTTACTCTGTGGCAGCACCATCGAGTCGCCCTTGTTTAGAGCGTCCAAGTTGAGTCATCATCGCATTCATGGAGTCTATCCCGCGTCCCTTTGTACCCCACTATAGCCCTCCATCCTTCATTGCTTGGTCTCTCTCTTGTGTCGCATATTATGACCTTCAGTCCCACTGTCCCCTATCCCTTACGATATTGTGTCAGTCGCTGCCATATCATTCATGCCCTTTATGCTCTAACAAGGGAAGTCGTCCATTCGCCACTCCATCCTTCCCATTTCCACCATCATCATTAGTGTCAGTCTGTCCGTCGCTCTATTGTTCTTCTCTCGTGCCTTAGTTGAGGTTCTCTCATTGCCTCACCTACGACGGACCTCCTTCTGTCGACCTCAGCACATTTATTCCAGAAGCAAGGTCTAGAGGGCGGTGTACCTTGGTTCCAACTTCCACTTTTGTTCGGTGCCTCGGATCAGGCAGGGGGATTTCTCACTTCCCTTTGACTTGGTTGCTTCTCCAGCTCCTTTCAACATGATCGAGATTCGTATACTAGACAGTCCAGTGACCCAGCAGCAGCTCTTGATGATTCCCGGGCGTGTGTGAGATGTCTCAGCCCTCATGAGGGGGTGGCCCTGCAGGTAGCCCCCCACATGCCCGGATGACCTCTTCATTGCAGCCTTTGATGCCGCTCCAGAGTTTGATGATGTTGGCCTTAGCCACTTGCAGCACCTCTATGATTTGCATGTATCAGTCAGATTTTGTGAGCCCTTCCCCATTTACAGGGGGCATTTGGGTTGTATTTGTCTCATGTACTCAGATATTATTGTACTAGTCCTGGCTGTTATCCCAGGCACAGCATGTATGTGAGACTCTTCATTGTATTTTTATCTGGCTCTTGATTATGCCAGCTGTACTCTATGGTTCGGTCCCTTGTTCTCTGGACACACTATTCTTTTGTACTTTGTCACGGCGGGCATAGGTATGCCTCCCCCGCCGCCTTCAGCACAGGTACCCTCTCATAACAGAGACTTGTTGCACCTGCGAGTCTCGTCTCCTCAGGGTCTAGTCCTTCAGCACACTATCTACCTCATATTTCTCTCTCTGACATACCCTTTTTTTGTCTAGTGATTGTCTTCTTACAACGTACTTCGGTCATACGATTTGCTCCTGACACTCGCACGCTGGGGGGCAATCTGTTACACCATTTTTTGGTCATCTAACCTTTCATCATTAGATGGACCCAAGTACACCATGTAAGACCGGTTTTACCCCAAGTAAAACTGCTTTCACTATGTTAATTAGGAAAAACCCCAAAAGGAATAATTAATTAAACCATAATTTAATTATTATTCCCAGTCATGTTTAACCCAAAAACAAAGAAATTAATGAGAGAAACCCATAGTTATCTTATTATTTTCTAGGAATAATTATTTAAATAATATTCCTTGTTAAATATGACCAAATCAACCACCATTAATCAACTAAAACATTATTTATTTGATTATATCCCAACCACTTCCTTAAAAAGATAAATAAATCATTTATTTATTTATTTTTCACTAATCAAGGGATTTGACCCAAGTCAAAAACCCTTTCCCTCCAACAAATAATAATAAAATATTCCATAGAGGTGGATCTAGATTTGGTTAACATTATTTTAATCATGCACCAAGATCTAGAATGACCCAATATTTTGTTATAAATAGGAGGGCTTTCCCCTTCATTCTTCACCTTTTGTTGCATATTAGATCACTCTGGATCTATACACTTGGTCTCATTTCTGCCATTTTGCTCCCATTGAGCTCTACCTTCTACATTGGGTTTTTCTACATCTACAAGATAGAGAAAGCTTAGATCTGAAGTGCTGAGGACTACAAAGAACCCATCCCATTGAGGAGATCTGGATACACCTTCTTGTTTCCTCCCAGGTGCCCCGTAATATAAAAATTCATTCAAAAATCGTGTTCTTGTCTTGTCTGTTGGATGCATGGAGCAAACTCTTTACTTTACTGCTTAATGTCTTTCCATTTATAGATCTGTTTGTTGCAGCACTTTAACTACTAATTGCAGATCTGAAGATGTTTTGCAGCCATTATTGTTGTTAGGGCTATTAGTTATGCGTAGCTAAAGTGGTTCTTTTTCGTACACTTCGACGAAGAATTCATACTAACAATTGGCTCTTGGTTGAATGATTCTACGAGTGTTCGACTTCAACTCCTTTTATTCACACTCTCTAGATTGTACTGGGCATCTTAGGGACCATCATCATTATCGGTGGCCACCTTCGCGTCTGTTAACAGTTTTCATTATCGACTGGTAATCAGACGATTTCTCACATGTTCGACGACAACTCCTTCATTCACATGTTGAGAAATATGCAGTTTAAGTGAATCGGCGGTCAAGACCTTGGGGCAAAAGGCTACACCATTAAATTTGTGTTCCCTTCCCCAAGCTGCGATATTGTTTATGGAGACAGCTTCTTCAGCCTGATCCTGTTATGACAGACACTTCCACATTGTGCCTATTGGTGGAAAGATTCTTCATATCTCTATTCTAGAGAAATCATGTTGTTTAAGCTACTGAGCATGGGACATGTCTGACTCTAGGCAAATATTATATTTTCTAACATATGTTGTTGTTTCATGTTTTCCTCAGTCTTTCAATCTCTCTCTATCTCTACAAATTATAAAGTATTTCGGCCATCATCTTCGTCTCTGACCTCACACTTTAGGGGGCATCTGTTACAGGTCAAAATACCTCCTCATCAGCTCAGAGGGGAAGAAAAATATGGAAGAAGTACAAAGACCTAAATTAAACCTATTTCTGCCAGGGTAACGCATATATAGAACAGAACAAGAGCGTTATAACGCAGGCAAGCAATACATTGGCTGCGTTAGTGGATAGGGAAACGCTCTGTTTACATTGGAGGGACGTGTTACCCGTGTTTTAAGTTTGAATTGGGAAAAGAGCGCGGAGAAAGATTTGAATCCCCGACTTTCCCTCACAAAGGAGTCAGTCCACAAAGGAAACTGCAGAAGCACCAGTTCATTATTGGTCATTGCCATAGAAGACTGAACTCCATTAGAGCCAAAAGCATGGAGATCAAGGAAACATCTAAGCCTTTTCCATTCCAAACTAGTGGAAAGAGAAGCGCAACAATGGCTTTCTCCCTCTCCTATAAGAAGGAGCTGAAGGCTCTTAATTGAAGGTCGAAGGATTGCTCAAAGTTCTTGCATACTTGTGGAATAGAGAATAGTGTGACATTGTGAAGGCCAAGAGTCAAAGAGGCTCCTAGAGAGTTTGTTGACTTGGACTTCTTCACTAGAGAGAGAAGAGTGATCGGGAGACTGAGGAGGGCTTGGTACAACCGATGGTTGTAATCCTCCTTCTTTCAAAATCAATAGAACTATGTTCGTTTTGTCCATTCAATGCTTAATGTTATATTGTTGTTTCAATATTTGCTTAGTATGATATGAATGGCTCATATGTGTATAATCTAGATGTTTATTATTGATTTAATTGATAGAATACTTGTTATATTAGAAATTACGCGGGTGCTTTGACTGATTGCAGGACTCAGATTTGGAGCCGGTGAAGAAGGACTCTTGCTTTGCTGCGTAGCGCTCTCCAAAGGATTCTAAAGCTGTCAAAGAGGTAATTATCTATTGTATTCCTTCAAGTTATTTCAAGCTAATATGAACATGCTCATGCCATCTTTGTGAACAACATAGCTAATCTTACTGTCTGCCTCGGGCACCGGAAAGCCCTGAGAGGGATATACGAAAACCAACCACCCAAGCAGTTTACCCTATAGAAATTACGATGGGAGATTAAGTCCTTACAGCGAGGTTTCAGGCCTCGGTTTTATGGTGGAGAAAAGGAAGGGGGCTTAAGCCAAGGGGGCTTAAAACCCAAAAAGGAGCGGAATAGTTTTTTTAAAGGTTTTTTATGGTTTTTTTTAGTGTTTCGGGTAAGGCAAAAATGATTTTTAAAACCAAATAAAAACAATTAAATGGTTTTAAAGGTAATTTTTAAAGGAAAATAAGGGTAAATGAAGGAGAAAAGGGGGATTTTTAGAAGAAAAATAAGTGATATGGGGGCAGTTTGTGAAGATGAAATGGGGGGAATGAAATGATGGAAATAGGGCCTTTAGGAAACAATTTTTCTTTGGGAACAATATGATTTTGAAGGTTTTGAAGTGAAAATATCAAGGAAATGGACCTTTTTGGACAAGGAACACAAAGAGGCTTCAAGAAGTCACAAATTTTGCATGAAATTTGTTTCTTGAAGACTAAAGACCTGTTTTAGCCATCATCAGTTATAATTTTTTTTTATTGATGGCTAACAGTTACAACACCAGGAAAGCATCACAAAGAAAGATACACAGATTCAACAAATGCTAAATGAATTCGATAAACTCAGAAACCAACCTCAGACAAAAGAATCAGTTTAACACTCAATTGTCAAAACAACAAGAAATATTCTGTCAAAGAATCTCAATGATCAAACCATATTGTGAAACAAGTGATACATTACTCAATCAAGTGGTTGATCAGAGATTAGAGTATGAAGAGGTTGATAAAATGATCTCAGATTTTATTTCCTGGCAAGAGTCTAAAGAAGGAAGAACAGCTGATCTGCCAAAGGTTGAAGAATCCCACAAAGATATTCTATTTACAGATTGGGATATGCAATTAAAGCAAGCAGAAAGGGAAACAACTAGAGCAGATAATATAGCGAGAAATACATTTGAAGATGTAAATGAGAACCTTCATAATATAAACATGATTAAATAATGCAAGCCTGAAGTTTTCCCAGATATCAAACAATTAGAGGGACAATGGAAAGAGACCACCAAGAATAAAATTGAAGCAGTCAAACAATTATCTAAGCTTGACCAACAATATTATTGGCAGTTTCTAGTAAAACCATATAGTCAATGGATGGCTTTGCAATGTCTAATGAGTTCCACTCAGAAGATGGTGCCACCTCTCTCTGATGTTGTATTTATGAGACAACTAAGATCAAAGTCGGCCAACCATCCCAAGTGAAGCCAAAGTTGGATATCTGTGAACTAAAAAGCTCAATGGCAAGGAAGGACCATTCAAAATAACAAAGAACATCATCATGTTTTTAGTTTTTGTCTTTTATTTTTAGTATTCTGAGGAAGGTTGTTTGAAACCTCCTCAGATTTTTATGTAATAATATATTTCTGATACATATGTAATATTATTTAAACCTCTCTCATGCATTTAGAGAGAGGTCCATAATTTTATCAAAAACACTTTGCAAAATCTTGCATTTCTGTACTTTTGTGATTGTTTTGATGAAATATTGGAACAAGATATTGCTTTTCTTTGATATTGGAGCATACTATACTAAATTTTCATTTCTGTACTCTTAGAGTGTATTTGGTTGAAAAGAAGTAGATCAATGTTGCTGATTTCATGAGTAGAACCTTTCATATATGGTATTTATATCTTTATGATTGAGTTTTATTTATGTATTAGAAATAATTTTTGTGGGATTATTGTGTTGTGCTTTGTGGCTCTATGTTTCAAGTGTTTATAGATTGCACGAGATAAATTATCCCAGAGATAAATTATGTTAAATATTAGATTAAATAGATGCATGTGTTTTTTATTTAAATAAATCATTTATCTTAGTTTAAAATCATTTTCCATTTCACCTTATATCAAACCCATCATCATATCAAATATTTGCTGGAAAACCAGTCCAATTATCCCCAGTTAGAGCCACTATACCAAATGGAAAAGGAGTTTCTTCCAAGGTCTGGACCAGGTGGTTATCCCCCATGTTATTGCAATGAAATTTCAAGGCTTCAACATTTTGGCGCTAGAAGGAGGGCCAACTGTGAATGGAAAAGAAAACTAACCAAAAATCAAGAGGTCATCCTAATAGTCATTCTCCCTCTAGATCTCCTCTAACTTCTGGATCCCCATCTGGAACTACCATTTTAAGATCAAAAGTTGAACAAACCTCTCCTAAATGTCCTAGTAAATCTCAGAAATTACTTTCTTCATATTACAAATCTGAATCACCAGAAGTTTAGACTTTAATAAAGCAGTTAGAACAAATCTCTATTTCAACTGAAAACCTGTAGCTTCTCAATCATCTGAAAGAAGTGTTTCATATTTTTTACAACTAAGACGAATCTTGACTCATTCTCTAAGTGTGAAGATTGGAATTCCTCCTCTTGAATTTCCCATTACTTCTTTCCGAAATAATACCAAGAAATCTAAATCACGAAAATCTATTATTGAGATTTTATCCAATTCTCCATCTCAAATCCATTCATTCCCTCCACTCATTTTAACAGTCCCCATTCTAACTACTGGTGCTAGTTCTTCCAGTTATGGTAGCCAACTTGCCTCCTCTTCGACTCAAATCCATCTCATATCTTCATTCATACATACTCCTATCATCATGGCAGGACAACTGTTAGTCATCCATAATTTTTACTATATGTAGATGACTATATATTGGTCCTAGATTTCTAAAAACAAAATTTCATGAACATTGTGAGTTTTAGAAATCTCACTACCTTCATTATCCTTAGAGAAAATTTTTCACTATTCTACCATTTTTCCATTCCATGGTCACCCTGCTACTCCTAAAAGACTTCTTATGTGCTTTTACCTACCTTTGTTCTTGTAGATGACTAGGGTTTTTGAGGGCATTTTTCTTGGTTTCATGACTTTCATGGTTAAATCATCAACAAGGCTTGTATCCTGATGTTATTACACCTTCCCCTATACTTAATATACATTCATAAACACTTCCCATCACTCCTATCCCTCAAACTCATCATTTTTCTACAAAACCTAGCCTATTGCTACAATTTGACACTTTTCGAGGCTATGCCTGTGTTTTGCCCTTTTGGACCCCTTCCCCTCACTCAATTCTTGAACTCAAACTTTCCCCTACTCTCTAACATCTATCCTATCCCCTAAAATTTTCCCAAGAATTTAGACAAACCTTAACATCTTCATTCCCCTCCCTTTACAAGGCAGTCCTAAATCCCCTGTTTTTCCTACATCAAACCCTAATTTCCCCTTCCAACTAAGCTAGGGTTTGCTATGGAAAAGAGGAATAGGAGAAAATGATTCATATGATAGGTCATATCATCAAGCATAAATCCATACCAACTCATAAACATCATGCCTCCATCATTTTCCAAGAATTCTTTCCAAAGGACAAATCATTTGCTACACCTAGGGCCAGTTTTTCTTCAAAATATGTTTCTGACCAAACATAGATGAATTTTAAAAATGTGAGAGAGGTTTTTGTCCATCATATGTCCAGGAAGAAAAACCTCCTTCAGTTTTTACACAGGTATCATGGTTTGGGAGCAATGTCAAAAATACAGGTGTCACGGGAGAATTGCTGCACTTATGGAGTGAACTTGGGAAATTCATGTTTCTCATAGATGGAGTGTCCAAATGACTTTTTTTATGGGTCAAAAGAAAAATAGACTGGAATATATTTCCAATGAGATATCATGAGCTCAATTTGGATTTGAGGAAGGCATCCAAAAGTTGACTGCACCAGCACTATGCATTTCTGCACCATCATTCAACACTTTTTGACCAGTCTTGGGAGAATCAAATTTTGACAGGCCAAATCAAATCCAATCAGAGAAAAAAAGGTATATTTGGAAATTATACAGGATAGGATTTCCAACAAGCTATCATGGGGCCCATTTGGACATCGGGAAGGCCTCCAAATTCCCTCTGCAAAAGGCGCTACGCGTAGGGAAGCCCGACATGCCCAGAAAGCATTGAGGCGATGTGCTTAGGGCTAGGAGGACTCGACAGTGCATTCCGTCACTGCACATAGGGCTGGGAGGACCCAAAAATGCATTCAGGTGCTATGTTTAGGTCTGGGAGGACCTGAAAGTGCGTTTAGGCACTGCGTTTTTGCTCGAAGCTCCTCCTACACCTGCAAACACTCAAATGACATCAAAACCACCTCCAGGCTGCCATCAAAGGTTTATGAAGCATTTGCAAATGGATTATAACAAGAAGCAAAGGTTTGTCACTAATTTTTGCCACTCATTCACATGCCCTCACATCATAGTGATCCTCCTTCATCACCCTTTCCAAATCCTTCACTATTATCTCATGTCTCAAGTACATCTAACAATGAAGATGATGGGCATGAAGAATCAATCAAGGAGGAAGAAAAAAGTGGGGCCAATGCAAATAAGGCTGATGACGATGAGGGAAAGAGCAATAATGAGTCAAAAAAGGAAAAATCAAGTAGTGAAGAGGAGACCATTTGGGTCTAAAAACAGTGAGGCTCATAATGGGTCTAAAGGCAGCAAAGCACATATCAGTAAAGTGCACAGTAGAGGTCACAATAGTGAGGTTGATGTTAGTAAATATGAGAAAAATAAAACAGAAAGCCAAGGCTACTAGTGCAAATGTCAATGAAGAAATAAAGCAGTAAAAAACATGTCATTAGATCCAAGGGTCATAAGAGTAGTAAGAGCAGTGTTACAAATAATGAAGATGATAGTGTGGCAAATAAGAAATGTAGGTAATGAAGAAAATGACATCATTGAAACAAATAACAGTGAGGTTTATGGTGATCATGAAGACAGTGAAGAAGATATCAGTGAAGAAAATGCCAAAAAGGAAAAGCCTTCAAAGAGGAAAAGGAGGAAGAAAACCTTAACATTTTTGATGATCCATGGGGCTAAACACCAAGAAAACCTTGGAATCCTGGCTGAAGCTTCTCTACATGCCTATCAAATCCCATAAGGAAGACATCCATGAATTTTGGGAAAATTTGGACAAATTTTGGTTTTTTGCAAATTTTGAGGCCTCTGAGCGCAACACCCTTGGCGCTACGCTTTCACATCAGGCATCCTTAGGAGGATAAATTTGAATTTTTTGAATCCTCAGCTCAATTATAGTATTCTCACCAAATTTCAGAGCATTTGGAGCATTTTTGACCCCTCAAAAGGCCAAAAAACACATCATTTTTCACCTTTCTGCCTCATTTTCAGGCCTGGCACTACACCCAGAGAAATTTTGGTAAATTTTTCTTTTGGATAGGTTAATGGATCCCAATCATAAAACCAAGTACAATTTGGGAAAGTAGACTCAGCAGGCTTTCCAATGGGCCATCGCGAAGCCAATTCCGACATCGGTAAGGTCATCAAAACTTGGCTGCAAGTGGACCTAGTTTCTCCCATGCAGGCGCTACGCGTTCAGACCTCACTGTGCGTTTTTGGAAAAAAAGTCAACAAAAGACACTCATTAATGGAAAAATGATATTTTAGTGTTTTTTGAGGCAAATCACTCCAAATTTAGGTGCTAAGAGTTATTTTTTCATTTCTTTCATGAGATATTTTGTGCCTTGGGCCTTCCATGGTCTCTTAGGCATAAATGACATTTATGGATGATTTTCAAATTTTCAAACCCTAGTTAGGGTTTTTGCCCTCCTTTGCTAGATAAATAGAGAATCAGGGCCTTATTGTAAAAGGTTGGCATTTGATGACTCTTTGTAGCAATACATAGTTTTTTGGAGGTTGAAGAGAAATTGGTGTTGTGGAATTTGTGGATGCCTTGTTTTGCTTGATGATGGAGAAGGCTTGCTTGTAGGATCCCTGAGCTTGGTTAATTGTGACGTAATTATATTTAGTTATTGTTTTCTTATGTATCATTGTGTTTCATCTTTCTATATTTCAGTAGGACAAAGGTTTTAGACTAAGAAATGTTCTTCAAAGGCACCTTAGCTCTGTTTGTTCTTCACTGCCTTTATGTTTCCTTTGCTAGGTCAGTTTAGAGAATTCTTAGTTGCTCTCTAGACCCACCCAAGCTTGTTTATCTTATGAATGGTTAAATCGTAGATATTATAGATTTTTTATGGTTATACCAGCTTGTTTGATGCCACTAAAACACCATTCTTGAGATCTTTCTTTGAATTACCACTAATTACGTTTGCCAAAGAGGCTATGTTTCAATCATACCATTTGTCCATGCTTGAAAAGTTGTTTTGAAGATATTTATGGCTATAATCAATGATTTTTAGGAGTTCCCTCTTCCTTGATTAAAGTTATATGTTTATCTTAAATTTTTTTCTAACCTTGAAGGTGAAATTACTAGAAGTTAAATGAGTTTCTCGCCTTCTATAGTTCACTGGATTGTTTGTGTTAAATGCTTATTTGCTTGAGTTGAATCAAAGTGTTACTGATTTTCCCTGTCTTATGATTACTTATTTATGCTTAAATAGTGTTGAAGTACCTTCTTGTTAAAGTATTTGACAAAGGATTCTTGATTTCCCTTTGCCCTACTTTGTTCACAAACTTGATGTTCATTTCATCTCACACAAACCTTGAAAATCCATTTGACCATGCTAGATTTTCCCTGTGATACACCCTGATTCATTGTTAAAATTTCCATGACTTTTATAGACTCCATAGCCCAATGAATTGAAGATTTCCTCACCCCATCTATTCTACTTGATCATCTATGTAATATTCCAAAATTAGCATGTAGCTAATTGGAATATTGATTTTTTCTATTTACACTTAGGAGATGAATAAATGGGTAAGGAGGCCCATACATTTCAGAAATAGTAATAAAATCCCTCATAATGTGAAAAGGGATCATCATAAGAGCCGGATTTCACACCCTCATGTGTGAAAAGGGACATTTGCATGTGGACAAGGTCTAGTTTGACCAAGTCAACAATGTTGGGATAAGAGGTGGAGATCATCTTTGGAGACAGCGTAGTGATAGTGGGAGGAAGATTCCTTGGTGGAGGAAACCCTAATGAGTGGGGCCCAAGTTGATAAGGCTTCCATTTTTATATAAGGAGGGCAAGGCAGCCATTGCAAGACATGTTATGGATTATTGAAGCTATGGTATGTTAGACTCTTGTGGTTTCTTCAACTGTTTAGTTGAGATTGTTGTGCTGCTTAGCACAAGGCATTCCTGTTTAGGAATTCCTTCTCATTTATTAAGAGGCCTCTTGAGGGAGATTTCACTTCATTTCTCCACATCCAGGCTTGATGCCAAGCTACCTCCTTCAGCTACAACATTATTTTTGCAGAAGTATACTGTTGTGTTGCAGGGTGTTGCAGTGGAGGGTTCACAACACCACTTCCAGAGCTTGTTTTTCAGAGAAGGGAGAATCCTTCCCTTTGGGAGATCAGTGAGGAATAATTTGGAGTAGATTTCAGATATTGGCACTTGGCCAACCCATTTTCTATCTCCTACAATGCAATCCCTCTCCTTGACTGTGTTATTTTCAGTGAGCATTTGGAGTGAGGGTTTGTAGTGATTGTTGGAGGGTGAGATCTTCAGTGTTAGGATCATCCTTTCACTTGAAGGATCTATTGGAGGAGGTATATTCATATTGTGTATCATCTTCAGCCATCTCCATCCAGTTCTTGAGTTGTAGCTGCTATTCAG
The DNA here is from genome assembly GCA_034641835.2 of Pinus albicaulis. Taxonomy (NCBI): domain Eukaryota; kingdom Viridiplantae; phylum Streptophyta; class Pinopsida; order Pinales; family Pinaceae; genus Pinus; species Pinus albicaulis. The sequence continues at coordinate 470,877,898 of CM076581.1, read as the reverse complement.
TCCTAGGACTGCAGCTCCGACATTTTTTGTACTTTTGCATATTTCAGGAAATAATTTCCGGATTGTCTTGAAATTGTCTTTGGGGGTTTAGATATTTTCTCCCAACATTGTATGAGTTGGATATTTCCATATCCATGTATTGAAATACTCAAAAATCAGTTGTATCTAATAAAAATGTGCTGTCACAGCCTTGGGCATTTTCTGTGTAGCAGTATACTTCATTTTTCATATACATGTTTCTTTGTAATATTCCAAAATTTTCCTATAATAATTTGGAATATCAATTTTTGCTGATTTCACCTAGGAGGAGAATAAATGGGTAAGGAGGCCCATGCATGATGATAATCTCAATAAAATCCCTCATAGTATGAAACGAGATCATCTTTGGAGCTGGTTTTCACACCCTCATGTGTGAACAGGGTTATTTGCAAGTGGACAAGGTCAAGTTTGACCAAGTCAATAGCACTGGGATAAGAGGTGGAGAGCACTTAGAGAAGAAGCACAGTATGAATGGGAAGAGGGTTATTTGGTGGAGGAAACCCTAAGAGGAGTGGGACCCATGGAGAGGGGCTTTCACTTGTTTAAAAGGAGGGCAATGCAATCATTGTTTCTCATGCTTGTATTATTCATCTCATTGTCTATTTAGACAATTGTGCAATATCCTTTGCTGTTTAGCAAGAGTAGTCGGGGAAATTCCTGTTTAGGATTTCCTTTCCTTCATGAGAGGTCTCTTGAGGGATTTCACTAATTTTCCTCACATCCAGGCTTGAGGCCAAGCATCCTCCACCAAGACAACGTTATTTCTGTTGTAGAATGATGTTCTATTGCAGGTGTTGCAGTGAGGGTTCACTACACCACCTCCATCAACTATTTTTCAGAGGAGGAGTCTCTCTTCTATTTGGGAGATCATATTGGAGGCATTCTGGAGCTTATTGTAGACTTTGGCATCAAGGCCAAATCATTCCTTAGCCCTACAACACAGTTTCATCTAGTGACTGTGTTATTTTGAGTGGAGCATTTGCAGTAGGGCTCTTGCATATTTTTGGAGGGTGAGATCTTTGATGAAGGGATCAACCTTTCACTTGAAAGATCCATTGGAGGAGGAATATTCATTTTGGGCATCATCTACAACCATATCCATCCAGTTCTATTTCTGATTTGCAGCTGCTACTCAGCAACTCTGGCATTTTGCAGATTTTGTGTTTCATAGCCAATCCTTCCAGGATTGAGTTGAGGTAGCCTTTGGGAGTTGAGATCTTCACTCCCAATGTTGTATTGGGCCATATGATTGTAAATACATTTATTTGACATATTTAGCATGTAGTTGCTCTATAAAACTGTACTGTCATTTCTTGAGCATACATTTGTAGTAGTGGTTTTGTCTTGATTTATGTACTTGTCTCTTGAGGCTGAGCATTGCTCATCTTGAGTAGAATTTTCCTCAAGATCTTGTATTCATTTGTTGCTGCTATTATTTAATGAGATGGCTATGGATTTTTCTCACATTTTTATGAGTTGAGTGTTGCTATTGCTCCATTATTGTGTTTGCATATTGTTGCAGCTCCAACATTAGAATATCTTGAGATATTCTCATTGTTGTAGCATTTTCCTAATTTGGAATATTACATTATTGAGGCTTGTGATGCCTAACTTGAGTGATTATTTCCTCAATATCTTGTATACATTTTCTGTTATAATACCAATATGATGGCTATTTGTTTCTTCTTACATTTTATGAGTTGATTTATCACTGCTACTCTAGTTTCGTGTTCATGTATTGCTGCATCCCTATTTTGGGATATTACAGTGGTATCAGAGCATAATATTGGCTCAACTTGTGGAATCTTAGCCATTATGCTATCAAGAAGAAAAGAAGAAGAAGAGATGAAAAAAAAAGACAAAAATAAGTCTCCATTCTTTGGAGGGAGAAAGGAGGAGAGACTTTCAAAGTTTCTTTCTCAAACTTTGCAGAGCATTCATGGAGATCTTAAGAAGATGAGGAAGGATATGTGTAGAGAATCTCCAAGAGAGTTTTAATCTGAAGCAAACTCTATATTTTCATATGATGAGTGTGAGAATTCAACCACACACTATGATGCACAACGCAGACATATTCCAGATTTTCCATGAGGGAGATAGAAGGAGAAGAAATTCCTAAGAGGGAAACTCTTAGTGACTTTTTGCAAGAATATGAATCTCAAACTAAGAAGTTTAGAGATCATATTACTTTTCTAGAGTTTTGCAAGATCAATGTGGAGAGAAGCAAGCAACATGATATGGGTAGATTTCTTCTATCTACTTTTGATAGTTCACCTATATTTTTAGCAAGAGCTTGGGTGGAAAAGCTTGACACCTACTGACAGCAACACCAAATTTATGAAGGTGAAGCCATCAAGGTTGCAGCGCTGCATTTTAAAAGTAAGGCATATGCTTGGTGGATATTTGAATATTTTTCATTAAGCAATGCAAATACTTCTTCTTATGCAAAGTTTATTAAGAGGATAGTGGAAATATTTGATGGAAAACCTTCTGAAACACATGTGGTGGAGCTAAAAAAACCTAAGAAAACAAAAAAATTTCATGTGATGGAGGAAACTATAAACTCAACTCCACTTCAGAAAACCATTGAGGAGGTTGACATCTTGCATCATACCTTGCTAGAGGCAAGTCCTCTATCTCATATTCATGAACAAGAGGGCATGGAGACCCCTTTTTGAAAAGAGGTTCCAATCGTTGAGAGGTTTCCCATTCATATTGGGGAGGAAGAAAAGGTTGAGGGCAACAACGCTGTCATGTCTAGAGCATATATAGAACCTCATACAGAGGTAGAGGGAGCACACGCTCCAACAAGAGGGATTATTGTATCATTGCAAGGAATTCCCTAGGATCTCATATGTGGAGATCAAGGCACAACCCATGATCAGCGTGTGCCTTTGTTGACAGATTGTGAAACCATGCAGATGGAAGGAGGAGGTAGGGAGGATAACCAACATCATTTGATGAGGAGCACACACCCCTATCTACTTCAGAGGGTTGATACAAAGAAGAGGGAGACTGGATTGCGCAGTGAGGGCAGGGACAAGTCTGTCCATTCATATATGCAGTCTACTCTTGATATTGATGTCTCATTGCATGGAGGCATTTCACTGAGGAGACCACTAGATCAGCAGATGATGAGAGATGCTTCACATTTTGAGGCACCACTAATTTATTTTAGAGGATTGGAGACCTTGGGAGATCTTGGTACAATGTTGAGAGTCTTGGGTAGACTCAAGGAGAGGAGAGGCATTCTCTCAACATCATCATTACCCACTCTCACTTCAGATTCTACGCTGTGGCAGGAGCAGTAGGGGAAGGATAGAAACCTTCCAACTTGCATCTTTCGCATGGGAGATGTAAAAGAGGAGGATAGACATATGAAAGATATTCTTTGTGATAGATCATTAGCACTGTCACTATGGAGGATAGATCCATATTGGAAATCCCAGTTGTTGGTGGATTATTCCAAGGATATTTTTACTTGTATGATATTGGATGACCAGTTGCATGAGGAGGGATATTCAGTCAGAGATGGGGTCATCTAATATCATGGTAGGATATTCTTATCTAGAGCTTCCAATCTCAAGGAGAAGTTACTACAAGCAACTCATGAAGATTTCCTTTTCAGCCACACTTATTCCATGAGATCATACCACAACATCATGGAGGGGTACATTTGGGAAGGCTTTGAGGAGGATATATATCAACATTTGAGGAGATGCATGGATCATGTGGAGATGGAGGAGATACATAACTCTTTGGAAGAGTTAATACGATCACCTCTTCTCTATTTGAGAATGAGAGGGGATTCAACTATAAGCCACTCCATTTTCATGGGAAAAACATATGGTAAGGACACTGATTGGTTACATAATGATTTGTATAATGAATATGTGCATTCCTTAACCATATATGTGAATGATGTTTCTCCAAGGAGGAGCATTCTTTCTTCTAGAATTCATGGTCTACTTGAGGCCATAAGTAGCATTGATCATGGCTACTCCCTAGGAGGTCTTGGGGAGATGATATATTATGCAAGGCATGATCACTTTGCACCATACACCATACACTTTCTCCAAAATTGTGAGGAGATTAAGGCAGCAAGCAAGTGGTAGGGAAGCCACACATCATGCCATTTTCTGATGAAGTTGAGAGTAAAAATGCACTGGTTGCATTTGAGGGACCATTGTCCTTCTCCCTTATTACATATGGCAGCTAGCATGATGCTAATCATGATTCCATTTGCTGATGTTGTCCTTATTTTTATTGGGAGCATGATGGGGAGAGAGACACATTGGATGGATGTGTCCTTGGGGGAAGAGGTTTCCCACACTTTTTTCATTACATGTTACAAGGGGAGCATGGGAGGTGATATGGCCACTACAGTAAAACACTTTATTCTTTATGAGGTGGGCCATGAGATTGATTGGATGCCATATGGTGATTATTTCCTATCCATCACATATGGGATGGTTTGGGCCAGCATGATTCATAACATTGGAGAGAAGATATTTGGAGATCTAATCTTCTTCTTGCCACTTGAGGGAAATAGTAATGCAGCCCAAGATCAACAGTGGAGAGGAGGACATCGTGGGGTAGGCTATTTTGTCTACCATGTTCAGATATTCAGCCCACCTACATTGCAGGAGCCAAAAGTGGAGGAAAATTTTTAGGAGTTGCCATGTTGGGAGGTAACTCATTTTGTATGGATGATAGCTTGGGAATGGGAGATTCATATCGAGATGGTAGATCCCAATCTATATCAGACCTCATGCCTCAAGAAGGTCATTAGACAACCCATTGTTTCCTGTAATATTCCAAGCAGGTAGCTAATTGGAATATTGATTTTTGCTGTTTACACTTAGGAGATGAATAAATGGGTAAGGAGGCCCATACATTTCAGAAATAGGAATAAAATCCCTCGTAATGTGAAAAGGGATTATCATAAGAGCTGGATTTCACACCCTCGTGTGAAAAGGGACATTTTCATGTGGACAAGGTCAAGTTTGACCAAGTCAACAACACTGGGATAAGAGGTGGAGATCATCTTTGGAGATAGCGCAACGATAGTGGGAGGAAGATTCCTTGGTGGAGGAAACCCTAGTGAGTGGGGCCAAAGTTGAGAAGGCTTCCATTTTTATATAAGGAGTGCAAGGTAGCCATATCAAGACATGTTATGGATTATTGAATTTGTGGTTTGTTAGACTCTTTTGCTTTCTTCAACTGTTTAGTTGAGATTGCTGTGCTGCTTAGCACAAGGCATTCCTGTTTAGGAATTCCTTCTTCTTTCTTGAGAGGCCTCTTGAGGGAGCTTGCACTTCATTTCTCCACATCCAGGCTTGAGGCCAAGCTACCTCCTTCAACTATAGTGTTATTTATGCAGAAGTATAACGTTGTGTTGCAGGGTGTTGTAGTGGAGGGTTCACAACACCACTTCCAGAGCTTGTTTTTCAGAGGACGAAGCATCCTTCCCTTTGGGAGACTAGTGAGGAAGACTTTGGAGAATGTTTCAGCTCTTTGCACTTGGCCAACCCATTTTCTATCTCCTACAACACAATCCCTCTCCTTGATTGTGTTATTTTCAGTGAGCATTTGCAGTGAGGGTTTGCAGTGATTGTTGGAGGGTGAGATCTTCAGTGTTAGGATCAGACTTTCACTTGAAGGATCTATTGGAGGAGGTATATTCATCTTGTGTAGCATCTTCAGCCATCTCCATCTAGTTCTTGAGTTGTAGCTGCTATTCAGTCCTAGGACTGCAACTCCGACATTTTTTGTACTTTCGCATATTTCAGGAAATCCTTTCCGGATTGTCTTGAAATTGTCTTTGGGGGTTTAGATATTTGCTCCCAACATTGTATGAGCTGTATATTTCCATATCCATGTATTGAAATACTCTAGAAACAATTGTCTCTAATAAAACTGCACTTTCATAGCCTTGGGAATTTTATGTGTAGTAGTATACTTCATTTTTCATGTACATGTTTCTTGAGGCTTGTGATTCAGAACTTGAGTGATTATTTCCTCAAGATATTGTATACATTTGCTGCTATAATACCAATATGATGGCTATTTGGTTCTTCTTACATTTTATGAGTTGATTTATCACTGCTACTCCAGTTTTGTGTTCATGTATTACTGCATCCCCATTTTGGGATATTACAATCTACCCAACCAAAACAAACCAACAAACCCTACACTTAACAACTAGCCTAAAATCAAACCCTAAAAGAAAACAAGTTCACATCCTTTGCATAAATAGAGAGAACCCTCTCTGAGTCCAGGAAGGCTATCTCCTAGGACTCCAAAGACTGGTCTGATGTTACCCCTATTCATTTGTTCTCACCAATCTAACAAATTACGGGGACCTAACAACAACAATCACCACCGTGAGTACAACCATGGAATAATCTAGGTGCTGTAGCAATGGCAGGTCCTATTCACCCTCTTCCTAAACATCTTGAAAGATGGTTGCTCAAATTAAATCCTGTTGATGGCTTACCAATAGAATAACATCTCCATAACTATATGTTGGCCATCAATTGAAATGAAGTTACTGAAGAAGACTGTGTAGTCAGATTATTTCCATATACTCTGATAGGATCTACAGGATCCTGGTACTTTTAATTACCCCCTCACTCTATAACTAGTTGGGATATGTTTGAACAAAAATTATTAGCTAAGTTTGGAGATGATAAAACCTTTGCATCACTCATTAATTAATTTTCCAATTTGAAGTCTAAAACGGGATAAAAGATCAAAGATTTCAACTCTAGGTTCAATAAAATAATCAATAAAATTCCTACTCCATTAGCTCCTGGAGCTGATGTTAAAATTGAGTGGTATATATATTCTCTTCCCGCTATATAGCCATTTTTTTCGATAGAGCACAATTAGTCACATTAGCTTAAAAAATGAAAGAAGCTTTATCTGTAGAAAAACATATAGTTTCTCTTGAAAAGAAAATCTCCCAAGAAGACAGAAAATCTAAGAAAGTATCTTTCAAAGATGACTCTAAAAAGAAAGTCCCAAAAGATACTTTTGATCTTGAAGGCCTTCAGAAAGTGCTAAAGAATATGTCTAATGAAATGGTTGAAATGAAGAAACAAGTTGTTGAATTTTCTACTGTGAAAAATCCGTTCAGATCTTTCAGAAGAAATCAATGCTCGAATTCTTAGCCATCAAATACCATATCTAATGCTGATGTTGGTTTCCGAGTGTGAATAAAATATTCAACCCTTTTTCCACATTAATTTATATCTCCAGGTGCGTACATTATTTCAAGTTAACGCGCAAGGTATATGTAGGAGCAATGTCACAATCCAATATTAATCACAGACTTAACAACTAAAATAAACAAGAAGCACTGTGAAAGTAATTAAAGATAAATTGTAGAGCTACAGAAGCATTAACAACAATTGAAGAAAAATACCGTAACAGAAAGTAAAAATACTCAAACATAAATGCGAGAACAACACACAGAAATAACACAACACCTAATCAGAAGAGTGGGCCCAACTCTCTGACCAGGGCTATGATAAATTCACAGCTTACAGGTAGAAAATAAAAATGGATTGAATTCAATTAATTAACAATATTCTATTACAAACTTGATAGGTTTACATGCTAACCTAATTCATAGCCTTGAGACCATTCTTATACAATTGTTCCGAAAACTGTCTCCCAAATATGACAACTGATATCTACAAATATAAAAATGTTACAACGACCAAACTAGTTGTCGAGAGAAAACCAAGAAAGGTTTGAAATAGGTCTAGAGTAGGTTTGGAATATGTTATGTTGTTACAGTGATATCAAAATGTCGCTGTGAACTCGGAGTTGCTCCTGTGACTTGCATAGGCGACCCTTTAACTACCGGATCTGCGACAATGACAAAATTAGTACTCGTGTATTCAAAATCCCCATGACTATTATTTCATCAATTAAACATTCTAGATAAGAAAATGGAAGGGGGTTTACCTTGTGCGTTTAGAGAATTTAACAAATATTAATGATACAAAGAAGTGAAAGAGTGGGTGAAAATGGGAGAGAAAAGTATGCAGATTTGGTACTCAACATCTCCCCCCAATTGGTCTACCTACATGTCCTCATGCAACTCGTCATCTTTTCAGGTTTGGGTTGGACTGACTGTGGTCAGCATGAAATTGAGTGAGGTCGTATTCTTCGGCCATCTCTATTATAGGGGGTTTATACCCCTCTGTCAGGATGATATCCTTCCACCAATATTTGCTTACAATGTATGCTAGAGTATACTGATATGATGGAAACCAAATGTGGGGGAAATGAAACCTTAGCCCCATCCACCAGAGCCCACAAGTCTAAATACATGCAAAAAAACGTGAAAATATTTTTAATGCTCATGCAAAATTGGGTGCCCCAAAAAGGTTCCCAGTTTCTGACAGCCGATGACGACAACATCCATCTCATTTGACAAATATCAAGAGCTTCATTTTGAAAAGAAACTACCTGTATGACACAGAGGTCAACACACCACTTCTGTGTTGCCAACATATGTTCCTTATGTCCCTTAATCTGTAAAAAGGTAATGTGCTCATTATAAATATTCACTGCCTGACCATTATCCCTCCTTATCATCAGTGGCCTTATAACTTGGTTTTCTTCAAAGGTATCAAATAAATTCCTCCATTTAGCTTGGTTGATAGTGTAGGAGGTGAAGGCTCTCAGGTGAATATCCCCCACAAATGGAACAGGATTGAAGGTCTAATCCTCCTTCAAGAAATAATTATGCATGTAAAGTTCGCACATCAAGTGCTGACCCACAACATCATGGATTTTCAAAATACGAAGGAACTGTATCGGATCCTGAATCTCATGGCTGATCTCCTTGTAAATAATTTCTAGGTAGAAGAAAAGGAACCGATCATGAAGAAATAAAGCATAACTATGGGTAGGAGGTCTACAGGCCTTTACCTACTATGCCAAGGTAAACATCTTCTCTTATCTACTTTCAGCACTTATACCTTCTCCTCTAAGTCCTCCATCTTACCTTGCTGTTTTTCTTGTCTCCGTAGTGCTCTGTCTAACTGGTCTTTATACCCAGTAATAATCCTAGCGGCCTTCTCCCGAACCCTCTTCATCTCCTTCTTCTGTTAATTTGCGGAAAATTTCCATTTCGGAATTTCAGCAGCCAGGAAGAATTCTTGGGCTTCAAACAAATGTTTGATAGGGCCAGTCTGCATGGCAGCAGAGGAAACCTCGACCTTGGGTTTCACGACCTTCCAGTTATATTTTTTTCCTTTTTCTTCAACCAAGATACTTTCTTCCTCAGTTTCCAAACTTCCTTCTTCAGCCTCATGGTCTTGTCAAACTGAAGCTGATACCTTCGTTTGAGAGGTGGTCTCTTGTTTTCACATTGTTCTATCCATTCTTTCTTAACAGTGAATTTGTATCTCGACCCTGTAGGAGGTTTAGAAGGTGGTGGGACGCCATTAACAACATAAAATGGATTTCTACCAGGCCTTCTTTACTCGGTTCCCTTTCTTCAGGAGCACTCTCCTCTTCTTCTTTCCTTAATTTAGGAATTTCTGTCACCTAGCTAGTGGCTTCATAGGCGATTCTCTGCTCTAGTGTTTCTACGAAATTCCCTTCTTCATTTTGAGCTTAAAGATGCCCCTGCTGAGAATCAGCAAGCGATGGAATGACAACAGCCATATCCTTCCTTGAATCGACAAACTTCAGTATTGGTGGGACACCATTCTCTTTTATTAAACTTTGGGGAGAACAAAACCTCCTTGCTCCTCTTGGCATCATAGTTTGAAAATGAGAATGGAGAGTATATTTTACTTGATCTATGTTAGTCTTTTCTGCCACCTCTGATTCCTTTTCTCCATCACCTTCTTTTCTTAATTGGGCTGAGCCTCCTTCATACATTTCTTCTTTGTCTGTGGTCGACACTAGTTTTTTCTGGAGCAATGTCAACCTCGAGGGTCGTTCCTTCCACGTTTTCCTGTCCTGACTGAGTTGGAGGTGGTTCTTGTGTGACACCCCTACCTATTTCAACATCCAAATCCATTTGGGAAGGTGATGCCATTTCTTGCGTAAGAACATCACTTGCTAGCCCTTTGACTGGTATTCCTTCTCCCCATGCTTCATTAATGAAAGTCGATTTCTCTGGGACAATATAAACTTCATCCCCTATCTCCATGATTCCTTCAGCAATAGGTTCCATAGGCGAGGCTGGTTCTTGTGAGACAACCTCGACTATATCACCAATTGTTTCTTCCATTTCCATTTCTTCCGGTTCTTCCTCTTCTTCCTCCATTTCCTTTGGATCTTCCTCTTCTGCTGAATTATTCGGAGGTGCTGGTTGTTCTTCCATTTCCTCCGGCTCTTCCTCTTTTGCTGAATCAATTGGAGGTACTGGTTCTTCCTCCAGTTTGTTCGACTCTTCCTCTTCTATTGAATTAACCAGAGGTGCTGGTTCTTCCTTCATTTCCTCTGGCGCTTCCTCCTCTGCTGAGTCAACCGGAGGTGCTGGTTCTTCCTCCCTAGCAGCGATGAAAGCTGCTACTTCCTCTTCTGATAGTTCACAGAGCTCTGCCTAGGGAACTTGGAATTGGGCCATTGCATTTGTTTAGTCAATTTAGTGTTCTAAATTGCTAACATAAATTATCAACCAGGGCTAGTAAACTGATGAAGTGTGACGCACTATATGTGCCTAAGAAACCTACTTCTTACTTCGTTGTTTTGATGTTTTATTGTTGTTTTGGGGGTTTTATGTTTTGATTCTTAGTGTTCTACTCTAAACTAGAAAGATGAGATTAAATATAATTAAAAGGAAGGAAAATGAAATGTTGTCAAATGAATTAAAGAATATTTTTATTTGCAAGCTCTGTTCCTAACTAGGAAATGATGAAAACAGAGAGTCCTAATCCATGGATATTACAGCTTCTAAATGAACATTCATGAAATGACAAGTAACTCAAAACACTACAACTTAATCTGATTCATTTAGTTAGAGATTTGTTGGAAGAGCTTGTGAAAAAGATTAATTTTAATGCAATGAGGATCTCCTAAAACATAAAAGGAAATGTTGAAACAAACAGTAACTTAAAACATTATAGTGAAATCTCATTCATTTGATAGAAGTTTATTGGAAGAGCTTGAGAAAAATATTACTATAATGTTGTAAGGATCTCCTATGAAATTCTGAAACAACTTATAACATTACAACTAAATATCATTCATGAGTTAGAGGTTTATTGGAAGAGCTTTTGAAAGAGATTAATCATAATGTGATAATGATCTTCTATAAAGCAAAAAAATCAATAACTCACAATATTACAACTAAGTCTCATTCGTGAATTAGAGGTTTATTGGAAAAGCTTTTGAAAGAGACTAACTGCAGTATAATAAGGATCTTTTTTTAACTAAATAACAGAAAATGAAATGCTAATAACTAAGAATATCACAATTGAATCCCATTAATTTAATAGAGATGTATTGGAAGAGCTTGAGAAAGAGACTAATTGTAATATCATGAGGATCCTTTATCTAAGAAAATGACATGAAACATAATGCTAAAAGCTATGATTTCAAAAAGCAATCTAAGTAAGGAAATATGACAAAACATAATTGAAAATGACTTATCTAGAAAACATGCAAAACCTCCTCGAATAGCAGGGGCCCTCTGCTACCAATTTGGTGAAATTCTTCAGCTCCTTAAAGTTGTAATCAAAACAACATCAAAGAATTGAACTTCTTTATTGATAAACTCACAAACATACATCCCATTCCATCTTAAGCTTTGTTACAAAACACTCTCTAATCCTTTCTGTTCTTCTCCTATTTTTCACTACCCATGATAGGAGAAAACTTTTCCTATTTATACACAATATGAGAAGTTATCTCATTAATGTAAGTCCATGAATCTCTCCCTCTATCTGTAGAGTTACAATCAAAATAGGAAATGATAAGACACATGTATTTTTAGAGTTTCAACACAAATAAGAAATGAGACACATATCTTCTTAGAGTTTCAATACAAAAAAAGAAATGAGACACATATCCTTATGATCCCATGATCTTCTCCACTCAAATTCGAATTTGGTTTTGGGAGGCCACATAAAGGTCTTTTAGAAGCTTCCTTTTGACCTACACATGTCACAAAACTCATAACACATATATAGATATATGAAACTATGTTAATTTTATAGTTTCTAATCATAAATTCACTTTAAATACATAAAATAAATAACTTTGGAAGACAAGGATCCTAACCCATATATTTATGAAAATGGTTACTTGATGTAGGGTTTTAGGTCAGATGGCTATGAAATAAGAGTTGAATGGTTATGACATAATGGAAATATGTATGAATATGGAAAACACTTTTGAGACTCAACATACCCCCCAACTGAAGTTGTTGCATGTCCTCATGCAACTATTGCAATGATTCATTTGTCCATGAGTTGATATTTTATGAGTTTTGACTCATATAGATTTGTTCCAAACTTTGCTTTATAGTATTTTCTTTTGGCAAAGTATAATACATTTGATTGCAACATTTTTTTTATATGGTTGGTTCTTGTGTGACAACCAATTTTTTTGAGCAATGGTTCTTGTGTAACAATGCTTTATTTTCTTTGTTGCATCAAAGTTCATGAAAACATTTTAGAATCAATTACTTCATCAATGAATTGATCATTTGCAAGGCATATAATCTTTTGGATCATGTTGCAACAATAGTTGGTTGGGAAGTATATGCGGGTGGAAATGAAATAAAAATGTGTGATAGTGTATGACATGTGGATATGAAATGATGTCCCTTCCTCCCCAACTAAAGATATGACAATGTGAAAAAGGGAGTGAGGAATTTTTCCAAAGTTACAATTTTAACATTCTAATGAATTACATGACTAAAAATTAGAAAACCACATACCTTCACTTACCTTAAATATGGATGAGTTGTGTATACTGAAGAGTGTGGCTGTTGATGTTGTTGGATCATGAACTATGTAAACAAATGAATTTGATCTGCTTCTTTGTTCTCTTTGTTCTCTTTGTGCTGATGGAAAGATTGGGATCTTTATTGCTGCTGATACAAATTGATTCCTGCTGCAAACTGCTGAAATGATGTAGTCTTCAATCGTTACAAAATCCAATGGTACAATTCTAGTCATGCGAATAAATGTGTTGATGTCGAGCATGAAGAGAAGTCATTGGATTATCGACCATTGATGAATGTCGTTAACCAATGCGAGGCAAACTCACCATTAATGTCAATGAGTGTCAAGGTGCCTAAGTACATCTTGCAAAGTGCGAATAAATGGGCTAATGTCGAGCCACTTGCAAGATCTGACGATCAAGGGACATTGATGTATTCCCATGATTGTCAGCGAGATAACTTGTCATTAATGCATACAAGCCTCAAGGTACTATTAAGGACTCTAGTCTTGGACCTAGATAATGTGATGATCTCGATAGGCCAAGACTTGTTAGAAGGGAGACCTTAAGGAATTCTCCATCAACTAACACAAGCATGAAAGAATAATTTTTTAAGGACTATGGATGAAATTTTTTGCAGTGGATCAAGGTTTATTTGACAAAATGAAAATGGAAATGAAATGAATTAGCTTTGTAGAGGAGCTGAATGGTTTTATTGTTAGGTTTGTGAAAGCATGGAAGGAAAATATAACGACTAGGGAAAATAAGACGAGCAGTGAGGGAAGATGAGATGAGGATTTTATTGAATTACTAAGTAGAAATGCAATGGCGAATGTAAAGGGAAATGAGGTGAATGTTTTATTGATTTAGGAAGCACGGATGTAATGGAGATAATGACATCTGAAAGGCTTTCAAGTGTTGGATCTGATTTGCATTAGTATGTACTCATGCATTGATGTTTATTTCTTTGTTGCTGATCATATTCTTGTAAAAGAAATGTAGTCTCTGAGAGAGACACTATTCGCTTGTAGTCATTTGTCCTTCCTCTAGGAACCTGCAAAATAAAACTAGTACTTCTTCTGCAATGGAATGTAAGATTATCAAAAGAGAGAGGTGATCAATCTCTCTGGTTATGATATTTACACAAAAAAACTGAGAATTGGTACTAATAAAACAAATTTATGTAGAAAAACCAAAAGAATTTATACCTGTTTCGAAATTAGTGCCTCAAATTACCTGTTGTGTCTTTTCAACAATTTCTTTAGTATTTATTATTTCAAACTTTGATGATAGTTTTCTCATTACGTAGATCTTGTCGAAATATTTCCAACGACGCTTGAATCGTCAAAATCTGATGTTGGATGAGAATTTTAGGCTAGTTTAAAGTTTGGGTGAAACAATGAAGTTTTTCAATTGCAGAATTGATGTTTAGCTGCAGAATGTGCACCGTTCCGTAGCTAAAATACTGAAAAGAAAATTAAGTAGCCATGCCTATGCAAATAATCAGTCTTGAAATTTATATTAATCAGTACCTCCTCAAAGAAAATGAACAATAAACTACTTATTTTATTGATGTAATTTTTTTTTTTGTTTTTTTTGTTTTTTTTATATAAATATTATATATGTTACATTTAAAAAAATATATACATATATAATTTTATTAAATAAAACAATTTATTAAATAAGGAAATTAAAAATAAAAAAATAAAAAATAAAAACATTGAAAGCCATTCTTCTGGCCACTTATTTCCAGGTTGCTCATCCTCATATGGCAATATTTGCGAGCAACTCTCCATTGGAACATAGCAAGCTGTATTAAGATCACCTTCTCTTCATACAAAGGAAGCTAATTTTTCCTTCATTGCAATTCGAGAAGAATTAATCACAACTTCAAGGAAAACAAAATCCAACATTCAGAAAGTGAAAGAAGTTGAATTGGACTCTTTGATTTATCAAAATCATGTGGAATGTGGATTGAATGCCATGATAAACTTTGATCTAAATTAAAATTCTTCTTTCTTAGGAAAATCAGATCGTGGCCGAAATCTGTTGATTGATTACCAGGAATTAATGAAAACCGTTTTTTTCTCACGCAAACAACGAAACAGGGTTCTGAAGAACCGGAAAATTCTCTCTAACAGTTACAAAATCTAGAAAAATATTTCTGGGTTACCAAATTACCCCCATTCCCGGAAAAACCCATGTCGTGGATTTTTCAAATTAAATTTTATTTGATTAAAATTTACGTTTTAAAATCACGTGTCAAATATAGTTGCGTTTTCTAGAAATACTCTTCTGCTCTGGCAACGAAATGAATTACTGGTGGAAGGTTCAACGACTGCCACATGCATCAAATTCATGAGTTCCGTCAGAGTATTCGATTTTAATTCAAACTCTTATGCTGCAAAAATGGATCTGTACAACGAATTTGTCCAACGATTCTACAAATTACATTCACACAATCTCAATTTTGTTCGCAGATGTAAAATTTAAACTCTGTGTTGGCTCAGTACTGCAATCTTGATGGGGTTTTTGCTGCTGTGTTTTCTATGAAGAAAATTAGTTGTGGTTGGATTTTCAGGTTTTGAAAGCTGTTTCGATTGTGGGGCGCTCTAGTTAGATGATTTACAAGCTTTAAAAAAAATTCTCTTATGCTACTTTTCATCATTGTAGTTTTTCTTCCCAGAAAATTGTGGAGAAGGCGTCCAAATTAGTTTGATAACTTCCATTTAGAACTTTAGTCATTAGATGGATGTTCAATTTCCCTTCCAGCCAAAATGATTAATTTTCCGAGCAATTTTTTTTGAGTTTGCAATTGATTAGAAGGCGTAGATTTGATGTATCTAATGGAAACACAAAAAAATCTAATGCAATTGCTGAGAGAAAATAAAAAATCAAGGTGTGAATACTTGCAAAATAGGCCTTGGAGAAATTGAGAATGGTATCCGTGGTTTCAAGAGTTAGATCCGCTTCATAAACAAGTTCGAGTTTCAGATTTTGAAGGACTGTGTTTTATCTTGGCCTCTTTGGTTTCGTTTTACCCAAATGCCATGGCCTTTGTCGTTGGTTGTTTCATTTCATTTTATTTGTTTTGTTAATAAAACTACATGCTATATTTTCAAAAATTAAAAATATACATATATATTTTACTAAACAAAATAATTTATTGATTTTTTATTTATTTATTAAAATTTATTAATAAAGAACAATATGACAAGTTTTATTTTTATTTTTTAATTTTCTTTATTAAAATTCATTAATAAAGAAAATGATTATGAGAAGTTTTATTTTTTATAATTGATTTTTTAATAAAATTATGTATGTTATATTTTCAAAAATTTCAAAAATACACATATATATTTCATTAAACAAAACAATTTATTGAAATCAAAGTTTTTCATTAAATCAAATGAAATGATGAAAACAATTTTTTTTTTTTTTTTTTAAACATAAAAATTCTTTTTTCTGATCCTCCAGATCACACAAAGTGCAGGAGGAGAGCATACTCGAGATTTTTTATTTTTTATTTTTAGATGTAATAAATAAGGCTACCTAGTTACACTTCCTTGGCAACGACGCTAAAATGTTTAGTCAATTTAGTGTTCTAAATTGCTAACATAAATTATCAACCAGGGCTAGTAAACTGATGAAGTGTGACACATTATATGTGCCTAAGAAACCTAATTCTTACTTCGTTGTTTTGATGTTTTGTTGATGTTTTGGGGGTTTTATGTTTTGATTCTTAGTGTTCTACTCTAAACTAGAAAGATGAGATTAAATCTAATTAAAAGGAAGGAAAAGGAAATGTTGTCAAATGAATTAAAGAAGAGTTTTATTTGCAAGTTCTGTTCCTAACTAGGAAATGATGAAAACAGAGAGTCTTAATCCATGTATATTACAGCTTCTAAATGAACATTCATGAAATGACAAGTAACTCAAAACACTACAACTTAATCTGATTCATTTAGTTAGAGATTTGTTGGAAGAGCTTGTGAAAATGATTAATTTTAATGCAATGAGGATCTCCTAAAACATAAAAGGAAATTTTGAAACAAACAGTAACTTAAAACATTATAGTGAAATCTCATTCATTTGATAGAAGTTTATTGGAAGAGCTTGAGAAAAATATTACTATAATGTAGTAAGGATCTCCTATGAAATGCTGAAACAAATTATAACATTACAACTAAATATCATTCATGAGTTAGAGGTTTATTGGAAGAGCTTTTGAAAGAGATTAATCATAATGTGATAAGGATCTTCTATGAAGCAAAACAATCAATAACTCACAATATTACAACTTAGTCTCATTCGTGAATTAGAGGTTTATTGGAAAAGCTTTTGAAAGAGACTAACTGCAGTATAATGAGGATATTTTTTTTAAACTAAATAACAGAAAATGAAATAATAATAATTCAGAATATCACAATTGAATCCCATTCATTTAATAGAGATGTATTGGAAGAGCTTGAGAAAGAGACTAATTGTAATATCATGAGGATCCTTTATCTAAGCAAATTACATGAAACATAATGCTAAAAGCTATGATTTCAGAAAGCAATCTAAGTAAGGAAATATGAAAAAACATAATTGAAAATGACTTATCTAGAAAACATGCAAAACCTCCTCGAATAGCAGGGGCCCTCTGCTACCAATTTGGTGAAATTCTTCAGCTCCTTAAAGTTGTAATCAAAACAACATCAAATAACTAAACTTCTTTATTGATAAACTCACAAATATACATCCCATTCCATCTTAAGCTTTGTTACAAAACACTCTTTAATCCTTTCTCTTCTTCTCCTATTTTTTCACTACCCATGATAGGAGAAAGCTTCTCCTATTTATACAAAATATGAGAAGTTATCTCATTAATGGAAGTCCATGAATCTCTCCCTCCATCTCTAGATTTACAATCAAAATAGGAAATGATAAGACACATGTCTTTTTAGAGTTTCAACACAAATAAGAAATGAGACACATATCTTCTTAGAGTTTCAATACAAAAAGGAAATGAGACACATGTCCTTATGATCCCATGATCTTCTCCACTCAAATTCGAATTTGGTTTTGGAAGGCCACATAAAGTTCTTTTAAAAGCTTCCTTTTGACCTACACATGTCAGAAAACTCATAACACATATATAGATATATGAAACTATGTTAATTTTCTAGTTTCTAATCATAAATTCAATTTAAATACATAAAATAAATAACTTTGGAAGACAAGGATCCTAACCCATATATTTATGAAAATGGTTACTTGATGTAGGGTTTTAGGTCAGATGGCTATGAAATAAGAGCTGAATGGTTGTGTCATAATGGAAATATGTATGAATATGGGAAACACTTTTGAGACTCAACAACATTCATAACAAACAAATGATCCAGTCCATGATTGGTGAGGACTGCTAGCACCTGGTGCGAACACCGAGCTGATTGCACCATGAGTTGGAGATGTTTTAATAAAAATAAAGGCATGTTTAAAGAGTGAACCTGTGCCTACGGGAATCGAAGATGGGCCAGGATTTTGAAATGGTACTTGAACAAAGTTGTAGACCGTCCTTCGCAGGTTATATATGTCATCACAAAGCCTGTTACCTCATTCCATGGATACGGTAAAGATTTATGGTCATACCCTCTCCCATACTGGACAACGCTTTCTCCTGCCAGCAAAAACAGTTCAGGAAACTCCGACAGGGGAATCCTCTGAGAAAACCATTGTTATCCTTGCCATGTTAGCCCACTACATTTTTCAATGGCTTCTTCTATGAGAGTAGTTTCTACTCCTCTGACCCAAGAATGATTCCCATCCAAATTTAGCGCAAACTCTGTAGTGGTTCTTTTTTCAAATCCCTGTAATCTATTAAAATAGATATCCCATCTTGCATTGACGAAAACTTGCCACACATGTGCATTGATATGAACCAAAATTGTATCTTCGGGTTCATGCCACACAACCAGTCTTCCCATCCTGTAGAGATTGTAACAACACTCTGAACGCAACAGACTGTTGGAAGGAGTGATGGCTTCCACTTTCGGAAAAAACAACATGGTGAAAAATGAAGTGAAATAATGGTAAATACGGGAGGTGATTTCTCGGGAAATGAAGAAAATCATGGCGGATTATGTTGTGCGATGAATGAGATGGTAATTATTTCGCATGAGTTGGGAAGGACTGATCAGTTAGCAACATGTGCACATTGCTAATCCCAATACATGTTAATGATTATATGAAATACGGTGAAGATCATGGAGCATACCAATAGAACTAGGTTTGATAATGATTTTTAAATAACCATTGGTGTGGTTTAACTACGTCGTCGTTTAGTTATGACAACACCCCCCCCCCCACAAACTTAAAAGAAGTCCTATGCGGCGTCAATTTCTTGTCCACGGAATATTTAATTAAATCCATAAGAGTCAATGGAGATGTACCTGGTGACATACTTGAGGGAAGTGACAGTTGGCAGAATAACTGTGAAGTAACGATGCTGACGGAGTAACAACACCAGCGGAGAAATAACATCAAGGAGTAGCAGCATCGCATAGTAGCAACATCCAAGGAGTAACAACATCACGAAGTAGCAACATCCAAGGAGTAACATCATCACAAGTAGCAACATCCGAGGAGTAACAACATCCTGAGTAGCAGCATCCAAGGAGTAACAACATCACGAAATAGCAACATCCAAGGAGTACCAGCATCACGAGTAGCAACATCGGAGGTGTAACATCATCCCGAGAAGAAGCATCCAAGGAGTAACAACAACCAAGGAGTAACAACATCATGAAGTAGCATCATCCAAGGAGTAACAACATCACGAGTAGCAGCATCCTGAGTAACGACATCCAATACTTTAGAAAATTTCTGAGAGTAACATTAGTAGCAGAGTAACAACATCCGACACAAGAAATTTCCAACTCTGCAGCATTGCATCTCAGTAGTAGCTCCTACAAAAAGACAACAAGTGAATAGTAACAATATTTATTATTATTATTATCAAGGATGCAGAGGAGGAATTCTCTGCACTGACCGCCTTCAGACCAGATTTCTCAAAAAGATGTTTAATGAAGGCATCCTTAGAGGCTGGACGGTGATACAGTGTCAGGCGATGTCCATTTTCTATGAAAGAAGCACGTGTATCATGAATTGTGACCAGTCTGACTGTTCCATTATCAAATTCACCATCCACTTTGTAAGGCCCCATCTAGCGAGTGCAAAGCTTTCCTTTAAAATCCTTAAAACGAGAGTCATAAAGTAATGCCCAATCTCCTCTATTTAACACCTTGTTTTTGATAAAATTATCATGTCATTTCGTCCTCTACTACTGAATAGAAGTAGTCCTCTAAACAACCATTAAACAAATTTCATCTAATTCATTAAGCTGATCCAACCATTGTTTTTGGGCATTTGGCAGGTCCAACCCTACTTCAAGAGTTCTTATGAGTGTAATGATCTCAAATTATATCGGGAACAACGAGGATTTCCATAAACCAACTCAAATGGTGAAAACCCTATTGTGTTCTGCCATGTTGTTTTGTATGCCCAGAGAGCTTCAGGCAGCTTTTGAGACCAATACCGATGATGGTGTGCCACAACCTTTGTCAAAATATTTTCCAATATCTTGTTTGTGCTTTCCACTTTTCCATTCACCTGGGGGTGGTATGGAGATGTCACCCTGTGCTTGACCCCATATTTATGCATAAGCCTCGCTATCATGTGTGACGTGAACTGTGCTCCTCCATCTGAAACAATCTCCCTCGGAGTACCTTAACGAGGAAAAATACATTCAAATAAAAAATCTGAAACCACCTGTTTTGTTTCTCTCGCAACAGCTTTGGCTTCTAACCACTTAGTCACATAATTGGCGCAAACCATAATGTGAACCTTTATCTGGAAAGATGGGTTAAAGGGTTCAAAAAAATTGATAGCCCACTTCTCAAAAGGGTCGAGGACTACCTGGGGCTGTAAAGGCATTTCATCAGATCGACCGGGCTGCCCCATGCGCTAGCAACTATCGCACCTTTGGACATAATTTCACGCATCCTGGAAGATAGAAGGCCAGTAATATCCCATTTGTAACACCTTATGGCATGTTCTTTTATCTGCAAAATTCCCTCCATAAGGGCCATTATGGGAAGCCTTCAACGCTTCGTAGATATCATCCTCAGGTACACAACATCAAACCTGCTTAACGGTTCCTGTATGAAAAAGGTATCCTGCCATCCAGGAATATTGGGCACTATGATGAATGATTCTCTGTTGTTCCCTGTATGAAAAATGGTGGGGCACCTTCCCTGTAGCAAGATAGTTAGCAATATCTGCATACCACGGAGGATTAGTAGAAATTGTGAAACGATGCTCATGCATAAAAATATCTTCTATGGGTGTGCCTTCATCATTATTATCTATTCTGGACATAAAATCAGCAACCACGTTATCCTTTCCTGGTTTATCTACTATTGTAATATCAAATTCTTTAAGCAATAGCAGCCATATTCTAATGCGACCAGGAGTGATAGGTTTATTCATCAACTAACTTATTGCTGCGTGATCAGTATGTATGAAAGTAGGATACCCTGTGATATAGTGTCAGAACTTGTTGATAGCATAGATGACAACCAAGAATTATTTTTCAATCACCATGTAATTTAACTCAACAGGAGTCAAATTCATGCTGACATAGTAAACTGCATACGGTGTCTTGTCTACCTATTGTCCTAAGACTGCTCCTACTATTGTCTGAGAGGCATCAACATGTATATGAAATGGTAATTCCCAATCAGGTCCTCGAAGGATCAGAGCTTCACAAACTAGTCCCTTGACCTTCACAAAAGCTGCTTCACAGTCTTTTGTCCACAAAAATTCTGCATCTTTTGTTAGCAACTGAAAAAGTGGATGTGATATTTTAGAAAAAATATCTATAAAACGTCTATGATAACCAGTGCAATCAATAAAGTTGCGTCCCTGTGTGGGTGTCTTAGGTACGGGGAAGTGCATTATTACCTCTACTTTGGTCGGATCAACTCGAATTCCAACAACTGAGAGAAAATGTCCCAATACTATTCCTTCTTCCCTCATCATGTGACATTTAACTGTACTCAGAGACACATGGGTCTGTTTACATCTTTCGAGTACTCTTTCCAGATTCGCCAATCCTTCTTCAAATGAATTCCCATATGGATTAAAATCATCCATATAGATTTCAACACTGTCATCGATGAAATTAGAAAAAATTCCCATAATTTCCCTCTAGAATGTCGCAGGCGCATTACACAGACCAAATGGGAGAACCTTGTATGCGGAGGTCCCCCATGGGCATGTAAAGTTTGTCTTATCTTGGTCCTCTGGGGCTATCTAGATTTGATTATACCCGCTAAACCCGTTTAGGAAGGAGAAAAACTTCTTCCCAGCCAAGGCGTCTAGGACTTGGTCAATCAATGGCAAGGGCAAATGGTATTTTTGAGTTGCTTTGTTTAATTCCCTATAGTCCACGCAGATCCTCCATTTACCATTATTTTTGGGAAAAATCACCAGTGGGGACACCCATTGGTTGTTCGAGATGGGGTAAATAAATCCTACATCCATTAATTTCTGAAGTTCATCCTTGACAATGTTCTTTAGAGCGGGATTCATTCTCCGTTGGGGCTGTCTCACAAGACGGAAATCTTCCTTAATGTAAATATGATGAGTACATAAACTAGCAGGAATCCCCTTCATGTTGGTATAATCCTAGGCAAAGGCTTCCTTATGGTTTTGAAGAGCTTTTAGGAGTTTTTTTGTCTGGGATTCTGAAATATTCGGGTTGATGTTCAGTGTTTTTCCTGGTTCAATTTCAATAGGAATACTATCATGGGATGAATTTGCAGGGATGTCCTCAATTTCATCTTTTGGTTCAATATTTTCCTGTGTTTCACAGCTCATGGTAGATTCTAAAATTCGATGAGTTGACTTAGAAACAAAACAGGGATCATTAATAAAAGTGTTAATGGTATCGTCCTAAGTTTCTGTTTTGAATTGAAGGGCCTGTCCAATGGTAAGGACTGGTCTAATTTCTTCATTTTCAGGTTCAAATTCTTCCATTGGTAGAGGTTTCCGCTTGGCTAATGGTTTCTCTAATGGACTTTGTTCCGCAGGAGGATAGAGAGTGAGGTTCTTTGTAAATGTCCCATTTGATATAACCATATTTCCAGATCGACACCCAATATAGGCATCCGCGGTTGCGAGCCAAGGTCTTCCCAAAATCAAGGGATGACCACCGGTTGGGGATCATGTTTGTAATACAAGGAGGTCCACAGGATAGTGCCATGAGTCCACCGTAATAGTAACTTCTTCCAACTTCCCTACTGGTTTAATTGTAGACCTATCTTCCAATTCCAAGACAAGAAGGGTCGGCTTAATGTTTATAAGACCTAATGCATTCATTGTTTCAGAGGTAATGACCTTTATGGAAGCACCCAAATCTACCAATACATTTGGGATTTCAACCTCGTTAATTTGTACCGTTAGAATTTGATTCCGTGGGTCCTCATATTTTATAGGCATGGATTTTCCCAGCATGATGTCAGCAAATCTTCCCATCACATGGATGGTCAACAGATCCCTTGATTTATTTCCAGGTTTCTTAGAACAATATTCTTTGAGAGTTTTTGCTTATATAGGTACGTCCCTCATAGCTTGGAGTAGGGGAATTTTAACAAACAGATTTTGTAATTCTCCTAGAAAATCAAATTCTTCTTGAGGGTTCTGTTTACTCAGGGTCAATCTTTCAGGATAAGGTGAATTAACTGGACATCCCTGGTTAACAGTAGGTTGGGGAGGTGTTCGATTTACAATGTGTTGGTCTGGTTTATCCCCAACTTTTTTTGGTTATGGTTCCATAAATTCATTGTCAGCTTGTTTAATGGTAATAGGTGAAGTTGGAGAATTCACTACCTGCCCAGATCGTAAGTTTATTTCGTTAAGCCCTGCAGTAGAAATTCTATATGATGAAAGGTTGAGAGTGTTAGCTTGTTGAACCCCTTTATTGTTAGGATTCAGATTGGGTTGGATAGGAAGTTGAGGTTGAAGGGGTGAATTACATGGAAATACATTGGAAGGCAACTGAAGTTGTTGTTGTGGCATTGATTGGGGAAACTATCAAGTAGGAGAGGGTCCACGCCAGTTCTGAGCCCATGAAGGATTCGAACTAGTCTCGGGAAACCATTGTTTTCAAGGTGGACATTGATATTGAGACCACATTGGTGAAAAAGGTACAGATTTGGATTCATATTCGATGGTCGGGGCTGCCATGGCTTCTTTGGTCCCATGAAATACAGTTGATCCACCACGCTCTGTTCACTCACTCGTTGAAAAACTGGCTTCAATCCTGGCAAGGAAGGGCACGAGCTGGTCGCATGGAGCTGTTCGCAAATTGCACATGCTTCAACTATGTTTAATGGGAATTCCTTCATCGTATTTTTATTTTTTCACTGAGGGTAGAATATAGCCATAGTAATTTCCAACTCTATTTGCTTCTGCTTCGCTTGCAAGGTTTCCATCTGGGAAGATAATGTACTTAGGATATCAGTCCTCAGGTTATCCAGAAGATTTACGATTTCCGCCTTTGTGACCTCTCCACTAGAAGTTTTTGATGACTGAATTCCTTGTCCATTTCTTGCAGCCCCTTGCGAACACTGGATGCACAGCCCACAGATAGTGCCTAAGTCTTCCTTTGATATGTCCCCCTTTCCTACTATGTTTAAAAGTTGCAGAGATGTTCCCTGAGAGCCTGGAGAAGGACGATCTTTAGAATATATTTTTCCAGGTCACTATGGCCCGACCTCTGTAGTATGTATTTAAATTATTCCACACAATCTTCCATATTCTCATCTTCTTTCTACACAAATTAAAAATATCCTCCTTGATATCACAGGATTTACAGTAATCCTGGTATTTCTCAAGAAAAATTTCCTTCATCTCATCCCATGAGGAGATAGTCTTTCCCCCTAAACCCGTGAACCATCGCAAGGTTGTCCCCTTTAAGGTAGCAGGAAATATCTTTAATTTATGAGCATCAACGATATAGTCGTACCCCCGACAGACAATATCAAATTCAAAGAGGAATGTATCGGGGTCCTCAGAGGAAATCCCATGAAAATTAGGAAATTTTTTTAGAGGGATGGGCTTCATTGGTGCATCACCTTTGATGTCCCCAATCGGGAACTTAATAGAGGAAGTTGTAGGTGCCATAAGTATCCTCCAATAATCACACGAGATTTCAACTGGTTCTGCAACTGATAATTGGGGTGATTCAATTGCAGGAGGTTTCACAGCACTTCCTCGGTCTCATGGTGACGCAAAATCCTTCAGGAGTTCTTCTCCCCAATTGGAATTGCTTAATTCCTCCGATCCCCTACTTGCAATTTCTTCTCCTTCTGCCGAAAACAAGGGTGTTTCTTCTACTGATACTTTATTTACTTCTTATTTTGTCATTGAAAGGGTCTTCTCTGGTACCATGGATGGAACTGGCTGCACAACCGACTGCCCTCAGACTTCGTCTGAATCCTTACCCTGACAACAACACGAGAAGATGCTTCTGGTTCATCCTTTGTGATAATATCTTGGATATAAGTATTCCTTCCCATATCCCTTCCTTTCTTTAGGTGTCTTCCTCTGCCCCTCTTATTCAAATATTTATTCATACAATTGGTGAGAATAAATCATTAAAATAATAGAAATGCTCAGGACCTGGAGTAGGACAAAATAATTTCCTCCCAGGACAAGAGATTGGACTCAAGCAGAAAATCAAACAAACTTAAAAGAAATGAAAGCTGGGTCAAAACAAAAAATCACACAAAATTGGAAAGTTAAGGTTCAAGAATTGAAGTAGGATAATCAAATACCCTCCCTAAGACAAGAAATTGGCCCCTAGGAAAACAATCAGAAAGCAGAAAAAGTAGAACAGTACGCTCAGGACTTAGAGCAGGGTAACAAATTCCTTCCCTAAGACGAGAGATTGATCTTTAGATCAATTATGGATCGTGTTCTTGCACCTTGTTAGCCTTCCGTGACAACGACACCAAAATTTTAGTATTTTGAGTGTGAATAAACTATTCAACCCTTTTTCCACATTAATTTATCACTCCGGGTGCGTACATTATTTCAAGTTAACGTGCAAGGTATATGTAGGATCAATAACACAATCCAATACTAATCACAGATTTAAAAACTAAAATAAACAAGAACCACTGCGAAAGTAATTAAAGATAAATTGCATAGTTACAGAAGCATTCACAGCAATTGAAGAAAAATACCATAACAACAGTTAAAAATACTCAAACAGAAATGCGAGAACAACACACAGAAATAACGCAACACCTGATCAGAAGAGTGGGCCCAACTCTATGACAAGGGTGGCGATAGATTCACAGCTTACAGGTAGAACAGAAAAATGGTTTGCATTCAATTAATTAACAATATTTTGTTACAAACTTGATCTCTTGCACGCTAACTCAATTCACAGCCTTGAGACCCTTCTTATACAATTTTTCAGAAAACCGTCTCCCCAATCTGACAACTAATATCTACAAATATGCAATTGTTACAACGACCAAACAAGTTGCCGAGAGAAAACCAAGAAAGGTATGAAATAGGTCTAGTGTAGGTTTGGAATCCTTTATGTTGTTACCGTGATATCAAAATGGTGATGTGAACTCAGAGTTGCTCCTGTGATTTGCAGATGCGACCCTTTGACTGTTGGATCTGCAGTAATGATAGAATTAGTAACTCACGTAGGAAAAATCCCCATGACTACTGTTTCATTAATTAAACATTCCAGATAAGACAATGGAAGGGGTTTACCTTGTGCGTTTAGAGCATTTAATGAATATTAATGATATGAAGGAGTGAAAGAGTGGGTGAAAATGGAAGAGAAAAGTATGCAGATTTGGTACCCAACACATACATCTCCATTATTCCTTTTAGTGGGTAAATGCTTGAAGTTTGTTGCTAGGGCATCAGATTTAAACCTCCTTAGAATCAAGGTTATCTAATCTAAGAAATCCTTGACTCTGTATGCCCAAAGGACATGGAACTAATCCAAAACATTGGTGATTAATCTCAATTTCTCTCCATATTTTCTCCCTTTGAAATTTTGGTCCTTTTAAGGCTAAAAAAGGAGTTATGGCTTGGTGTGCATTTATAGGGAGAGGGATTTTTGGTTGTTGGAGAGCCTAAACATCAATTAGATAGGGTTTTCCATAAAACGTATCAATTTTGTGGGGAACCACTTCAATTTCATCCATAAATTTTCTTGCCCTAGGTGTTTTCCCTTAGAGGGAAAATCCTAGTTTTTCTTCCCTCAACTTAAGGACTTTCTTGAAGGTTTCATGAGCTTTAGCTTAGATAATATACATTGTAGGAAAAATTTTATCCTTTCCTTTTCCTTGATTTTTTCTAGAACTCGTCAAATCAATCAAACCATAGGTCTTGTGCCTCTATTTCTAGGAGCCTTATTGGAAATCAAATTACTTCTTTATGAAGCCTTATACCAAAATTGTGCCTTTCGTAAATATCTCCTAGTGAGATCATTAAATACCCAAACATTAGATTACCTATTTTAAGTGATCTCTTCCTACTGGGACTCCTCCCATCAGTGAATTTTTTTTTTTTCCCAGAGAAAAAAGCATAATTTTATTACTGCAGTTGAGTACAAAATTACAATGAGAATCACATGTACTATGTGTTCAATGAAGACAAACCCAAGAGTTTGTATACAAAAAGGATTTACAGAAAAGTATAAAAAACATTCATGTTCTGAATCCAAATCTGTCTTTAACCCTATTCGAATGGAGAATCTGTTGTTCAAATTTTAAAACAGTTGCTGCTATCTCCTTTTAAAACAGTCCTGCAAGAAAACATGCAAGAAAAACATGCTGAAGTAGCACTACCTAGAAGAGAAATTTTTTTATGAAACCGAGCCAATCAAAGCCCACTGTCAAAGGACCAATTGGTTGCTCCAATAGTTAAATAAGCCTCACTAAATAATTCTGTAATAGAAATATGACTGTGTATGTCATATTAAAGTGGGACATATGACTATGTATGTCATATTAAAAAAGCACCGCCCAGGTAATAGACATATGGCTGTGTATGTCGAATTATAATGGGACCAACCCGCTGTAGTATTCCTTCAGGCACGAAGACCAGGCAGAATAACTGTGTTGTGCAGCCACCATCCCAGAAATAAAGTTTTGATAACGTTCTCCAAGCGAAAAAAAACCACAGCAAAGCACAGTGAAACACTACCACAACAAATAAGGTGTTCCATAGTTGTCTTGGTAGATAAGGTGTTCCAGCCCACAGCAAAGCACAACCACGAGACTGCATCCCCAGATAAAATAGTTGGCTAAGGTGCACCAGCCCACAGCAAAACTCTACCACGAGACAGCATCCCCAGACAAATATAAGATAATAGTTGTCATAGTAGATAAGGTGTTCCAGCCCACAGCAAAACACAACCACGAGACTGCTTCCCCAGATAAAATAACAGTGATCACACCCAACTTCATCTAAACTGTTGTGAAAAAGAACTCACACCATGTGTGTTCGATTAGTTGGCAATTGTTTGTCATGCCAACAAAGGAACCCTGAAGCCTCTCAATCAAATAAGGAAGGATGAAAGTATTCAGTGATATTCCCATCCTCATGTTCTCTGATAGTCCAGATTCCATCATCCTGCTGAATCCCCCTTTTTGAAGCTCGATCAGCCCCTTCATTGTTTTCTCGGTATATATGTTGACAGGAGAACAATTCCAAAGAGAGGAGGATCTCCCTAATAGAGCGCATCAAATTTTGTAAACGGAAAACTCTGCAATTCTGAATACCTTTTATCCAATTAATCACATTCAATGAGTCCCCAAAGAGATTTATCTTTCTGCAACCTTTTTCCATAGCGAACAACAGGAGTATCTTGAGGCTCAGCAGTTCAGCATAATTATTTGTTCCTTCCCCAAGCCTAGCTGAGATCTCAAACCAATGTGAATCAGAAAGAAATAGCAGAGCCCCTCCACCACAAATATTTTGCTGCATAGCCCCATCGAAAAAACCCCAAGGAATCCTCCTATCAATGTCCATCAGTAGAACCTCCCTCTGATTGGCTGCACGTATATGAATAGGAAGGGCAGAGTGCAGACCTACAGTCATGGCACCAATGATCTCTGGTGTACTGACCGACCCATCAAAAAGCAGTCGATTACGAGCCAACCAACAAGCCCAAATTACAAGGAGAGGCAAAGCTTTTTGTTTCTGCTCGGCATAAGCCACCCACCACAAATCCCATGCATGTGCCACAGTTAAGCCCTCCCATCTACAATGAATACCCACTAACCTGGAAACTTCCAGCCAAACACCTTTAATGAAGGGACATCTGAGGAAGAGGTGGTTAACTGATTCCTCTTCAGATTTGCACAGACAACACCAGCCAGGGCCCTGAAAACATCTGTGTTGTAGCACCTCCCAGGTAGGGACTTTATTTTCGAGGACACACCACATAAAAAGTCGGGTCTTAGGAGGGCAATTTAGTTTCCAGAGTTTCTTCCACCACCACCGCTCTTCACCCAAGTTAGCTCCAGCACTTAGTTTTGTGTATCCCGCCCGAGGAGAATAGATCCCCGATGAATCAAAATCCCAAGCTATCATATCATCCCTATCCTGAAGGAATATATGGGCTTGTTTTAAAGCTCGGATATAAACGGCCAAAGCCCTCTCATCAATAGCATCCAGCCCCAAGGAAGAGGCCAATATCCATGGCTGATTTCCCAACCTTCTTCGAGCAGGATCAGCAAGATGGGAAAGAAAGGTAATCCTCCTTTGCCTTAAAGCCTCAACCGTGTGCCTGGGCAAGATGCGTTGATGTTCACTTCCCATCCAAGGATCCTCACCAACCCGGAGCTTCCTGCCACTACCCACATCCCAAGCCAGACTTGGTTCCAGAATGTGAAAGGATTTAACAAGGGCCTTCCAAATTATCGACCCACCACAAAAGATTTCCTTGGATTCCTTATCCAGTCAACAATAGAATATGGAGCAATATATTTCTGAGTGATCACCCGTGTCCAAAGACTGTCCACAGTGATGAGCCTCCACCCACCTTTTGCAGCAAGAGCCTGAGCAAAAAGGAAGATATTTTTCAGTCCCCATCCTCCCATCCCTTTAAGGACAGCAATTTTTTCCCATCGCACCCAAGGGGTCACCAAGGAATCCTGTTTCCCACTCCAAAGGAATCTAAAGCAGATCCTCCTCGCTGCCTCCAAGATACCCTTGGGAATCCAAGAGAGGGACAGCCAATATACAGGAACAGCCTCCAGAACGGACTTAACTAAAATCAGCCTCCCAGCTCTGGACAGCCATTTATGACACCAAACTCTCAAGCGCTTTTCCAGTTTTTCCAACAACCAGCTCCAATCATGTTTCCTATAGTCATTGGGTTTTAAATGGAACCCCAAATAATTCAGCCCCGCATCCAAACCAGCAGAGTTATAGGGAAAGATCCTCACAAATTCATGCCTCTCCTCATCCCTCAGAAAATGAGTAGTTAAGGAAGACTTCCCAGCATTCACTTCCATACCAGTAGCCTTGCTAAACAGGTCCAAAATCTCTCCAATAGTGGTTGCATCACGCACCGAGCCAGAGCAGAAAATTAAAACATCATCAACAAAAAGTAGATGAGTGATGAAAAAATTAGGAGGAACCTGTATACCCTTTAAGGAGCCCTGCCTCTTGGCCTCCTGAAGAGCTCTGCTTAAACCCTCAGCAACTAATAAAAACAGAAGGGGAGAAAGGGGGCACCCCTGGCGCAGACCCCTTTCAGCATGAAAAAAGGGAGATGCAGCCCCGTTAAGCAAAACAGAGAAAGAGACAGTTGTAATACAACTCATAATCCATCTAATGAAACCAATGTCAAAACCAAGGTGAGTCAGAAGCATACGAATATATAACCAACTTACTCGGTCATATGCTTTGGAGAGGTCTATTTTCAGCACAGTCCCTTTCAGATTCTTGGTCTTCATGCTATGGAGAGCCTCTTGTGCCGTCCCGTTTGCTTCATGTATTTGTCGACCATCCAGAAAGCCAAATTGTTCACCGGAGATATGTGAAGATAGTATGCATTTGAACCTTCTCGCAACCACCTTGGCTACCACTTTGTAAATACAGTTGCACAAAGAGATAGGTCGAAAATCAGCCAGAGTAAGTGGGTTATCCACTTTCGGGATTAAAGCAATGAAAGTGGAATTGAAACAAGCAGGAATCCTCCCTGAAATTATGGTATCCTCCACAACTTTCAGCAAATCAGCCCCTAACACATCATAAAGTGCCAAGAAAAATTCAACCGACCATCCATCTGGCCCAGGACTTTTGTTTTTTTGGAAACTATGAAGAACCTCCTTTAACTCCTTCTCAGAAATCTCAGCCATTAATGATCTGTTATCTGCCTCCTGTACAAATCTTGAAAAGAAATGTGCAACTCTTATCACTTCCGCAATAGATGCCTGAGCTGGAGCCTTATATAGAGCCTTGAAATGGCTTTGCTTTAGCCTCAAAAGTAGTATGTTCCACGCCCTGTCCATCTCTTAAGCTCCAAATTGTATTGACCGCCTTCCGTCCATGAGCATATGCATGAAAAAAATTTGTATTATCATCCCCACTTGCCAACCATGTGGCCCTACTTTTCAACCTCCATGATTCCTCCTTATCCATAAGTAGTGAGTGTCTTCTTTTTTCAAGTGAAACTAGAGTGTCTTTATCTGCTTGAGATTGTAAACCTCCACCAATCCCCTCATAGATCTTGCGAAGATCCTCTTCTACCTGCTTCAAGTGCAGATCCTCCCTCTGTCTCTTTGCAGCCGACCAAATCTTAACAGCAACCTTGATGCGTTTAAAGTTTTCTGCAAATTGAAAAGCCGCAGAAAGAGGACTATCCGCCCTAAAGGGGATCCACCTAGCATGAACAAGTGCTTTAAAAGATTCATCCCTAAGCCAGATTTTGTTGAATTTTAAAGGGCTAGGAGGCTGCCTAGGCCCGATCTTAAACTCAAGAAAAATGGGAAAATGATTAGATGCACCCCCACATCCAATCCACTGCCTAATCCGAAAAGGCTTGTCCACAAACTGTTCAGCCACCAGAAAACGGTCAAGTCTCTTTGCAATTCTACCTTCAGAACACCTATTGTTTCTCCAAGTGGGTTTCATCTTTATGGGCTCGATATCAAGCAAATGATTCTCCTCCAATTTTTGAGTGAAGTACTCAGTCAAAAAATCTATTTGTGCATGAGGACCCCATACCTCAGACTGTCCTAATGTAAAATTCAGATCCCCACCCAAAATCACTGAGTCCCCCTTAAGTAAAGTGTTTTCCAAGAGTGTGTCCCAGAAAGGAACCCTATCTTGATAAGGGCCATAAATATTAAATATGTTAAAAGCTTCACCAAGCTCCAACGACAGAAAATTTAATCCTAGGACCGACTCCATACCCCAGAAGTTCAGTGGTTTGATTGTTCTTTCATTCCAGCCAACAGCCAATCCCCCCGACCTCCCTCTAGCATCCAACGTCTCAAAGATCCATCCTGGCAGCCAACCCTCCAATCTAGCTTTGACCACATTCCCATCACCTAAGGTCTCTTGAAGCAGAATAATATCCGGACAATCCAGAGTTATAATCCTCCGGAAAGAAGGTTTCTTAAGGGGGCCTGCCAATCCCCTGCAATTATAGGACAAAATCTTCATCACACACCAGGCCTCAGGGAATGACTTGCTCTAAGTGCCCTGTCTATTGACATTTGCCTCCCATCATGTACATCCATCATAGCTCTATCCTGAGCTTTCGCCAATAAGGAGATCCTTCCCCTACCCCGTATTGCTGGGGATTTCCCCCTCCCAAACCCACCAGCACCTTTTTTTGCACTGGATCTCAAATTATAGCCAGAGACCGGAGGGGCAGCAAAATCCAATGGAGTCAACAACCCTTCACCCGGGTCAAATACAATAACCTTCTCTTGTAGCGCTAACTGAGTAGAATGAGTAGAAACTGTACTAGATAGCTTATCACATTCAACCTTCTGGACCGAAACTGAAGACGAAAGTAAATTAAGAGAAAAATTTATTATGGGTGAGAATGGGAAGGATCCCATAAGAGATGTTTTACACAGAGTTAAAACAGCCTTCATTAAACCGTCATTTCTTAACTGGAAAGCCGCACTATAATGCCGACTATGGGCCAACACAGTAGATAGTGCTCCACTGACAGGAATCTGTGGGAGCAACTCTTGCCCAGGAGGAAGACCAGACTCCTCAACCAACACCTGTAAATCCAGTTTATCCGGAGAGCTGGAACCATTGTCAGCGAGGTTCGATACACAGGAGGTAGTTGATGAGGGCACAACCTGCGTATTGGGGGGGCTAGAACCAGCCCTCATCGAGCTAGTCTCCGCCTCAGATCGTCTAGACCTCCTGCTGTTTACAGTTCGAGAGAAAGAAACACATTCGGAGGCTGGATGGCCATATAAATGACATCAGCGGCATCTGAACGGAACATTTTCGTAATCTAAAAGCTGCTTAATATCATATAGTCCCCATCGGAGGTTCATGGATTCTGCAAGACCTTCTCGGATGTTAATCATGACAAGTATTCTAGCCACCCTCCTGTGGTTTGTCTTGAGAAAGGAGAGATCTGCCTGTAAGAAAACCCCTAGTGTATTTCCAATACCCTGGAGATGTTCCTCAGTCCAGTAATGGAGAGGCAGGCCAGGAATACGCACCCACAATGGAACCGAGTCCACCCTCTCCCTACTAGCATCAAATAGGGGGTGCCAAGGCTTTAGGAGCAATGGAGAATGGTCCAAAGCCCAGCACCGATGCTTCACCCACTGTGTATGATCAGGCTGCAGAAAGTTGAATGCATACCATCCCTTTGAGAGGGACACCACCTCAGGAACATATCCAAGAGCCTCTTTCCATTGAGCATCGGCCCAAGCAATAACGGTTTTCAGAACAAAAACTCTCCCCACAGCCCTGCCAACCAGTGTCCTGTTAGCCATTTGAGAAACCCGCTCCCAGCCTATGTCTTCACCCAAAACATAGTTATACTGTGTTTTTTTGACCTTGATCCAATTTCGTTTTCTGCTTCCCTTTTTCGGCGCTCCAGCCTCCCTTGCATCGATTGAGCCCGACTCTTTCTGGTTACCAGAAGCATGGAACCCACTCTGTTCTTCCCAACTTATATCTTCTGAGGCAGCGTACGAGTTCTCCCTATCCCTGATCCCATCCACCCTTCTGTTCGTGAGCACCGAAGGGTCTTGATCTTTTTCCCCCAGCTCTGAACTATACCCTCGTTGATCAACACCCACGTTCAAATGTTTTGACAGTCTCAGTGCCTACAGGTCGAGACCGTTTACCACGGATACCCCAGTCAAAACGCCTCCCTCCCTCCCTTCAGATTCACCACTGTAGCCAACGGACGACAGCGTTCCTCCAGAGGATGTAAAAAACTCCACCGCTCCTTGTGAAAGAATACCTAGCTACACACTATTCCTTGTCAGATCGTCGTTTGTCGCGGCGCTCAGAACCTGTGCAGACTTCCTCCCATCGCCATTCAAACCTGTAAATCTCCCGCCCAGCACCATCGGGAACCGCCCGACCAAGGAGGAAATTCTTGTTCCCCATCAGTGAAATTATGTAAATAGTAGAGGTTTTTGGTTGTGGTGATAGTGGAACACTACCCTATTTTTGTTAATAGGTCTAATTTACACCTTGTAGGGTTTCACTCTCCAAGGCCTCCTAGATTTTGCGAAAACATTTTTGGTGTCGTTGCCGAGGAGGAAGCGCTTTGAACTTCCCCTAGATCTAAGATTTTAGGATTTTATTCATTTGAATAAGTGTTTTCTCTAATGACAAGATAGATCCTATTCTGGCGACTCCTAAATTACTTAGCTTCGAATATCCTGAGAACAAGCTTAAAGAAACCATTGCTCCAAGGATTAGAGTCATTTCTTTAAGGGTTGAGCATACTCCATCCCTTACTAGGAAACCTCTATTCCATGAGATGATTCCTAATCCTACTCCTAACCTAAATCCAAATCATAAAAACCCAATGGATAAGAGGTGGAATCTTGCATCCTTTAAACCCTTGAACTCTGTTAGGTTTCCTGGCGGCATGCATCAACAACCTGATTCCAAAATTTGTTGGAGGTATTGTTGTAATCTATAATAAACATGTCGATAAATTCCTTTGGGCCATTTTTCTTAAGAATGTTGAAGAGGAGGACATTATCATGATCTTTTTTTCATAAACATTTCAAGGAGATGTTAGGGATCAGTATCTTATTTTACCTTAAGATAGCATTGTTAATTTTGATCAATTTGAAGATTCTTTCAATAAGAGGCGGGCCTTTGATTTAGATGGTGTTATGGAAATAGATACGTTCATGACTATGACAAAGTACGATAAAGAGAATTACAAGGAATACATCCAAATATTTGACACTAACCTTAGGGAGATTCCTGAAAAATTCAAACAAAATGATTCTATTATCTTAGAAAGGTTTATAAAATCATCTTGCACTTAACATATTCTCTAAGAGTAAAAATTACTAAGACCTTGGTTGAGGCTAAAGAAACTCTCATTGAAGTTGAAGAAAACATGAATGATGCACACATTGGAATGTTCAACTTCCCCAAGGCTAAGGTTGGGATCAGGTCAAAATAAAAGTAAAACCCTCAAATTGAAGAAGTGGTTTTTTCTTTGGTCAAACACGTTGTCAAGTTGTTGAAGGATTTCAATATTGGTCAAAAATTCATCATGAATAGGTTGAATTATCTTGAAAAGGAGAAGGAATCAAAATTGAATTATCCTCCTAAGTATCAATTTAACAAGGCTAAGTCCTCTTATAAGAAGAATATTGAGGGAGATCGAGGTATTCAACAAAGTGTCCCAAACCCCCTTGATCCAAACAATATGGTAAGACAAGAGGAGGAGACCCAAGAGGATAGTTCCAGTGATCAAAGTGAGGAAGATGAGGAGCCTTGACAATTAGACAATGTAGATGAGACTCACCCATTCAACATATTTCTTGGGAATACCCCGCATCTGATTATCCATCTCCCATGTAGATTCATCAAGACCAAAGTGATTCCAATGCACTTTTACTTGCTCGATTGCTCGGTTTCGTAGCATGATTTATTTCCACTGCAATATGCATTGTGGCTATGGCTGGAATTCTCCCTCTCATTCGAACTGCAATACAGACCATTCAATCACATGATCAACATCCTGGACATACTTCTTAAGCAATGAAACATGGAAAACATCATGAAATTTCACAATCGGAGGTAGTGCAAGTCTGTAGGTCACTAGTCCAATCCTTTCAAGGATCTCGAAAGGCCCGCAATATCGAGGTCTCAGCTTGGTACATGATCCAATCATCAAGGAACTCATCTTGGGTTTGATGCACAAGTACACATGTTTCCCAACCTGAAACTCCTTAAACATCATGTGTTGATCTACATAACTCTTTTGTTTATCTTCTGTTGACTTCAAATTCCTTTTAATAACATGCATTTCCTATTCCATCTCTGCCAACATATTTGATCCAATTAGTACCCTATTCACTCGATCACTCCAATTGATAGGAGTATTACAACTCTGCCCATAAAGTGTCTCAAATGGACACATCTTCAAGGACTCCTGATACCCGTTATTATATGCAAACTTCACCAGTGGAAGATACTCTCCCTACTTCCTTTGTTGATGCATGACATGCATCCTCAACATGTCCTTAAGAATCCTATTGACCCTCTCTATTTGTCATTTTTCTATAGATGATAATTTGTACTGAAGTCCAAATTTGTCCCCAAACCTACAAACAACTCTTCCCAATGTTGAAATTGGCAACAAGAAGGGCTTATAATTTAGTTTTCCCTTAATTAAATTAGAATTAAATTTTAATTCCACATCACATGACAGCTTGTATGAGTTAACTGAGTCAGGATGACTTACTTCAAGTTGGGGGTCAAACTAGAAGCAAGTATAGTTCACTCAAAGTTTTAGGGGGTACAGTTGCAGTTTATTTTGAGTTGTAATTAGTTAACTCAGTTTGTTTGATTTAAAATCAATTTAACTGGTTCTAACTAATGGATGAGCTAGTGAGAGGTCCAATGAATTAAATCTGATTTAATTCACATGCAGTGATCAGTCAGATAACTGATAATTCATTTGAAATAGTTGTTGCATGTCATTTCTAAGGAAGGCCTAATTGAGATTGGAGTTAAAGGGAAGAGAAATATCAGTTGTATAATTATAAAATTGTACAGGTCATGCATGAGGTCATCAGGACATCTTAGATTAATTGTGCAATAAATTCTTTGGAATTTCCTAAAAAATAGTGGCTCAATTCCTCCAAGAATACGTAATCAAGGTTGAGAAACCTAGAGCAGGAAATTGGTTAAGTATTTGACCATTCTTGTTGGGATCATAGTGATACAGTCAAAGATAGTGTAGAGGTTTCTTAGAAAGGAAATAGAATTTTTTTGTTTCATACATTTGACGTAATGCAATATACATATAGTAGGGTTTTTATTTGAGGATTTCCTCGGGTACATCATTGTGTTGTGCGATTGAAATTATTTCTCTTTCTTGTTCATGTGATAGTGCGATCATAATTCGTTTCCGCAATTTTTGTAATTGATTCAGTATGTTGTTTTAGCATATTACAAGGCCAGTTGAATCTATTTAGATATTTATACATGGTATCAGAGTAAAAATCACTATAGAAGAGAAGAACCAGAGTTTGTTTTGAACAGGTGAATTGAATTTGCAGATTTATTCTTCAGGACCAACAACAAATTTATTTCTCTAGATTGAGACTCGAATATTCCCTTGACGTTAATTTGAATTACGTAGCATGTAAGGATAGGATAGAGGCAGTTTTGGAGGAAAATAGACTGAAGGAATTCATAGATGCTGATATTCCCCAGCCCGTAGCAACATATGCTCAAATTATTGATGCATGGAAGAAGAATGTAGAAAAGGTGAGAAGGATTTTGTTATAAGGAGTTTGAGATCATATTGTCTTTAACCTCCATGGAAAGGAAACTCCATATGCTATGTGGAAGGCCTTAACAGATCTTTTTCATAATAGTAGCGACCACAGGAACTTGGCAGTGAAGTACAAACCAAGAAATATCGAGATGGAGAATGGCTACACGATACAAAAATACTTGACAAAGTTCACTCAATGTCTATATGAGCTTGGAAGTATTGTTGTGACAGTTGCTGAGGATGATTTGGTGAGCCTACAACTTCTATGCCTTCCCAAGAGCTGGCATAGCTACCAGGACTTGGTGAATGGGAGTGAGAAGCTACCATAGTGGGAGATATTGTGGTCCAACTTGGTACAAGAAGAGATTCGAAAAAACGCCAGAGATGGATCCTCATCAAAGACTGATGATGCAAATAATTATGCCTTGGCTGGAAAGTCGAAGAAAGGGAAAGGGAAGTAATCCCATTCCAAATCAGATTTCAGTAAGGTAGGCAAGAAGCGAGACTTCTCAAAGGTAAAAAAAATTCGCTGTCATGAGCTTGGACACTATGCTACAAAGTGTCCGCACAAGAAGGCCGACAAGAAGCCCTCAGGAGGAGCGACATGTGAAGCACTTGCTTCACAGTTTGAATTTTATTTCACCCTCATCACATACATGGTGTCATCGGTGATGGGTATTGTGTGGTACTTATATAGTGGAGCTTCATTCCATATGACATGAAACAAAGAATTATTCAGTAGCTTGGAGGAGAAGGATATCCATATGCACATCGAGATGGGAGATGATGGGAGGTATAGTGCTACCAGCATAGATATAGTTACCTTTTAGAGGGATTCAGGTACTCCTCTCACATTAAAATATGTCATGTATGTACTTTTTTAAAAGAAGAATTTGGTTTTTTTTGCCATATTGGAAAATCATGGCTATGATGTGATATTTACTGAAGGAAAGGTGTTCCTTCACCAAAAAACCACGAAACAGGTGAAGAAAATTTGGGTTCGAGTAAATAACCTCTACAAATTGGATGTAGAAGACTATGCTTCCTTGAGCACAAAAGTAGATAAGGTGGTGAGCTGAGACATCGGTGAGTTATCGCACAGAATTTTGGGCCATCTACACCATGGCGGTTTGAAGATCATGCATCAGATTTCTACAAGTATTCCAAAGGGTGTACTTGAGCAACGAGCCACAAGAAAATGGTGTAAATTGGGGAAGTATACCAAAGCCAAATTTCACGATAAGGAAATTCGAGCAAAGGCGATCCTTGAGAGATTTCACTCAGGCGTGTGTGGACCGTTCTTGTTAGCTTCCACAACAAAAAACAAGTATTATGTGATTTTTATAGATGATTTTTCATGCAAGTGTTGGATTTTATTCATGCAGAAGAAAGATCAGATGTTCTCAAAGTTTTGTGAGTTCAAAGCACTTGTTGATAAAGATACAGGGAATAAGGTGAACGATCTTAGGAGTAACAATTGTGGATAATATGTCTCAAATGAATTCAAGAACTTCTGTGCTCTAGAAGGAATTCGACGGAAATTGATAGCACCTCATAACCCACAGCAGAATGGGGTTGCAGAAAGGAATAATAGAACTATTGTGGGAGCAGCACAAGCTATGTTGCATGATCAGAGCCTATCATTGCATCTGTGGGCAGAAGAATTAAATACAGTAGTATTTTTGTAGAACAGAAGTCCTCATCAGATACTTGGGATGAGTACACTAGAGGAAACGTTTTCAGGTAAGAGACCAGATGTATCACATTTTAAAATTTGTGTTCATTAGTTTATTTCCATGTGACCAAAGATTCCTGGAAGAAGCTAGATCCAACAACTTATTTGGGGATATTTGTGGCATACATTGATACACCTCACAACTATCAAGTTTACTTGTCAATGCACAGGATGAAAATGGTTAGAAGAGATGTGAAATTCAATGAAGAGAAGGCCATGTGAATTTCCCTTGAGAGGGAGATTTGGTTGCATGCAGTTGAGGAGATCTTGGCTCCAAAAGAAGAACCTCAAGATGTGGAGAAACCACAAGCAAAGGTGCAGAGAGTGGAAGCACCCACTCATTTAGAGACATCCTGAGACAGAAGGAAGTGCACTAGAGAGTCTGATAGGTTGGTGCTTGATACTAGAGAGAATGTGGGAGCACCCACATCATAACGCATGCATAGAAGGTCCCTAGAGTGGTACATTGGCTACATGGCTCTTATGAGCGAAGTTGTAGAGATAGAGACATCCTATTTTGAGGAATCAGTGCAGCAACCAATTTGTCTCGATGCCATGGTTGAGGAGTATGACTCCATTATCAGAAACAATGCATGGGAAGTTGTCCCAAGACCAAAGGGGAAGTCAATTGTAGGATCCATGTGGATCTACAAGGTGAAGCAAGAAACATATGGGAGTGTGGAGAAGCACAAGGCAAGATTTGTGTCCAGAGGGTTCTCTTAGGTGGAGGGGATTGATTATGATGAGACCTTTGTACCAGTCACAATGTACTCATCAATCAGATCCATCCTTGCACTCGCAGCATAGATGGGATGGCATATACATAAGATAGATGTAAACACATCCTTCCTTAATGGGGTGATTAAGGAAGTGGTGTACATTGAGTATTCAGAAAGTTTTGAGACCTTCGACAGAGAGTCACATGTGTGCAGACTCAAGAGAGCACAGTATGGGATAAAGCAAGCACCTCGTTCTTGGTACACCAAGATCAATAGCTAATTTACCGGGTTGGGGTTAACCAATATTGAATCAAATGTGAACCTTTACCATATTGTGGTAGACGGTAAACTTTTTATCATCGTACTTTATGTCGATGATTTGATACTGACAGGTGATGAGCAGCTCATCAAGTCTTGCAAAGAGGATCTTGCAAGAGAATTTGAGATGAAGGACATGGGGCTCTTGCATTATTTCCCGGGATTGGAAATATGGCAAAGAGATGGGGAGCTATTTGTATCTCAGGGTAAGTATGCCAATGAGATTCTTAGGAAGTTCCACATGGAGGAAAGAAAACCCATGGAGACTCCTCTAACAGGAAAATAGAGGAAAGAGGATGGTACTTTAGGTGAAATAGTAGATGCTACTTTCGACGGGTAGCTTATGGGTTCAATCATGTATTTGGTGAACAAATGACCAGACATATGCTATGCGGTTAACCAAATTATTCAAGCTATGTTTAAACCTACCAAGATCTTTCGGAAGGCAGGCAAGCATGTGTTGAGATACCTCAGAGGCACTACAGAGTTTGGACTATGCTACAAACGGACAGAGGGAGTGAAGCTTCAAGGCTTCACAGATGAAGATTGGGCAGGGAGCCCATCCAAAAGGAAGAGCACATCAGGGGGCATCTTTAGCATAGGATCAATAGTAGTTTCCTGGTACAACAGGAAACGGAGATTAGTTGCACTCAGTTTAGTAGAGGCAGAGTAAATGGCGTCTAGTCAAGCAGCATGTGAGGCCAATTGGATGAGGAAGATACTTGTTCATTTGTTTGGTCAACATATGGATCAAATGGTGATTTATTTTGATAACTATATTTGCATCAAACTCTTGGTTAATCCATTTTTTCATGACAGGTCCAAGCATATTGATATCTAGTATCACCATCTTAGAGATTGTGTGCAGAGGCAGATTAATTCATTAGAGTACATTCCCATGTAGGAACAGGATGCAGAAATCTTGACAAAGGCATTGTCAAGAAGAAAATTTGAGTTCCACAAATGCTAGATCGAGGTAGAAGACAATCCCTTTCTTGTTGAGAATGAGTGTTGAAATTGGCAACAAGAAATGATTCTAATTTAATTTCCCCTTAATTAAATTGGAAGTAAATTGTAATTCCATATCAAATAACAACATGTACGAGTTAACTGAGTCAGGAATACTTAGTTAGCGCAGTCAATTCGAGTTGGGGGTAAAATTGGAGGCATGTAGAGTTCACACTAAGTTTTAGGGGGTTCAGTTACAATTTATTTAGAGTTGTAATAGTTTAATTAGTTCTAATTGATGGATGAGCTAGTGAGAGGTCCAATGAATTAAATCTGATTTAATTCACATGTAGTGATCGATCAGATAACTGATAATTTGCTATAAATATGTTGCATGTCAGTTCTAAGGAAGGCCCACTTGATATTGGAGTTAAAGGGAAGATAACTATCAGTTGTAAATTAGAAAATTGTACAGGTCATGCATAAGGTTAGTGGGATGCCTTAGATGAATTGTGCAATCAATTCTTGGGAATTTCATAATTAATATGGGCTCAATTCCTCCAAGAATGCATAAGCACGGCTGAGTAACCTAGAGTAGTAAATTGGTTAAGTATCAGACCATTCTTGTTGGGATCATAGTGAGATAGTCAGAGATAGTACAGGGATTTCTCAAGAATGGAAATAGCATTATATTGTTTCATACTCTTGACATAATGAAATATACAGATAGAGGGGTTTTTAGCTGAGGCTTTCCCCAGATACATCTTTGTGTTGTGAGTTTGAAATTCTTTCTTTTTCTTTTTTATGTGATTGTGCGATCATAATTGGTTTCCGCAACTTGTAGAATCGATTCATTATTTTATTTTAGCATATTACAAGATCATTTGAATCTATTTATATATTTCTACATCCAAAACATGGAAGTGAACTTGGCATCTCTATCAGATACAATCTTCTTTAGAACACCATGCAATCTCACTATATCCCTGATGAAAATATGAACTACCTCATAGGATGAATTAGTAGACTTAACTGCAATGAAGTTAGCTACCTTACTTAACCTGTCAACCACAACCATGATGGAATCACGTTGCTTTGATGTCCTCAACAAACCTATAATAAATTCCATGGAAACGACCTCCCATTTCCACTCTGGAATCGAAATCAGTTGTAATAAACCACCTGGATTCTTACACTTTGATTTTACCTGTTGACAATCCAAACATCTTGCTACAAACTCAACTACCTTTTTCTTGAAATTCAACCAATGGTGGAACTTCTTATTTATTATAAATATCTTTTGATATCTCGGGTGACCTGAATATGACTTAACATGAAACTCCCTCAAGATAATTTTTTTCAGCTCACTATCATTTGGTATATAAATCTTGTTCTTGAAATTGACCAATCCATATGTCATGAGATGATACTCCTCGTCCCTATTACCTACACCCTGATGTTGTAACATGTGCCTCAACTTCTGGTACCTTTCATCATGTTGTCTTTCCTGCAAGATCCGCTCCTATAAATCTGTCCCATAAGAACTCATTGTTACAATGTGATTCACCTGCACTCTTCTACTAAGAGCATCTGCGACCTTGTGTGCCTTTCCCTTAATGTACCTAATCCTGAAATCAAATTCACTGAGAGTGGATAACCATCTAACTTGCCTGGAATTCATATTAAGTTGGTCAAAGAAGTACCTCCATCCACTATGATCACTCATCAGAATAAATCGCCTGCCAAGAAGGTAATGTCTCCACATATTCAAGGCATGAATAATAACTTCCAACTCCATATCATGATTCACATACTTTTACTTCTGTTCATTCCTTCCTTGACTCACATCATAATACATGTCCTTCCCGCATCAGGACTCCATCAAGTCCTCTCTTGCAAGCATATGTACATACCACAAACTCTTTATCTGGATTTGTAATCTTCAAGACTGAAGTATTTGTAAGAAAATGCTCCAACTGCTCAAAACTAACTGCACACTCCTCAGTCCATTCAAACTTCTTCCATTTTCGTTGCAGATATGTAATAGGGTAGGAAATCCATGGGAATTTCCTGATGAACCCTCTGTAATAACCTGCTAATCTCTTGAATGATCTGACCTCATCCACATTCCTAAGAGTTTTCCACTCCATGATAGCTCTGATATTTTCTGGGTCCACTGCTATACCTTCCTTGGAAACAACATGTCCCAAGTAATGAACCTTTTTCTGAAAGAAGTTACACTTACTAAGATTGGCATACAACTGATGCTCTCTCAACAGCATTGTTTCTAGGTGCTCGACATTCTCTTCCTCATTCTTAGAATATATCTATATGTCATCAATGAGTACTATCACAAAAGTTTCCAGATAAGGGCACAACACACTATTCATCAAACACATGAAAGTAGTTGGAGCATTAGTAAGACCAAAAGGAACTACTATAAACTCATAATGCCCATATGTGGTACATAATGTGGTTTTTTAAATGTTCTCTTCTTTGATTCGTACTTGATGATATCATGATATCAGATCAATCTTTGAAAAAAATGTTGCTCCCTTCAACTGATCAAACAAATCATAAATCTGCGGTAATGGGTA
Source organism: Pinus albicaulis (assembly GCA_034641835.2). Lineage (NCBI taxonomy): Eukaryota > Viridiplantae > Streptophyta > Pinopsida > Pinales > Pinaceae > Pinus > Pinus albicaulis. The sequence continues at coordinate 470,833,546 of CM076581.1, read as the reverse complement.
AATGTTCTTAATCTTCACCTTGTTCAACTTATTATAGTCAATACACAACCTGAGAGTACCATACCTCTTCTTTACGAACAACATTAATGCACCCCAAGGCGAAAAACTTGGCCAAATGTATCCCTTATTGATCATTTCCATAAGTTACAATTTCAATTCCACCAACTCTGGAGTACTCATTCTTAAAGGTTCCTTCAATGTTGGTGTTGCTTCAAGCATCAACTCAATAGAAAATTATGCTTCCCTATGAGGTGGTAACTATGAAATCTGTGTTGGAAATACATCCTGAAACTATTGCAAAACCGGATACCTTTTCGATACTTTAGCATCATCAACATCATATTTCCTTTCTCACTAGAAATATGAACTGCAAAAAATACACACCCTTTCCTACAACTACGTTTAGCCTGCATTGTTGTACCCATTCTCACCGATGTAGGCTTCTTCTAACCAAAAAATATTCTCTTATCTCCATCATCATCCAAACACTCAATAACCTTCTCGTAGCAATCTACCTTAGCCTTGTGAAGGTACAACCAATCCATACCCAAAATCACATTATATGAACCCAAAGGAAACACATTTATATGTGTTGATTTAGGCATATGACTCAGCTCAAATGCACAAGCTCTGACCCAATGATTTACTATTCTCTTGGTCCCTGTAGTTAACTACACCAACCAAGACTTTGCATGCACTTCGTTACTCAAGCCACATTTATCCACCATGTCAGTATTATAAGAACTATAATTAGATCCAGGATCAATCAAAATGGAAACAACTCGATCACAGAGCTTACCTTTCATCTCATTAATGGATGCCTAGCGATCTACTTTCTTGTTATCAAATGCTGAATAAATCCGAGGAGTGCTCTGACCAACGTACCCAAATATTTGTGCCTCCTGAGAATTGTATATCTAAGTTTTGCCACCCTGATACAACAGACAATCCTTCTTGTGATGATATTTGTCGCATGTCCAACACTGCAATGGTTCTCTTCCACTACCTTTATTTTTCTACTCACCAGGTTGAGATCCGTGTCCCTTCTCTGTTGTAATGAAATTATTTTAAGGAGACACATTCTCTTTCTCACCTGCAACTTGGGGTCTTTCCAACTTCGAAGGAAATTTTCCTTTAGCCTTTTCATTGCCTTTCCAATCACGCTTAGGCTCTGACTTACACTTATATTGCTCATAACAATGCTTCAACTTCCTGGTGACTTCCTCCAACGAATAAGGCTCTTCATACTCAATTCAATCCTTGAATGCTAATGGTAGTCCACTGATGAATCTTTGAGCTTTCATCATCTCATCCTTGAGGTAAGGCGCATAACTCAAAAACTCCATAAATTTATTCATGTACTCTTCATCTTTCAGTGAACCCATCTTCAATTCATATAACACCTTGGCCTTTCCATCATATTACCTCTCTGACAAGTACTTCTTTCTGAAAATACTCTTGAATTCATGCCAAATCAACACCTCTGTCCCGATGCGTCTAACATGCTTCACATCTTCCCACCAAATGTTTGCCTTTCCCTTGAGACTGAAAATAGCTATCCTACCTTTTATGCTTTATGTGTAGTCATGAAGCTCAAAGAACTTCTTCATCCCAAACAACCATGCCTCTGCATCTTCTAGTTTCTTCAACTCTCCATCGAATGTAGGATGTTTTCCCTTCTTGAACACATCGACCAAGTATCCCCTCTCACTCCTCTTGTAAGGATGATATCGATGATGACCATGATGTTTATGTGAACCAGAACTAGAATAAAACCCATAACCACTACCTCTCTTGTTAGGTGTATGCATGCATCTTCCACGTCTGACCTGTGCCCCGATCGAGATCTGCTACCATGAGCCCCATTGGTCATGTCCTCCTGTCCATAACTCATCCTTGGATGTCCCTATTTCTATAAATATGATAAACTCTGAAAGATCACTGCATTTACCTCTACGTTCTGAAAGATGATTGAATGATCCTGTCATTATCTAATTTACAACTCTTGATTTATGCCTTTAGACTTCTCAAGATATCTACTATGTTAAGAGAGTACTCATCTCTTTGTTGTTAATTTGATCTATAAGGAGATTCACATGAACTCTAATCCACCATTATACTTGTCATCTCTTATCTTCTTCTACAAACATACCATGTCAGATAACCAATTATAAACATAATCAAACATACTTTAGTGAATTTCAAGGGAGGTTATCTCATCTGCACAAATCAATCCAGATTAGAATGATACATATTCATATCAACATATTGACATCAGGCATGATAACACTAACCATATACAATGACCTCATGCAAAAAAACCATAACCATGACAATGCATGCATAACAACATGCATCTAGCCCATCTAGTCCAAGTGTTTGAACTTGGAAACTCTGATTACCACCCTGCAACAACACCACCCCACATTTACCCTCTTTTACAAGCCCTCCGGGCAAATGTGAAGTGGAGTGCTACTATGACATGACTTGACCTCAAAACTCTAGTTATGGAATTGGGGCCGGCAACTGATAACTCACAAGACACTCAAGGGTCAAAGGACCACCCCAGGTAACCAAAATCTGGGTCAGGGATATTTTTCACTGACTTAAGCCCATAAATTCATGCATGACAAGGCTTGGGTGTGGTTATAATCTTCCATCCACATTCACAAGAATGTCTGAGTGCGGTTATAGCCCAAAATATACAGTTCAGATGGTGTAGTCCCGAGATCTAAGCCACTTTTCCAAGCCAACCTCCAAACCACTACCCAGAACTTCCAATGAGTTCTTAAAATGATAAATGACATAATGACAAAGCTTTTCATACGAAACTTAAACAAGAATTGACCCAAGACATTCCTAGTCCATAACAAGAATTTCATCATACACATGGAAAACATGTAAGCTACAGGTCATGAATGCATATCTGAGTGTAAACCTATGTAATTTAGTTGGTAATCACCAAGAAGGTCTAATTCCCTCTCAAGTAGCTACAACCACACTTGTTAGTACATGCATTCATCAGCCATTCATTAATTTATCAAGCATAACAAGAGCCATAGCTAGAGAATATTAAAGAACCATGTTTATATCCAACATATAACTGGAATATTAACCATGACATAAAAACCATCAAATCAATATAATAACAAGTAAAATTACTCATGATTCACAATAGATAAATAACTCTTATTAACATGTGCAAAATCCAACCAAGTCAGGACTTCCATGTACCAGCCGACCATAGATTGAGCTCAATCAAATATTTCTTTCAGCCAATCACCCCTGTGCCATATTCCAAGCATGAATGTGAGATCTCATTGGATAAACCAAGACATAAACAACCAAGGAAATCCATAGGTTAAACTACCCCCACCCTCAAACTACCACGATCTCGGAAAAACCAGTCAAGAGATCACAAAACCAAAACAAGCTTGGATGCCTTAGAATTCCTTTACTATCCCTTAAGGAATTTTCCTTTCTACACCCACCTGTTGAGGGCTTCTCGGAGAAAACCATCGCCATCCCCATCCCCTTGGAATTTTCCTAAGACCACCTCACCCTGTTCCAAAAACATTCCAGTAATTCAAAGCTTATGTTAAGTCCCTATATTAATAGTGTAGTCCCTTATTATGTTAGTGTAGCCCCCTTATTGTTATTGTTGTACCCCTGTAACCCCCATATTGTTATTATTGTGCCCTTACATTATTATTGTTAGGTCGGCTAGGATTACATTGTGGCCCCACTAGGATTATATTGTGGCCCCATGGATTCATATATATAGAAGGAGGTTTTGGTCATTTGTATCATCCAAGAATTGTTCATTCATGTAATGTATTGGAGGTTTCCTCCTTGAAGTGGCTTATTTCTAAGGCATTGATATGTCTTTTCTTCTATTTTTGGAGCTGGTTTCACAACATTTGGTATCATAGCTTTGGATTCTAGGGTTTCACTGCTCCAAACAGGTCATCGTGGAATTTTCGCTATAACTTTTTTTCTATGAAGGTTCAGAAGTTGAAAGTTTTAGAGTGCGAAGCCGAAATCCTGAGGAAGAACTTCGCAAAATTTCAGAGCTTGGCTCGCAATATTTTCGGAGATATGATCTGTGGATGTTAGGGTTTTTTGCAGGCTCCTAAATTTCACTTAAAAAGGTCATCGTGGTATTTTCGCTATAAATTTTTTTATACGAAGATTCAAAAGCTGAAATTTTTAAAGCGTGAAGCTCAAATCTGGAGGAACATCATCGCAAAATTTTAGAGCTTGTTTTGCAATAATTTCAGAGATATGATCTGTGGAAGTTAGGTCTTTTGCAGGCTCTCGAATTTCATCTCAAAGAGGTGATCATAGGAAAATATTCATAAATCTCTCTCTGAGCGTCGGATTGGAATTCTGTAAAACGTGTCTGGAAGTACAAAGACTATAGTTTCCTGTCTATAAATTTCAGAGCCAAAGGAGGAAACAGTGACACGTGGCAAGTCGTACAAGTTCGCTCTACTGAAACAATCCATAATTAGATCATCATAGGAGATTGGGCATAACTTTGTCTTCAAGAATCCAAATCAGGTCAGACCTGTGGCATTCGAAAGAGGATTCAAAGGGCTACATCAGGGTCAAATTTCAGATATTCAAGATTTGAAATCACAGAGATAATTCAGTTTCAATATAGAGCTCCTCAAAAGCAAAAAAAATGTGTGAGTTTGGTTTTTAAAATTGCATAAAGTTTGTTTGAAAAAGCAGTTTTAAGTGATTCCAAGGGCATATTTTAGAATTTTTATCAGTATTGGGTTCTATAATTCCTCCAAAAAATAATTACATACCCATTAAGCCCTCAAAAAGCTATACTATGATGCATGAAGAGAAAGAATTGCAGTATGAGATATCAAAATTACGGTACCAAGTGCAACAAATTTCGATCTTACGAAGAGCAACCGAAGATGACATATATGGTTTAAAAGCAGAAATAGAGGCTAAGTTGGATGGTTTGAAGGATCAAATAATAACTAATATGGATGATAAATTAGTGGAAGATCACATCGAGCATCAACAACAAGTTCTTCAACTCTCAAAGGATAACCTAACTTTGGTGTAGAATCTAATGAAACAACAAGAAGATCAACATCACATCGAAATAAGTTCTGAAGCAGTCACAACAACAAGAACTCGACAAGTATGATCAATTTCAGAGTATCTCAGCAAGTGGAAGAACTTTCCTGTAGAAGATTCCACATGGGAGGATGAGAATTTTATACAGAAGCATCAATAAATAATCAAGCGTTGAGGACAACACTTGTTTGAAGGAGAGGGGCATGTTAAGTCCCTATATTAACAATGTAGTCCCTTATTATGTTAGTGTAGCCCCCCTTATTGTTATTGTTGTACCCTTGTAACCCCATATTGTTATTATTGTTCCCTTACATTATTATTGTTAGGTCAGCTAGGATTACATTGTGGCCCCACTAGGATTATATTGTGGCCCCATGGACTCCTATATATAGAAGAAGGTTTTGATCATTTGTATCATCCAAGAATTTTTCATTCATGTAATGTATTGGAGGTTTCCCCCTCAAAGTGGCTTATTTCTAAGGCGTTGATATCTCTTTTCTTCTATTTTTGGAGCTGGTTTCACAATAGCTTAACCATAAATGAATCCCATCACACCATGGTTATCCAAGATGTGGCAAAGTAAGACTGAAACCGTTGTCAGACCCGGAAAAACCTATGCCAATGACAGAAAATGAACCAAATGAACAAATGCATGTACCATGCATTCACACCTTAGCTATAAAATCACACATGCAACCTATTACCTACAAAATCCTCTTTTTGAAGTTGCCAATCCAGCCTTCTCCTTGCGCTCCTTTGCTTTCCTTGCTTGTCATTTTCCTTCCTTTGTTTTTCTTCTTGCTTTCTCCTCTTGGTTCTCTTCTCTCTTTCTCACTTGATTGAAGCTAAAACTGACAAAAAGTTTTGAACTAATTCTCAGAAGCCTTTTTATTGTTGGGGCCTCAATTTTCTTCATTTTCCTTCATTTTTCCTTTAATTTCCCTCTCATGAAAATCGACATCTCTTCACCTTATTTTTCTCCTATTTTCCTTTATTTCATAATTAAAATATCAATTAATGTCTCTTTTCCTTTTCCAGTGTCTTTGCCAATTTTCTTATGCATTAGTGAACCGAAAATGATGCCCACTATAGTGTTTTTCCCAACATTCAGCTTGGAATATGTGTCTTATGACCTTGGTCTTATTTTGCCTTTATTAACCTTTATTACAAGAATTTTTAACCTAGGGTTGTTACACTTTAGATATATATTTCAAATTAATTCAAATAATAAAAAGAGCATAACTACTTTTAAAATAAATCTCAACGTTTAATTTGTGATTATATATATAAATAACAATTTAATTTTAAATTGGGATTTTTGGGCATGTGTTGTTAGTAACGCATGGTATGTCCATATTATTGTAACAAAGCCTATTTACAAGTTAAGAATCTCCATGATAAGTAAGAGTGAATCTTCATGATTAAAAATTATGTTACATGTTTTTTTAAACTATATATGTTTAACTCATATATTAAAATTGGTTATAACTAGTACAACCAATTTATATTCCATAATACATTTTATATTTTTAAAATTATATTTAAAAGAAAAAACTAAATTATATCTTCTTCTTCTTTTATTATAATTATTATTGTATCAATACACATCTCTATTTTGGAATGGGGGGCATAGTCTAACTTATAGATGAAATTGTCTTTTCATTGAAACCCCACAATATAATCTCAAATAAGATTGTGGATTTTTTTTGTTTAAAATGCATTCAACACCCTGAAAAACCCCTCGGACACTAGAATTCTATAGATTAAGCAACTTAAACTCAAGTTTTTAAATTCTGTCTATAAGTTAGACTACGCCTAAAACATGGCTTTCATAATTTTAATTTAATTATCAATAATTATTAAATGGATGATAGGAATTCATCCTCCATATAATATTTTATAATACTTTTGGTATTATACACAAATCAAAGGCTGAGATTTATTTCCAAAATAGTTGTCTTTTTTTGCCCTTTTAATTAAGTACATTAATTAAAAAAAATGTCATATGAACAAATGTCATGTGAAATGTGTTATGGTTTTTTTGGCATGTCATATTGATAACCCATGGTATTGTAACAAAGTCTATTTACAAATTAAGAATTTCGATAATAAAGATGGGTTGAATCTCCATGATTAAGAATCTTGTTACATGTTCTTTTTAAATGTATATAGTTTAACTTATACCTTAATTTTTTTAATAATTATGTTGAGATGTTGTAATGTCTTGTTATATAAACATTTTGACTATGCCGAATTACATAAAAATTAAATTAAATTAAATTAATAATTATAATTATTAATTATTACATCTTAACTTTTGATCTATCAACTTGATTGATTGATAATAAAAATAAGGATAATTTTAAATAAAGTTATAATTTAGTTAATTCTTATGTTTTGTTTTGTTTTCTTTTTCTTTTTCTTTTTTGAGAGAGATTTGGGATGTATGATGAAATAAATGTTCTCATCCTTATTATAGATTAATGTCTATCAATATTTTTTAGCCATTTTATTCATATGGGTGTGCTATTATATGATACATTTAAAACAAGTGTTGAAAGGAAGTTTAAGTCCCTGCCACATAAATTACAATTATGCTTTTAGAAAAATTGAAAATTGATATATGATGTGGAGAAATTAATTGCCTACTATGGGGCAAGGATTTGCATAAATTTTGGTGGGTACACATTTACATTTTTGCTTTGAAAGTACTAAAAAATAAGTATATTTATTTACATTTCATTCCAATTCATTTTGTATACAAACACTTACTTAAATTAATAAGCATATTTATTTACATTTCATTCCTATCCATTTTGTATACAAACACTTAAATTATGGTGGGCAATAACAGATGGTAAATATGTTATCTACGTGAGTATGAGTTATTTTGAAGGATTTTAATTTTGGGCGGTTTTCCTATCAAGTTTAAGAATGAAAAATCACTGCACTAATATATAAAAATATGGCATAAATATTGCAATAGGATCCAGAAATTATGGCAGAAAAATATCAACAAGCAAATGGATTGCTAGTCTTGCCTTGGCAAGGACTAATAATATGTAAAAAAAATTTTAACAAGATTCACCCCCACTTTACCATGGAGATTCTTAACATGTGTCAAATGAGTTATGGTTTTTTGGGCATGTTGTATTAGTAAGCCATGATATTGGCTTTGGTTATTGTAACAAAACATATTTAATGCACGGAAAAACACTCTCTAGCCTAGTATGGAAGAGATGTTGTGTTTTCGTATTATGTTATGTAAACATTTTACTTGTTAAATAACATAAAAATAAAAATAAAATAAAAGCAATAATTATATTTATTAATAAAAATAGCATTACGTTAAACATTTTTGGTTGGTCAAAAATAAAATAAAGCAAAAATTAAAAATAACTCTACTTTAAAACAAAAATAACTTTAAACTAAAATAATAAGGTAACCCATGTTTTGCTCATGGTATTCATGTGGAATATAATCTATTTATGAGAACCCGTGTCTTGCTCATGGTATTCATGTGGAATATAATCTATTTGAAAGAACCCATGTCTTGCTCATGGTATTCATGTGGAATATAATCTATTTAAAAAAGCTAATTAAATCAGGCTAGATCCATTTTAACTCTGGATCTACGAAACACCAAAAAAAAATTAAATGTCTTTACATCTTAAAATACTTGCATCTCATTTCAAAGATCTAAGCAAATTTTCTCAAAAATTTTAATTTATAAATGAAATCCACATTTTCTGAAACCTATGTACTTGAAAAGAATGGCATCTCTAAGACTTCTTGGATTATTAACTGGGCTATCCACTATGATTACTGCATCATGACCAGAGACTGAGCCCAATGGTTACAAATTTTCATGTGACAATTTTTCATGTGGGCTACATATGTATGAAAATAACGGTCTATTCTTGCTACACTCATATCTGGACCCCAACTAACTCGTCCTCTTTGAGGGCCCGTCGACGCTCTAAAGGTGGAGCACCATCATTTCAATAGCAGAAACAAGTGCAATCTCCTTCAATCCCGCTTCTCGCTCTTTGTGCTCCAGAACCTTATTTTCATAAGAGAACAGAATTTACTCTGGTGTTTTCTAGCATGGTAATGTACACATCTAAACAATACTCTGACAATTTGCACATATTTCGTCATAGTTACCAATATTACGGAAAATATGGCCCTTGGTCTCTTATAACAAATATTCATTTCAACACAAACTCAGAACACCCCTTGCCTACCTGTTTACTGCAACCAAGTCTGGTTTTAATGCTCTGTCAAATATTGAGCACACATTTGTTGGGAGTTCTTGAACTCTTTTATTCATTAGAAAAATAAGGGAGCCTTCTCAAGGTTGGAGTTTGAAGACGGATAGGACCATTTGGGGAAAAAAATTGGGAATTTTTTTTAATTCATCAAGGAGATAAGGGTAAGTTACCCTTATCCAGATTGAAACCTTAAGATGGCTACGAACATTTAGAAGGAAAGTGGGGAACTTCTTTGAAGAAAAAGGTCATAATTGTAGAAGAGCAGAGGCGACCATTTCGGAAAAAATGGTGGGCTACTTCTTTGAAGAAAATAGCCATCATTCTTAAAGACCAAAGGCCTCCAACTTGGATTCATCATTATCAGAGAATTATCACCTTTATGTTATTTTTCTTCTTTCAAATTAGTAAATTTGTTTTACAAAATGGCATGTGCAAGGCAACTCTTTATCTGTTGTGCTAAGATGTCTTAAATCGGTAAGGCTCATTTTGTATTTGTTGAATAATGAGATTAACATTACATTAAATAAAATTAATTTTTAAAAATATATTATGAACTTGTTAATAATAAAATAAATCGATTTTTTTTGGAGAATGGCGTCTGCAGAAGAGTACACCGATCGTGATGTTGTATTTCGAGAGCTGAAGGCAAAGTCTGAAAACAAGGTTTCGAAAAATAATCTCACAGATGGGTGGCTGAACAAGCTCAAATCTTGGGGCCGAGCAGCTTCGAGGAGCACCGGTGCAGTGGATACAGAGGGGGCTTCGTTTTCCCTGGCGCTGAACGATGATGTCTCAACCCCCAGCCAACGTTTTGCCCATTTCGTAACAAGATGCTTTTGGGGAGTCGAACTTGCGAGACTCTCGAAAACAAGGTTTCGAAAAATAATCTCACAGATGGGTCGCTGAACAAGCTCAAATCTGGGGGCCGAGCAGTTTCGAGGAACACCGGTGTGGTTGATACAGAGGGGGCTTCGTTTTCCCTGGGGCCGAGCAGTATCGAGGAACACCGGTGCAGTTGATACAGAGGGGGCTTTGTTTTCCCTAGGGCTGAACGATGATGTCTCAACCCCCAGCCAACGTTTTGCCCATTTCGTAACAGGATGCTTTTGGGGAGTCGAACTTGCGCTCCAGAGAGTCGCAAGAGTCGTTAAGACAGAGATTGTGAAAATTTCACAATTGGAATCCTTTTACATCAACTGGTTAAGTTTCTTCTATTTTGTTATAAAACTTAACAAAATTATTTACTGTTTGCTACGGTAAATAACAAAACTAAGACACTACAGTGTTCACAAATATAAAATGCAGCGGAAACAAATATATAGTGCAGGAAAAAACACCGTTGTTTTTGGACAGTGTTCCCGGAAAAAACCAATGTGGGAAAACTAGTGCAGTAGATGAGGGTTTGTATTATTATGCAATAGTTTCTGAATACAATCTTGGATGTCTTACTGGCTATCTGATACATAAAATATAACTTGCGAGAAAGTTAATGACATAACCTCACACTCATATGGGAAGATTCGGTACTGATCTAACTGAAGATGAGACCTCTGTCTTGTCTCTGTGTCACACCTACGCAGTTACTACATCACTACTACAAGGACTGCGTCACACCTCCTAGCTGATATTTTGATGGCTAGAAACTTGATCCTTTGACCTCTTAGTCTCACACCCTAGCTCCCGGCATTAGATCAGGAATTCTCCTCAACAGAACTATGTATCTTCTCTTAGGCTCTACGCTGCCTCAGCGTGGCTCTGCACTACCTCTCTGGATCTCTCTCTGCCTCCTCTGTGTTGTATTCACTGGATCAGGAAAACTTCCACCGGTCACTATCCATACCCCTCACTGCGATAAATCTCTCAATCACTTCTCCGGCAACTGTTGTGCTTCTCTCTTGAGAAATCGATCTCTTGATTTCGATGTGTCTTCCAAGTGCGCATCGAGCCTCTTCTTATAATCTTCTTGTTGAACATTCAATGGCCCAGATTAATTCATAATCAATGGTTCAGATCATCTTGACTCGATCTTTGTCTTTTTCTAAAAGATTCACACCCATTTTCATTAGTACCCTTTAATTATTTTAATTTCCCAAGTTTAGACTTAGACATGCATTAAAAATAATTAATTATTTTAATAAAACTATCTCTTATTAGAATTTCCCAAAATGATTTCTGGGTCTTGGATGATGCATGTGTCCTAGCCTCCCTGCAAATTTTGAGGCTTAGAGCACATCTGATGCTACTAAAAATCAACACTCCCTCTTAGTGAGGAATGTGCTCTAGTAATGCAGCGCGCTGAAGCATCACCTTGACTCTGTATCATCTCCCTCTCTGTTGTTGATCTCCGACATCACTTCCCACCAACTATTGTGCAAATGCTGCATCTGTGCTTCTACTGACTCTGCATGTTGCTTCCAACCGCATTTGCACTGCAACTATGTTGTTGTTGCAACATAAAAACATCCAAAATACTAAACCAAATGTGTTCAACATGATGCATCTGTCATTGGAATTATGACTTTAGTCTCTATGCTGACCCTTTGAAGCCTTTGCGTCGCTGTTGACTCTACACTGTGCCAACTTCACTACTGCCAACTTTGCTCTGTGCTGCTCAGTCTTTGGCGCTCTTATCCAATGCAACTGTCACTCCGGAACTGTTTTGCACCAACTAACACTAGTCCATCCTACTACTTCTGATATGGGCCCTCGTAGCAAGGTATTAATCCAAGAGGCAGACTTCTTATGGATCTTTCCCATCTGCAGTTCTTTAGAACTACAATACTAGATCACCCCACCTCTCCCCTAGAGGTATGTGTGAAATCATGGCAAACTCCTCCTCGATCCTTGCGGTTGCGGCACGCTGTTGGAAATGTTGTTATTGATGGCAACGGAAGTGGGAAAGAAGGAGCATCTGAACAGCAACAAGGCAAAGAGAGAAGCACGGAGCAGCATTAGACAAGAAGCAGAGATAGTAACAGGGAGATAGTAGAAGCAGCAAAGAGACCAGCAGAAAGAGAAAAGAAGTAGAGAGGAAGCAAGGCAGATAAGGAACTGAGGCAGCAGACAACACAGAGACAGTGAATTGAAGACGGAATGACATTGAATTGTTTCGAGTTAATGTTTATAAGGAAATCCCGTCCATTGGTTCTTCATTCCCCTCATAGAGGAAGCCTGCGTATAACTAACTCAATCCTAATGGTAGTGAAAATCCTGTCGGAAGAGAACTACATTTGTTCGTTGATTATTGGAAATCCTGCCAAAGATAGACCAGAGTTAACTAAGTAAGAAGGATAGCGCAAACCCAGACTAACCCTTTGGAATCATGAACGGAAACTGGAAGAAAAGAGGTAAAACGTAACAAAAGGAAGTGCGACGGAACCTTGCGTGGAAGAGCGGAACCATGACCGAGTGAACAGTGAAGGCGGTTTACGATTTTCATTGCACCACCTATGCGGAGTGAGCGGTATTTGAGGAGTTGGGAGCGATTCCATAAATCACTCGACACGTGGCAAGGAGGACCCACGGAAAACCGCTTGTCACTGTGTGCCATCGCGCGTTATTGTTCGACCCAGGATGCCCAGTGATATTGATACATACCGTTGATCTGGGAAGATGCCATCGGACGGTGGCTGTGTTCGGAAGGTGCGCGAAGGATAACCTAGGTACGGCGCGCCATCGTGCGTTATTGCCCATGCAAGTTACCCAAGCAATATCCGTCGATTTGGATGTTGCGACGCGATGGAACGTGAGCCCTTCGATCGGGTCGATTGTTAGCGCTGGGCCCCAATTTAATTTCTATTGTTCATTGTTAAGGTCTATTTAAAAGAGCCGGTTTTTAATATAAAGTTCTATTATATATTTTAAATTGCCAAAGGTTGTGGATAATGTTTATTTATCAAATTCCATGAATTTGATAAATAAAATTCTAATAAAAGAAGGAATACCATCAGGGGTTGGATGGTTTTGACTCATGGTTTTACTAAAGGCCACGAATTTGATAAATAAAATTCTAATAAAAGAAGGAATACCATCAGCGGTTGGATGGTTTTGACTCATGGTTTTACTAAAGACAAAAACTATATAAGGAGAAGACGATTATTGTTCAAGGTGTGCATGCGTAAGGGTGGTGAATGAATAAAATTTCTCTAAGGAATATCTGCATGGACGGACTCTGTTCTTAATTGATTAATCCGAATCTACGATGCACCCATGGATATAATGATCTGACGATGATAAATCTCTGGTTTGATCGACTGATGACATCATGAAGAATTGGTGCGGGTGTACTGAAGAAAATGAATAAATCTGGTGGCCTGCAAGGTATGCTGTGTGAAAATTGGTGGATCCTGTATGAAAATTGATGGAACGTGGTCCACAGTAGTGTTGAGGGTCGAAGCCTTCAGTGAGGGGGTTGTAGCTCCCTTCCAGTAGTAGCTGGTAAACGAGAGAAGGTTGTAGCCTTTCTGCAGGTAGGTGCCTGCGTGCTGGTATAAGTCTGCGCCAGCATAAATTGTAAGAAGTTTTCCTTATAATAAATATTGAAGACTGAGATAACAACAGCGGTGGTTTTCTCCCAAATTGGGTTTCCACCTTAAAAAACTGGTGTTCATATATGTGACTTATGTTTGATGGTTTGTTCTGTTATTTCTGTTCATACTTACTGCCTACTAAACATCTGATGAATGAATGATGCAATGATCTAAGTAAAGACATAATAAGATCTCTGGACATACATGTTGGATTCTGTAAAATAGTATATGGTTTTAAGAGAAAGAAAAAGTAAAAGTTGTTCAGCCCTAAATACTGATTCACTCCCCCCCCCCCCTCTCAGTGTTTTTTCACAACACATGCTGATCATATTTCTCTTCCTTGTCCTTCTTTCAGAGAGGACACTATGTAGCGTAGTGAGTAAGCTCACCACACCAAAAACATTTAATCTTCGAGACTTCCTTCTTCTGCCTCCATTGCTCCTACTACCCCT